>OZ024680.1:6985-316985 GCA_964016965.1 Diacarnus erythraeanus
GGGACTACTTCCCACTCTCTCCCATAGAACTCACACACCCACCTCAAATAGTCAGCGACCCTACCCCACCCACCCCAACCCACCACACTCAACCCTACACCTAGCTCGTAGGAAGACACTGCTTCCTACTCCCCCCCAGATGACCCACAACCCCACCACAAGACACACATTCAACACACACCCCAGAAGTCAAGCACCCCACCACCCTCGTCCAACAACCTCAACCCACCCAAACTTCACCAGGCCAGCACCACACCCCCATAAAACCCACCTCCCAGAGCACCATGCACCTCTCCCACACCGAAGAAACACCCTCACCCACAAAAACCAAACACCTCACCCGCACAACAAAAACTCCCAACAGCCCACCGCAAAACATCTAAACCACACCCACCAAAGAAACCCACCACCACCTCTTACCAACAACCAACAACCACAGCCTCAACACAGCACACCACACTACCCCCAACAGACACATAGCCTCACCACCCACCATAACTTTGCACACATCCCCCCACAGTACCCCCAACTTGGCTCCACCCACCAAAGTCACAACTTTCCACGCCCACTCTTTCCTACAACACAACTCTCACCCCACCCCACCACCCCAAATGTCCCACCACCACCCCTCTTCCAATCACAACACCCACAACCCAGCAACACCCAACCACAAAATCCCCTGTGCCTCCCCCTCTCAACAACACAATCCACATCACACTTCACTACCCCAAACAACCCTCCGCACCCTCCATTCCCACAACACACACAAGTCACACATGCCCCTCAATACACCCCACCACACCTCTCTCAACACCTACAGATGCAGCACACACCCTACTTTCAAGGGTACTCCCTCCCCCAATACACAAACCTACTCCCTGCCACGACACACCCTTTACACTATTAGGGCAGGCACACATCGGAGCAGCCCACCAAAACCCCACACAACCACACAGACACCCTCCCACACACACCAACAATCACCACCCCTCCCATGCACAACCCCGCAGACACCCTCCCCACAGTCACTGGTCCACACACAGACGCCCCCACAAACACCCATACAGACACCGATACAGACACTCTCACAGACACACTCACAACAGACATCCGCACAATGCCCAGAACAGACACTTCCACCGCCACTTCCACCGATCCAGACACCTAAGATTACACCAACAACACTTACAAAATAAAAACTACATCGTCAATCTCTCTAGCAAAACCCTCACTCCTTCCCAGAACATGCTACTGCAGAAAGGCCTGAACTATGCACACTCCCACCCCCACACACCTAATTACAACAAAACCCTACAAAGACTCACTCGACACTACAGACTCAGACACTACTTTAGAGACGAACCGGACAACACAGATCGCACCATCCCCCCTTTTAAACCATCCAGCACATGGAACCCTCCTCCTGCATCCACAGAAACCGAGCAATACCTCAAATCACTTCCCGTCAGACTAGCAAACATCCCCCAACAACCCTACCGCCCCAACCTGAGAAGATCAGAACTAGCTGCCCTACGTGAACTTGCATCCGACACATCCCTCGTAATTAAGAAAGCAGATAAAGGCTCGTGCATAGTAATAGAAGACAGACGGACTTACATACAAGACGGACTAGACCACCTCTCCGACACCACAATATACAAACAGATCCCCTCTGACCCCACGCACCAACTAGCACTAGCAATCAACAAGTACATCAGCACCATACACAATAAAGGATACATATCTCACCACATGCACCAATACCTCACACTCCCCAACCCCACTAGAGTTAGAACCCAACAGCTATACTTCCTAAAAAAACTACACAAGAACGCACACGCAGTAAGACCCATAGTTAGCGGATCCTCAGGCCCCACTGAAAAGCTCTCCAGTTTTATAGATTTTTTCATCCAACCTCTCATTCCCCTAACCAATAGCTACATCAAAGATTCTAAATCTCTCATCACTCTCTTAGATAGTACGACCTTCCCCCCAAACATCACCCTAACAACGATAGACGTAACGGCACTGTACCTCAACATCCCACACGACGAAGGCATACAAGCGACTCTCACACACCTACATGAACTGAACCCTAATGCAGACGACATCCCCTTTCCACCCACAGTGACAAGAGAACTCCTACAAATCATACTACAACATAACTACTTTGAATTTGACTCCAACATCTACAAACAAGTACAAGGAACTGCCATGGGAACGAAAATGGCCCCCTCCTACGCCAACCTTTTCATGGACCGACTCGAGACAAACTTTTTACAAGACGAACCAATTCAACCTCTACTTTGGAAACGCTACATCGACGACATACTGTGCATTTGGCAAGACACCCCTGACTCACTCAACGCCCTCCTGACAAGACTGAATGACGCACACCCCACCATCAAATTCACATCCCACACCTCCACACAAGAAATCACCTTCCTAGACCTAGAACTTTACAAAGGACCGACATTCACGATGACAGGCAAACTAGACATACGACCACACTACAAAGACACCAACTCCTTCCAATACCTTCACCACAACTCTTCCCACCCACGATCAACGCACCGAGCAATAGTTAAAGGAGAACTCACAAGAGCACTTAGAGCAAGCACAGACACCCACACCTACCACGCCAGCACAACACTCCTCTCCACCCAATTCCGACATCGCAAATACCCCCGAGCACTAGTTAGAGAAGTCCTGCACGAAGTCCCCTTCCACCACCGAGTACATACACTACAAGAACCACCACCACCCTCTGCACAACAACCGCCCCCCTTCATCACTCTCTTTGCACCCACCATCTCCAAGTCTTCCCTCAAGTCGGCCCTGGACCCTCAAGACCCCACCATCCCCACACCCAGAATCACCTACACCCGCAATAAAACCACGGCACACCACCTAGTTAGAGCCCGCCTACCTGCAACACCCACCCCCCCGATATCCGAAGAACCCATCACTCTCAAGCACCTACCCTCCTTCAAGAGCCACTCTGCACCCTGCAACACCCCCCTATGCAAATGCTGTCCTCACATGTCCCGCAAACCCCGAATCTTCTCCTCCCACACCGGTCACTCCTTCCCTACCCCCCAAAACACCAATTGCAACACCCCCAATGTAATATACCTCATAGAATGTAAGAGATGCACTACCCGAAACCAGTACGTAGGACAAACCGCACGACCCCTCAAACACCGCCTCTCCGGACACAGAGCCGCCCTCACACTAGGCACCAGGCAACCCTTCCTCTATAAACATTTCAAGAAACCCCAGCACTCCTTCCACAACGACGCACTCATCACCATCCTAGCCCAACCCCCCAACAACCAACTCCTCCAAGAAGAAGCCCGTTTTATCCACCACCTCTGCACCAAATTCCCCCATGGACTCAACAGCAAGTTTGACCAAGCACAACTCCCACCAAACCTCCGCCCCCCATCCTACCCAGTCACCGGAACCACACCCAACTCAACACCGTCATCCTCATTATCCCCCCAAATTCCTCCTTCAAACACTTCAGTCACTAACCAGCCCCACCCTTCAACCACACCCTCTACCCAAACCCAAGAAGCCCGCACCCACGCATTAACTCAAAGAAGAACCCTCACTCACCATCACTCCAAGCCAACACCCTCAGCACTCCCAACACTCGCACGAAGAACCCACCACCCAGAGAAGACCACCCAACCCACCCCTCTTCACTCTCCCGCATGCCACCTACCCTAACAGAAGACCACCCAAGAACCCCCAATTCAACCACACCCTGAACACAATCACCACTTTAAAGAACATTTCACCTACCCACTGTCAGTATTGTCTCTCCATATACCCATCCTCTCACTCACCTACTTCCCTAATTTTTAATTCTCTCCCACTTACCTATCCACTCACCCTCTCACCCACTCACTCTTCATCCAAGCACAATTCCTTTGAGGATCACCAAGAAACCTATTCTCTAACTCCCCGTCTGCCCTTCCAAACCCTTAAACCCTGCCGTCTCAACTATCCCTGCCCCAACATTAAACTCGTCTGCTACCACCAATACTATTCCTGAAAATCCACCTCTACTCTCCTGACCACCCAGCAAGAACCAAACAACCTGCACTTCACCTACATCACCCAACCAAGCACCCCCCAGCAAGAATCTCCCGACCACTAAACAAGAACCCAACAAACCGCACTTCACTCACATCCAAGCAAGCACCCACCCAGCAAGAACCCAACAAACTGCACTCTATATTAAATCATCCTTCACCCATGCAAGCACTCCCAAGCAAGAACCCCCCCCGACCACCCAGCAACAAGTCATCTACCTGCACTGCATTCACATCGTTCCCAGCACTCCCAAACAAGAATCTATTCTCCACAGCACAACACAAACTGCAAGCTTAACTTAGAAATAGGATACTTTCACTAAACTCCCTTCTGCACGTGCCCAATAGACTTTCCACCATCTGATCCTCACACCATATCACACCCCAACTCTGATCCTCACACCTTTCCTTTCATCTTTTTTGCACTATTTTAATTTACTCTCAGCACTTTAGTTTATATACTCACTGCACACACAATTCATACATAACTCCCGAAGAAGCCTAGGCAATTAGGTGAAATATTGAGTTATTTAAAATAAAGCTTTAATACTAAAGTGCTACTAAGTTATAGATAGTGCAACAGTAATAATATGTCTAACTACTCTACCCTTCGATCCGGCAAGATCTTCCCGGTGGAACCCCTCCCCCAGAAAGTTCCAAGGACCAGATCCCGCCACATCCCCCTAACTTATGCCGCAGCAGCTGTGGCAGCAGCACAAGGCGTTGGCAGCACCCTTGGCAGGCCCAGCCCTGCCCCAGCCCCAGCTCTAGCCGAAGAGACGGGTGTCCAAGCTGTATCCGGTTCCGGATCCGCCACCACCTCTTCCTCCAAGGTACCTAACAGTACATCTAACTTAACCCTACAACATTACCCAACATTTAACCCTTACCCAAAACCCTACAATACACACGAAATTACAAATCAAGACCACACCTACACCAACACACCCATCAGCACAGTTACACCAGACTTAAACCCACCACCACCAGCCACCACCTCCACCCCCACCTCTAACAACCCCCCACCTAGCCCACACCAAAGCCTCTCTTCCATCCCCACCAACCCAAGCTCTCCATGCAGCCCACACCACAGCACCTCCACAAACTCAAACACACCCTCACACAACGCTAGCCTCACTCCCAGCCCAACCTCTAGCCCAACTGACACTTCCAGCTCAACCTACACCCCTAGCCTAACCCCCAGCCAAACCTCTAGCCCAACTGACACTTCCAGCTCAACCTACACCCCCAGCCTAACCCACACATCTAGCCCAATGCACACACCCAGCCCAAACCACACATCCAGCTCAAACAATACACCCAGCCCAACTCACTGCACAGGAGCAACCCACACCCCCAGCCAAACCCACACATCCAGTCCAAATCACACACCCAGCCCAACCCACGAATCTAGCCCAACCCACACATCCAGCACACCTAGCCCAAACCACAGCGTAGTAGCAACCCACACCCACAACTCAACCCACACCTCCAGCCCAACCCACACACTCAGCCCAACCCATACTCCAAGCTCCACTCACACCCCGCTCATGCCTAATAGCACCGAGAACCCCATCTCCAACCCACCTCCAGCATCTGCAAGCACCAACACAACCCCCACCAACACAAGCCAAACACACAGAAACCCCACCATCACCAGCCCAATATCCATCAACTGCAACTCAACCCTACCTAACTCCCTCCTCGCACTCAGACAACTCTATAAAAGAACCACCTCTGCACTAAATAGAGCCACAGCACACCTACAATTCATAAGCACATGCATAACTAAAAACTACACCCCCAAAGGCCTCAGAATTAAAACATCATGCCAAGCTTTCAGACAAGAACACACAAACATTCACATCAACTTTACAGACATAATTAAAAAAACAGAAAAACAACTCCTACAACAATTGCAACAACACTACACCACGCTCAGCACAGATCTTGCACAACAACAAAAGCTAATACAGACGCACATGGACCACACCCTCAATCACCCTGACACAGACCCACACCTCAAAGCACAACACATAACAAACATGCATAAAATGGCACTTAATGTAGACAAGAAAAACAACACACATCTGGAAAAGATAAACAAAAAACTCACAACGCTTAGCACCAACCCTACAAACAACAACACCCAACACAAAACCACACCCTACACACAAGGATTACCTGCAACCTTCCCCCACAGACCCCCCTTAGGACACAGTATCCACATACCCCACCACTTCACTCCTACCTACCCTCATCAGCCACACTCAACCCTACACCCACCCAGAAGGAGGGCACTACTTCCCACTCCCTCTCATAGAACTCACACACCCACCTCAAATAGCCAGCGACCCCACTACCCCACCCACTCCAACCCACAACACTCAACCCTACACCCAACCAGAAGGAGGGGACTACTTCCCACTCTCTCCCATAGAACTCACACACCCACCTCAAATAGTCAGCGACCCTACCCCACCCACCCCAACCCACCACACTCAACCCTACACCTAGCTCGTAGGAAGACACTGCTTCCTACTCCCCCCCAGATGACCCACAACCCCACCACAAGACACACATTCAACACACACCCCAGAAGTCAAGCACCCCACCACCCTCGTCCAACAACCTCAACCCACCCAAACTTCACCAGGCCAGCACCACACCCCCATAAAACCCACCTCCCAGAGCACCATGCACCTCTCCCACACCGAAGAAACACCCTCACCCACAAAAACCAAACACCTCACCCGCACAACAAAAACTCCCAACAGCCCACCGCAAAACATCTAAACCACACCCACCAAAGAAACCCACCACCACCTCTTACCAACAACCAACAACCACAGCCTCAACACAGCACACCACACTACCCCCAACAGACACATAGCCTCACCACCCACCATAACTTTGCACACATCCCCCCACAGTACCCCCAACTTGGCTCCACCCACCAAAGTCACAACTTTCCACGCCCACTCTTTCCTACAACACAACTCTCACCCCACCCCACCACCCCAAATGTCCCACCACCACCCCTCTTCCAATCACAACACCCACAACCCAGCAACACCCAACCACAAAATCCCCTGTGCCTCCCCCTCTCAACAACACAATCCACATCACACTTCACTACCCCAAACAACCCTCCGCACCCTCCATTCCCACAACACACACAAGTCACACATGCCCCTCAATACACCCCACCACACCTCTCTCAACACCTACAGATGCAGCACACACCCTACTTTCAAGGGTACTCCCTCCCCCAATACACAAACCTACTCCCTGCCACGACACACCCTTTACACTATTAGGGCAGGCACACATCGGAGCAGCCCACCAAAACCCCACACAACCACACAGACACCCTCCCACACACACCAACAATCACCACCCCTCCCATGCACAACCCCGCAGACACCCTCCCCACAGTCACTGGTCCACACACAGACGCCCCCACAAACACCCATACAGACACCGATACAGACACTCTCACAGACACACTCACAACAGACATCCGCACAATGCCCAGAACAGACACTTCCACCGCCACTTCCACCGATCCAGACACCTAAGATTACACCAACAACACTTACAAAATAAAAACTACATCGTCAATCTCTCTAGCAAAACCCTCACTCCTTCCCAGAACATGCTACTGCAGAAAGGCCTGAACTATGCACACTCCCACCCCCACACACCTAATTACAACAAAACCCTACAAAGACTCACTCGACACTACAGACTCAGACACTACTTTAGAGACGAACCGGACAACACAGATCGCACCATCCCCCCTTTTAAACCATCCAGCACATGGAACCCTCCTCCTGCATCCACAGAAACCGAGCAATACCTCAAATCACTTCCCGTCAGACTAGCAAACATCCCCCAACAACCCTACCGCCCCAACCTGAGAAGATCAGAACTAGCTGCCCTACGTGAACTTGCATCCGACACATCCCTCGTAATTAAGAAAGCAGATAAAGGCTCGTGCATAGTAATAGAAGACAGACGGACTTACATACAAGACGGACTAGACCACCTCTCCGACACCACAATATACAAACAGATCCCCTCTGACCCCACGCACCAACTAGCACTAGCAATCAACAAGTACATCAGCACCATACACAATAAAGGATACATATCTCACCACATGCACCAATACCTCACACTCCCCAACCCCACTAGAGTTAGAACCCAACAGCTATACTTCCTAAAAAAACTACACAAGAACGCACACGCAGTAAGACCCATAGTTAGCGGATCCTCAGGCCCCACTGAAAAGCTCTCCAGTTTTATAGATTTTTTCATCCAACCTCTCATTCCCCTAACCAATAGCTACATCAAAGATTCTAAATCTCTCATCACTCTCTTAGATAGTACGACCTTCCCCCCAAACATCACCCTAACAACGATAGACGTAACGGCACTGTACCTCAACATCCCACACGACGAAGGCATACAAGCGACTCTCACACACCTACATGAACTGAACCCTAATGCAGACGACATCCCCTTTCCACCCACAGTGACAAGAGAACTCCTACAAATCATACTACAACATAACTACTTTGAATTTGACTCCAACATCTACAAACAAGTACAAGGAACTGCCATGGGAACGAAAATGGCCCCCTCCTACGCCAACCTTTTCATGGACCGACTCGAGACAAACTTTTTACAAGACGAACCAATTCAACCTCTACTTTGGAAACGCTACATCGACGACATACTGTGCATTTGGCAAGACACCCCTGACTCACTCAACGCCCTCCTGACAAGACTGAATGACGCACACCCCACCATCAAATTCACATCCCACACCTCCACACAAGAAATCACCTTCCTAGACCTAGAACTTTACAAAGGACCGACATTCACGATGACAGGCAAACTAGACATACGACCACACTACAAAGACACCAACTCCTTCCAATACCTTCACCACAACTCTTCCCACCCACGATCAACGCACCGAGCAATAGTTAAAGGAGAACTCACAAGAGCACTTAGAGCAAGCACAGACACCCACACCTACCACGCCAGCACAACACTCCTCTCCACCCAATTCCGACATCGCAAATACCCCCGAGCACTAGTTAGAGAAGTCCTGCACGAAGTCCCCTTCCACCACCGAGTACATACACTACAAGAACCACCACCACCCTCTGCACAACAACCGCCCCCCTTCATCACTCTCTTTGCACCCACCATCTCCAAGTCTTCCCTCAAGTCGGCCCTGGACCCTCAAGACCCCACCATCCCCACACCCAGAATCACCTACACCCGCAATAAAACCACGGCACACCACCTAGTTAGAGCCCGCCTACCTGCAACACCCACCCCCCCGATATCCGAAGAACCCATCACTCTCAAGCACCTACCCTCCTTCAAGAGCCACTCTGCACCCTGCAACACCCCCCTATGCAAATGCTGTCCTCACATGTCCCGCAAACCCCGAATCTTCTCCTCCCACACCGGTCACTCCTTCCCTACCCCCCAAAACACCAATTGCAACACCCCCAATGTAATATACCTCATAGAATGTAAGAGATGCACTACCCGAAACCAGTACGTAGGACAAACCGCACGACCCCTCAAACACCGCCTCTCCGGACACAGAGCCGCCCTCACACTAGGCACCAGGCAACCCTTCCTCTATAAACATTTCAAGAAACCCCAGCACTCCTTCCACAACGACGCACTCATCACCATCCTAGCCCAACCCCCCAACAACCAACTCCTCCAAGAAGAAGCCCGTTTTATCCACCACCTCTGCACCAAATTCCCCCATGGACTCAACAGCAAGTTTGACCAAGCACAACTCCCACCAAACCTCCGCCCCCCATCCTACCCAGTCACCGGAACCACACCCAACTCAACACCGTCATCCTCATTATCCCCCCAAATTCCTCCTTCAAACACTTCAGTCACTAACCAGCCCCACCCTTCAACCACACCCTCTACCCAAACCCAAGAAGCCCGCACCCACGCATTAACTCAAAGAAGAACCCTCACTCACCATCACTCCAAGCCAACACCCTCAGCACTCCCAACACTCGCACGAAGAACCCACCACCCAGAGAAGACCACCCAACCCACCCCTCTTCACTCTCCCGCATGCCACCTACCCTAACAGAAGACCACCCAAGAACCCCCAATTCAACCACACCCTGAACACAATCACCACTTTAAAGAACATTTCACCTACCCACTGTCAGTATTGTCTCTCCATATACCCATCCTCTCACTCACCTACTTCCCTAATTTTTAATTCTCTCCCACTTACCTATCCACTCACCCTCTCACCCACTCACTCTTCATCCAAGCACAATTCCTTTGAGGATCACCAAGAAACCTATTCTCTAACTCCCCGTCTGCCCTTCCAAACCCTTAAACCCTGCCGTCTCAACTATCCCTGCCCCAACATTAAACTCGTCTGCTACCACCAATACTATTCCTGAAAATCCACCTCTACTCTCCTGACCACCCAGCAAGAACCAAACAACCTGCACTTCACCTACATCACCCAACCAAGCACCCCCCAGCAAGAATCTCCCGACCACTAAACAAGAACCCAACAAACCGCACTTCACTCACATCCAAGCAAGCACCCACCCAGCAAGAACCCAACAAACTGCACTCTATATTAAATCATCCTTCACCCATGCAAGCACTCCCAAGCAAGAACCCCCCCCGACCACCCAGCAACAAGTCATCTACCTGCACTGCATTCACATCGTTCCCAGCACTCCCAAACAAGAATCTATTCTCCACAGCACAACACAAACTGCAAGCTTAACTTAGAAATAGGATACTTTCACTAAACTCCCTTCTGCACGTGCCCAATAGACTTTCCACCATCTGATCCTCACACCATATCACACCCCAACTCTGATCCTCACACCTTTCCTTTCATCTTTTTTGCACTATTTTAATTTACTCTCAGCACTTTAGTTTATATACTCACTGCACACACAATTCATACATAACTCCCGAAGAAGCCTAGGCAATTAGGTGAAATATTGAGTTATTTAAAATAAAGCTTTAATACTAAAGTGCTACTAAGTTATAGATAGTGCAACAGTAATAATATGTCTAACTACTCTACCCTTCGATCCGGCAAGATCTTCCCGGTGGAACCCCTCCCCCAGAAAGTTCCAAGGACCAGATCCCGCCACATCCCCCTAACTTATGCCGCAGCAGCTGTGGCAGCAGCACAAGGCGTTGGCAGCACCCTTGGCAGGCCCAGCCCTGCCCCAGCCCCAGCTCTAGCCCTAGCCCTAGCCCTAGCCCTAGCCCTAGCCCTAGCCCTAGCCCTAGCCCTAGCCATAACCCTAGCCCATGATAAGTCTGATCCCGAGATCGATGTGTCCGCCCACCTAGAGTCTAACCTAAGACATAAGAGAAGCCTATCTCTGTCATAGCTATGGGGGGAGTGGCCAGCTAGTATAAGAACTGAATTCTAGCTCCAATGCCACTGGGTTCTCGGTAGCTCAGTGGTAAGAGCATCTGCCTAGACTGCAGGGGACCTAGGTTCGAATCCTGGCTGAGAACCGAGTTTTTTCTTCTCTCTCTGGAGAAAAAGCTTGGTCGGTTTAATTATACACTTTGAGCCTTGTAGAGATGATAGCAGAGTAATGGCTTTCTCATAGTAATAGATGATCTCAAAACTCTTTAATTCTCTCTGTCTAGTTCTCCTCTCTAATGCATACCCTAAGAGTGGCACCCCAGCCTGGTGTGTACTTCTGTTCTGTTCACTCTCTTCTCTGAGATCACCCAGGCAACCATAGCTTGGAATCTATTACACAGAGGTGTGGGATCGACCATAGGTAGAGCCTACACCACCTAGGCCACAGCCCTAGCTCTAGCCCAACCCTAGCCATAACCCTAGCCCATGATAAGTCTGATCCCGAGATCGATGTGTCCGCCCACCTAGAGTCTAACCTAAGACATAAGAGAAGCCTATCTCTGTCATAGCTATGGGGGGAGTGGCCAGCTAGTATAAGAACTGAATTCTAGCTCCAATGCCACTGGGTTCTCGGTAGCTCAGTGGTAAGAGCATCTGCCTAGACTGCAGGGGACCTAGGTTCGAATCCTGGCTGAGAACCGAGTTTTTTCTTCTCTCTCTGGAGAAAAAGCTTGGTCGGTTTAATTATACACTTTGAGCCTTGTAGAGATGATAGCAGAGTAATGGCTTTCTCATAGTAATAGATGATCTCAAAACTCTTTAATTCTCTCTGTCTAGTTCTCCTCTCTAATGCATACCCTAAGAGTGGCACCCCAGCCTGGTGTGTACTTCTGTTCTGTTCACTCTCTTCTCTGAGATCACCCAGGCAACCATAGCTTGGAATCTATTACACAGAGGTGTGGGATCGACCATAGGTAGAGCCTACACCACCTAGGCCACAGCCCTAGCTCTAGCCCAACCCTAGCCATAACCCTAGCCCATGATAAGTCTGATCCCGAGATCGATGTGTCCGCCCACCTAGAGTCTAACCTAAGACATAAGAGAAGCCTATCTCTGTCATAGCTATGGGGGGAGTGGCCAGCTAGTATAAGAACTGAATTCTAGCTCCAATGCCACTGGGTTCTCGGTAGCTCAGTGGTAAGAGCATCTGCCTAGACTGCAGGGGACCTAGGTTCGAATCCTGGCTGAGAACCGAGTTTTTTCTTCTCTCTCTGGAGAAAAAGCTTGGTCGGTTTAATTATACACTTTGAGCCTTGTAGAGATGATAGCAGAGTAATGGCTTTCTCATAGTAATAGATGATCTCAAAACTCTTTAATTCTCTCTGTCTAGTTCTCCTCTCTAATGCATACCCTAAGAGTGGCACCCCAGCCTGGTGTGTACTTCTGTTCTGTTCACTCTCTTCTCTGAGATCACCCAGGCAACCATAGCTTGGAATCTATTACACAGAGGTGTGGGATCGACCATAGGTAGAGCCTACACCACCTAGGCCACAGCCCTAGCTCTAGCCCAACCCTAGCCATAACCCTAGCCCTAGCCCTAGCCCTAGCCACTAGCCCTAGCCCTAGCCCTAGCCCTAGATACAACCGGTGTCTCTGAACTTAGCCTCTACAAGAGGTAGTTTGTAGTGCTCCACTGCCGTAGGTCCCAATGGCCTATTGGTAAGAGCACCTGTCTAGTATACAGGAGGTCCTGGGTTCGATTCCCGGTTGGGACTTGGATTTTTTCCAAGTTTTTCTCTCAATGGTTCGTTAGTTCGGAGTCCTAAGATAATGGTCCAAGTAGTATCCAACTAGTGGATCCTTAGAGTAAAGTCACTAGGCCTTGCTTACAGTTCATGCAGTAATCAGGGGAGCCACACCACCAGTGCCACACCCCCACACACAACATTACATGAGAGCCACCCACAGGCCTCAGTGCCACTCACAGGCACCACCCCCCACTAGGAGCCACGCACCACACCCCCAAGGCAGGGAACGCCCCCTAGCAGATAATCTCTAAGTTGGCTGCCATTATAGGCTGAGGCCCAGCCCCAGCCCTAACCCCAACCCTAGCCCTAGCCCTAGGTAACCCTAGGGTTAACCCCAAAATAAGTGGCCTTCAAATGACTCTAAATTGGACAATACATACTCTCCAATTAAAAATAAAAATGTCACAAAATGTCACAAAATATATTTTTCATGGTTTTTCAACCCCATTTTTTTGCGTCCCAAAAATGTCCCGATTTTAGGGTCAGTAGATGGGGGTTTTGCATAAGCCAATTTCACGACATTTCTATCATTATGGCAGACTTTTTTCTTAGAGTGGGGCACTATATTTTTCATGGTTTCTCAACCCCATTTTTTGTGCGTTCCAAAAATGTCCCGATTTTAGGGTCAGTAGATGGGGGTTTTGCGTAAGCCAATTTCACGACATTTCTATCATTATGGCAGACTTTTTTCATGGTTTTTCAACCCTTTTTTGCGTCCCAAAAATGTCCCGATTTTAGGGTCAGTAGATGGGTGTTTTGCGTAAGCCAATTACACATTTCTATCATTATAACAGACTTTTTTCATAGAGTGGGGAAATATATTTTTCGTGGTTTTTCAACCCCATTTTTTTTTGCGTCCCAAAGATTTTAGGGTCAGGGGATGGGGATTTTGCGTAAGCCAATTACACGACATTTCTATCATTATGGCAGAATTTTTTTTCATAGAGTTGGGCAATATATTTTTCAACCCCAATTTTTTTACGTCCCAAAAATGTCCCAATTTTAGGGTCAGTTTTGCATAAGTCAATTACACGACATTTATATCAATATGGCAGAATCTTTTCATAGATTGAGGACAATATATTTTTCATGGTTTTTCAATTTCATATTTTTGCGTCCCAAAAATGTCCCAATTTTAGGGTCTAGTAGATGGGGGTTTTGTATAAGCCAATTACACGACCTTTCTATCGTTATCGCAGAATTTTTTTAAAGTTTGGGGCAACTTTGGAGTTACCCCCCCAAAATAGTGGCCTTTAAATGACTCAAAGTTAGACAATACTTACTCTCCAAGTAAAAATAAAAATGTCCCAAAATATATTTTTCATAGTTTTGCAACCCCATTTTTTGTTTCAAAAATGTCCCAATTTTATGCTTAAGCAAATTTGGTGACATTATGGCAGAATATTTTTTTAGAGTTCTATTTTTAGGGTCTGGTTTTTAATAATCAAACTAGAGTCATTACTGCAAAATAATATTATTATATATATAGTGACAATCACTTAAAATGGCTCAAATGACTCAATACTTACACTCTAAGTGAAAAATATAAGGTCCAAAATAAATTTTTCATGGTTTTGCTTCCACATTTTTAAATTGTGTGTCCCAATTTTAGGATGGCAGATATTTTTTTCGTATGCAAACTAGAGGACATTTCATTCATTTCTTCCAATAAAATAACCTCATTTTAGAGTAACACCCCATACCCCCCAAATTAAAATTTCTCAAAATGAGCTCTCTAAGTGAAAATGAAAATCTCCTTATGGTTCTGTTGCAATTGTGTCCCAAAAATATCACAGATTTTTTTCAGCAAATTTAACATCATTTGGTAGTCAATTTAAGAAAATCCATGTGTAGAGTTGTGGATTGAAGAGAATTATGAATGTATACTTTTGATTGTTGCAGAACATCAGCTAATATTTTCATCAACCACACATATATAATAAAAGTTATTGAAAGTAAAAGCAGGGCTGGCTGCAAACTCTCTTGGCTCTAATCCTAATTATCTAAAGTCAAAAAAACTATCTTGAGTTTAGTATTTTTGCATCTTCGAAGAATTATTTTAATGATAGAAAAATGCTTCAAATATTTAAAATTCAATACTAACTAAACCCCCCCTTTCTCAAAGCAGGCCTATTGCCAGAATTAAATACAAAGATCATTTAAAGTACATCTAAAAATACTGTACAAGGTTACCTGAGTCTTTGGCTGCACAGCAAAATAAGTCCTATGAGGGGTCAAAGGTCGATAATATCTAGCGCACGCAAGTCATGGTGTTCAGAGGTCAAAGTTCACGGGGACGAGCTGCGCACGCCACATGAAATTACTTAGTTTACCCCTCTTCAAGCCTATTGTACTTTGACTTTTGATTCCTTCTAGTCAATGGTGGAGTTTCGGCTAGTTACCCGAGTCTTTGGTTGCACAGCAAAATAAGTCCTGTGAGGGGTCAAAGGTCGAGGATATCTAGTAAGTAGCGCACGCAGTTCATAGTTTTCCGAGGTCAAAGTTCACGATGACAAGCAGCTCATGCTACATGAAATCACTTAGTTTACTGCTCTTCAAGCCTATTGTACTTTGACCTTTGATTCCTTCTAGTCAATGGTGGAGTTTCAGCTAAGTCAGACCTCACAACTTTCAAAATCGTTTAGAGTGAGATTTTTGGGATTTAGGCTTAAGATTAGCCCCTCTTGGCGTGAGATGTGTTGGTTGTTTCGCTAAACTTTATATTGTTCTCAGTATTATATATTGTGAGGTTCTCCTTAACATTTGAAATAAAGTCAAACTTCTCTGTCCATGTCCATGCTGCATTAAACTTGCCTTTGTAAGCTGTAAGGATTTCCTCTTAGAAGGACACACTGAAGCACTGTCAGAGTCCAAATCGCTACAGTCAGCCATGATTGCTTGGAAGTTTGAACTAACTTCTGTCTTAGCAGCCAAGACCACTGGAGGATCCCTCTCTTAGCTATTAGTCTACACACAATACTATATAGCTAGCTAGGAAGGTCACTTCACTTGAACTTTAGCAGTTGCTAGCAATGGTGTAAAGTACAGATCACAAGCCATCCATGCATGAAGTAAAAGCTTTTATCTAAAGGTTGACATGTACAGACAAATTTAGCTACAATAATGATAGCTATAATTATTGTAGCTAAATTTGTCTGTACATGTCAATCTGGTATACCAAAGTAAAGTTTGAAGTGCATATTGCATATCTCAGTTCTTTGACAACCAAACATGCCTAATTAGGCTTGAAATTTGGGGCTCTTGGCTTAAGATCTGGTCAAAAAGCTTAAGTCTCACTCCTAAATCTTGAGAGTTGACAGGTCTGCTAAGTGGAGGGAGATTTGTGATCTGTGGATCCAACAAGGAATTGTGGATGGAAAAAGAATGTGTTCAAATAAATGCATAGGTCCTAAACATAATCTGCTGCTATCTTCCAGAATATTAAGTTGCATTTCAATTCAGAATCAGGTACTGTATAATTTTATCTTCAGCAATATTAACAATAGCTATTTGCAGGCTTTCAGTTAATTGTGTACTCTAATTCTAGCCCTAGTTCTAGCCTATTGCACTATAATAAACATTACATTATACTTTAGGTCTAGGGCTAGGCACTGGCTAATGTACCATCATTGACACAATCTTCAGCAGCTAAATTGTACTGTTTCTGCACATTAAGTTAATATATACATAATGGCAGCAGCATTATTTTTTGACACACCTCCTTGTGTATTATGTTGATCAAATGATTCAGATGTCTGTATATAAATTAGATGGTGGTATTGGTCTAGTTTTTCATTACTAACTGTGCTGTCAAAGAATTCAACAGCCGCTAATCAAAATATTACATCATATTATATATAGTTGTGTGATTGAAATGAATTTAATATATTATATGTAGTACACATGTATAAACAATCTATAGTTTGGTCAAAGCTGGTAGCATGATCAGAGATTGTTGTATGTGTGTGAATGCTGTATAATGACATCATAAACGAATGCTGTATTGAAATCTTCACGAGTAAAAATAAAGTGAATGCAGCATTGAAATCTTCGTAATTTTAGTCTATAAAAGTCCTAAAATATCCAGATATGCATGAAAAGCCTGATACAAGTACATAAAAAATTTTTGGGACGCAAAAGTGTCCTCGGGACAAAATTGATATGGAAAAACTTTAATGGGACTTGATTCCACGAATCGGGACGACTCATTTTGGGACACAATTGGGACACAGACTATGACTAGGGACACAATTTTCCGTTTTGGGACACAATTTCGACCGTTTGGGACACAATCTGGGACAGTTTTCATGGCCCTAGCCCTAGCTGACGTCAATTCAGCTGACGACTACAAAAGAAGTATCAGAAGAGTGGACTGATTTATTAGGAGCTACCAAACTGACCAATAGAAACACTCGTAGCAATAGCTATTTAAGTTAACCACGCACTAGCATAAACACCATACTCTTGAAAAAGGCTCAGTAAAAGAAGCTGAAACGTTGAGTTTTTTGCTATTCTACTTTCGCTATTCTTTATTAGTCACCACTCTTCAGCTATGCCTGTCAGTAGGACAGCTACCACCAGGAAATGACTACCCTACATGCTGGATGCTCTGGAGAGCATCGGCAGCAGAGGCGTGGGATCGGCCAACGCCAAGGAACCAGACTTACTCCCGACACACAACCCTGCCATATTGAACATACTAATCATAGCCCCGTGAGAACCCTATCCACCTCCTACTACCAGATTATTTATCCAACTTACTAGCCCTAGTTTCTAGCCCTAGTTTCTAGCCCTAGCCCTAGTCCTACGAGGCGTCAAAGGTCGATGATATCCGCACACAAATCATAGCTTTTTGAGGTCAAAGTTCACGGTGATGAGCAGCTCACGCTACATGAAATCACTTAGTTCACCCCTCTTCAAACCTATTGTACTTTGACCTTTGATTCCTTCTAGTTAATGTTGGAGTTTCGGCTAAGTCGATTGAGATCTGTGATCTGTGGATCCAAGAAGGAATTGTGGGTGGAAAAAGAATGTTGTGTTCAAATAAAATGCATATATAGGTCCTAAACATAATCTGCTGCTATCTTCTAGAAATTAAGTTGCATTCCAATTCAGAATTAGGTACTGTATAATTTTATCTTCATCAATATTAGCAATAGCTAATTGCAGGCTTTCAGTTAATTGTGTACAGTACTGTATCTAATTCTAGCCCTAGTTCTAGCCTATAGCACTATAACATTATACTTTAGGTCTAGGGCTAGGCACTGGCTAATGTATCATCCTTGATACAATCTTCAGCAGCTAAATGTTACAAGAAGTCACTCAGTTCTGCATATTAAGTTAATATATACATAATGGTAGCAGCATTATTTTTCACACCTCTTTATGTATTAATGTATAAAATAATTATTAACACCTGAAAACTGCTGGTGTATAATTATCTGTATACGTAATATAATAAAGTCAAAATAGCTATTTTTACCAGTTAAATGCCTCAAAGCACAGAACCACTAAGTTTTGTACCTGTTAATAAACCTTACCTTAAGGTATTAAACAGAGGTATCCTGTAGGGAACATTGCAAAGAAAAACAAATCATTTCAAGGCAAAGGAATCACCTTAGATGAAGAGAGTTATAAGAATATCAGAGGAAATAGGTTGTTATTCCAGTACAGATCAACATAACTAGCTACCTAGACTGTCTGTAGCTTATTTTATACTTTCTCTGTTGATAGGACACTTCGGAATGAAAAAATATGTAGCAGGTTCTATTTTTCTGCCTCAGATGTAGGAGATATTCAGCTTGTAATTTTCCACTATTGTGTTCAAATTGTGTAATTTTGTGACTAGTTCTTTTATTGTGGAAGGGGGTTATCCCACATTTTCCCAAGTTTCCATTGTCAAAACTGATGGACGCTTTTGTTGTAGAGAAAGTCCACTCAAGAGTATGTAAGTATGATAACTACACTTAAACCATTCTCGTGTATGCCTCCATCTTGGAATATAATGTCGAACAAGTACTACTTGCATAAATCTGTGCATGGATACTTCAACAATATTGGAATAATTAACTTGGGAAAAAATTAAAATGGATATGCAACAAGTGTAGTGACTACTGACAATACTTAGCTACCTTCATATTGTATATTGATTTCATTGGAAATTGAAAACAAATACATGGGGACAGAATATCCTAGGAATTTTTTTCTCTCAAGGGGGCATTAAATACTAAGGGAAGACAAACTCTCCTAGGATATTTTGTCTAGGGGACAAGTTATCCTAGGACAAACTATCTGGGGGACAGGAAATTCTGTCTGGGGGGAAAAATTTAGTGAGGGACAGAATTTCCTCCTACACCGTTTCTTATACGAATGTTAGATGTGGTTCGGGGCCAGCAGATGCTACCATATACCGAAAAACACCAGATTCAATGCCTAAGAAAACTCTAAATAACTTTAAGAGTACGTGCAGAAGACTCCAAATTTAATAGCAAAACAGGTGCTGACTCAGCAATCTATTTGCGCGACCTTGTCCAACTCCCCCGTCTTGACCCCTCGACCTCATGGGCCACGTCACTGAGTAGTATAGGAACAGAATCAGAAGTCCAATTTAATTATTTACTTTGCTCAGAGTCGTTCTCAGTGTTCTGTTCTAGTTCTTATATCCGAGAAAATGTCACTTTATATGTAGCATGAGGGTAGCAAATAAAGATTAAGCACAAGAAGGGGATCTAAAATGGTATAATGCATTATGTATAGATTTAAGGGCTAGGGATATGATGTAATGTACATGAAATGTATTGTGTGCTGCTCAGAGCCAAATTTTTTGCTGTCTTTTTTGGCCTGTTAGTAACTACAAATTACTGCTGTCTGGCTGAAGTACACTCCATATACTAGGGTTAAGACCATACCACAGATTCCTGCCAGCATTCCAGAGAGGAATGGGCAATAGAAATTGTGCATGTCATAACTGCTTTGATGCCATTAATGTCCATTTAATTATAATCATTATTATGCAACATTAATTTTTAAAGTTGAAGAGAATAGGCATCTAATTGATGGCAATAGATTTGGTGTTTTTTGGCAGCAGGTGTATAGTTAATGATATGCCATAATTAGTAGTAGTTTAATAGGGCAACATTTTGGCATTTACTGCCAATAATAGTCTCAACAATGCCAGGATGGCAAAAAAAATGATGCTCTCACATTAGATTCACAACACATCACACAATTCAGTGTTAAAATTACTGTAGCATAGTCTCCTTCCAAATCTTGAAGCCATTCGTCGACAAAAAAGAAAGGCTCTTCATTCCTAAAATCATGCAATCACTATGGAAAATTAAATTGTAGCTAGCTATTTACGGTACAATAGTTTTCCCTTATGCCTTCTTTCACAGCTATGATCAATTCCACTTTAGCGCAAAACAATCTATGTAGCCCCAGCAGAAGCTATGTACAAGCGGTTACCGACACAAGGTCGAGGGTTAAGAATGGATGACGGGGTTAAAGGTCACGGGGCGAATAGTGGGTGTTTTTTTTAAACATTATGGCAGTTTAATGGCATCTAGGTTGCTGACTGTCCAACTGTCCCGATTTCAGCGGGACAGTCCCGATAATGAAGCTCATGTCCCGAGTCCCGCCTCACCTATGGTCGGGACAATAGATGTCCCGACATCAACCCTTTATCTACAGACTGCTCCGGACTTTGTATAAAACCGCACCCGATCAGATTTTTTTTGCGTGATGATCTTTACCTTCTAGCCCAAGGACTCTGTCTTGATCGTGAATAATTATAGGTAACAAAAAGAATTAAGAATAATGGTAGAATAAAGGTAACATTTCTACAAGAAAGAACTAACTTTTTATACTGTTGCTTTTGTCATCATAAAAGCTGCTATGACTATTAGCTAGTGATGAAACAGATAGCTAGCAGCAGGACTTAACGCCAGTTAGCTATTGGTGATTTAAAATTAGAACTATACTTATGTACTTGGCTACTGCGGAGGGTGTTTCTCATCAAGTAGTAGAATGGTGGAAGGCACATGCAGGTGATCTGAAAAATTGGGCTAAAACCTCCAGACAGTCCAGCCACCATCTGCAGCAGCAGAAGGGGTATTTTCTATACTTTCAGTCTTTTTGCAACAGCAGAGATCATCATTAGAAGACTATATTCCACTATCTGTAATGTTACAGTAGACCTAGCTATCAGTATGCTATGAGAATAATAGTTGAGGAAAAAAAGAATAGCTAATAGGTAGCAAAATAAGAATGTTTTGAGAATACAAGAATAGAAAAAATTGAGAATAATCCTTGTTGTGGGCAGCAGTCAACAACTCTGCAGCCTGTCATGTCTTCCCATCAATTTCACCTACTGATGTGACAATTTTTTTAGATTACTGAACATAGGGAGTGACACAGTGACAGGATCAGTCTCACACAGTTCAAACTATTCACAATCTTCAATGGTAAATAAACAAACGGTGAATCATCACCTGACACCCTCCACATTTCTTGAATACCCACCAATAACCTTAATAATTTACAGCAGGCAAGAGGCTGCACAACCATCCACAGGCACTGTTCAGCTGGATTTAAAGAAAATGCGTTTCACTTAGCTACCTAGATAACATGCAGTGTTGTACATACTATGTGTTCAATGTTGTACTATGTGTCCCTACTTAGGGCACCCCCAAGGTTGGACGGTCTGAGGTTGCCTTGACCAAATTTTTCATGGAGCAGCCAAGATTAAAATGTAATATGCAAATAGACTCGCTTTTACCTTCTGAAATTACTAATTAATTTACATGCTTAAAAACCCTGTCATTATGGATTGAAATTATTTCATGGCGAGACTTGTATATTCTTTAATACTTTCAGCAACTTTTGAATATTTCTAGTAAGTAACAGTTCCTTTGTCCTTAAACTTGACAAAAGTTCATCATAGCTAACTCTGAAATACTAAAAAGTTCACATTTGACATGTGGTTAGACAACAGTCAAAAATAGTACCTCAGCCTCCCTATATAGCTGCTGTAAGAATGCATTAGTTTCCAAATCGTGTTCAATTTTTGATCTCAAGGAAGCATTGCCATTCCTACATCCTATAAGTTGCTTAATAGTAGCAAAACAATTTAACATGTAACTCACTATCACAATCATCAGCTACCATGTTTAGAGTAATAGGAATTGCAGATTGTTCACCATTGGGATGGCAATAGGTATTTATCTTTGATTGCAGCAGTTTTTTGCTATTAGACTCTTTGAGTAGTTGATGCAGGTGTTCAAGAAGTGACTGTAAATGTAACTTGCCAGAGAAGTGAGACTGCTTATTGTAGAGTGAAGTGAAATTTAACTGGCACGTGCGACAGACAAGAACACTATCATCACATTCTCCAGTAAAGCTTTCACTTATTAAACTATCTGCCTTTTCCATATTCATTCCTAAGCAATCATATTTCTCTCAAAAGCTGGCATCATTACATGTTCAAGCCACCTTTATATGAGTCAGCAAGGTACTTCCTCAGTTCTGAAAAATATCTCACTCTGTCCTCCTTGGCTCTACTGTAATAGAACTGGTAACAAACAGTTTTATAATAGTTCACAGGTAAGCACTCACAAGCTTGTATATCTCACATACCTTTTTCTGATCTTCTGTTAGTTCTGACCACATCTTCCCCAATCTTCTTGAAATGACTGGCATTGAGTTAGTTCCACATTGCTGCTGTACAAAGAGTCTTTTTTCAGATAGAAAAATGGCATAACTAAAGGAAATGGAGACTGTATCCACACCATACAATGTGTTTACTGTTCATACCCAGTAGCCGGTGGCTTGGGTGGTAGTATCTCATCTTGAGGTTTTCGACTTTTCCCTTTAGGCCAACCTCCTCCATGACATTTCCCTGTGGTTCCAGACACATCTCTTTTACTCAGTCTATTTCCTTTCTTCTTAACTTGCTGCTTACCCTCAATCTCTCCTTGTAAAGCTATAAAACTGTAAATCTTTCATATACCACATAAAATCAAAATTAACCTTGCTGTAGAACATTATCACAAGTTATGGAATGAGACAGAGATGGCTCAAGGCGGAAATGGGCAAAGTTTGGAGGAACAGACGATGATCTACAACCAGACACTAGCAAAGACGAATCTCTATCACTCCCATTTGTACAGTGTTTGGAACTAATAGTTGGATGATTTTCACATGTTTTTATCACATCTGGAGATCTCGGTGATGTAGACTCTAATAACCGTAAGATTTCTTCTTCATTGCCTTCGTCTTCAGCCAACAAATACATTGGCATTTCAGATGGTACCTCCCGTATGTCTACTGAATTATTACAATTATACAGTAATTCTTGACTATTCACATTATATGAACCAGCAATCAGGATTCTCTTTCATTTCAGTTTCAACCCCAAAAATAGCATATTTCACAACTAGAATCTACACCAACTACTAGTACATTTAAAAAAACCTCATGAATAGGGGTGTGGCAGAGAGTGAGGTAGTAGTTTCTATATATATATAAACATTAAGGATTATAATTTTGCTGAATTGTTCTTCTTTCTTTCTTCCTCTTTCTATCTTTAGCACAAAAATGGCTAGAGGGGTATTCTAAAACAACCTGCTAGGACCCTTTCCCTCAAATGCTGGAGATTAGTTCCATCAAATGGCAAAGCCCCACACACCATCACATACAGTACCACTTCCAGACTCTAAACAAAACACAGACCGGGCAGTTATTATCAAAGGAGACGATTTGGTTCTTTTTTAACCAAAGAATAACATATCAACAGATATAGGTCTGTGTTGCTCTGTTTCTCAGAAGAAAACTACTTATGAGTTATTTACTTAAAGCCATCATCAGGTAAAGGGTAACTGTCATCTGTGTATATAGCATGGTCAACTGCCATCTATAAACAGTCTACAGCTGCTAGCTTGCTTTGCTGTGTCAGTATTAAGTCAGTCATAGGTAGCAGATGATCTGATATTTCTATAAATATATAAGCTACCTACTAACAAGACTCTTGGTTTATTCACTGGCTAACTTCATAGAGAGGTATGTTCTGATATGTCTTCTAGGAGCCTCTTTCAATATCATGTATGGCAGTGGCAAGTCACTCTGGCTTTCTACCAGTTTATTTTTAGGGGATGTGCATTGTCAAGGAGGGAAATGTGTATCACTGGGCTCAAGCTAGAAAAATTTCTCTTGGATTTCTGATTTGATCACTTTTCAGTTAACTGTTGATAAATTAAATAATGCTCCCTCATTGTTTGTTATAAGAAAAGATTACTATAACAATTAAGTTACGGACTAGTTTACTAGAATGGAAACGAGGAAATGTAGGAATAAATTAAATTGAAATGCAAAAAAAGTATACTAACTAGAGAGGGATGGACACATGGAATGGATGCTCTATAATTAACATAACTTTCCCCTCTTTGTCTGGTCGAATGGATAGTCCATAAATTTCTACTAATGGAAGTACAAACAAAATGAACAGTGGAAGTTCCTACACACCTGCTCTTTCCCACATATCATTCCAGTATTAGAAGTTCTGGAGAGAGTATAGAATCGATCATGACCACAGATTGATCGTGGCAGCTGGTGGCACATTAAAATGTCCAAATGGATGGGTAGGAGAGGTGAAAAGATTTTTTCCTGAATATCACAAGTGTAACAACTGTCCATCCCACTAGAGATATGTAGGAAGAGAGAAGGGTTGCGCAGCGCAAGGTTACATAAATCTCCTATCTGCTTCTTGGATCAGTTCAACCACTGCTACTATATACAAAAGGGAATACCTGACTTTGTTAAACACTTAGTACAAGTCTAGTTCTGTTGCATTGTGGCCTTGCATTCCCTTCCTCTTGCACTATGCACTCAACACTGGAAACACCCAAACTGCTTGTAATTTTCTGGATAAAGCCCTGTTGGGTACACACTAACCATGATCTTTATGAGTGTTGATTGGCCCTGGATCTGTAACTGGCACTGATGAGGCAGACCTCACTTGTCTGCACGCTGCATAATGACGAGAATGTACATCTGTTGGTAGCAGTGGTAAAGGATAAGGCAGGATTTCCTCATGCTTTGCTTGCCCTGTTGATTTGTAACAATAGCTCTATAACTAAGATTGACTAGAGATATTATTATCAGCTTTATCCCCACTTACTATCAAGTCCTTGAGAGTTGTACACTTTCACATTTTCGTTCGTGATGGAAGTCTGTAAACTACTATCTAAAAAGTTAGTTTGTAGATCATCACCATTTCCAAAAAGTTCCTTCAGAATATCCATCTTACAAACTTCACACGGTCTGACCTTTTCGACCTCTGTGCTTATATTAAAATTTTTTATTCATACTAGTGCTGGGTCAAACACGAGGTAATTGCTGTTAATTTCACTTTTTCTCACTCCAGCTAGAGGTGAGAAATTATGGATCATCTTGGAAGGGTAAAGCGCAAGGATGCAATCTGCAGCTACTCCTTGTCTAACCAAATTTCTGGAACCGTCGTTGAATTCTGCAACAAATGTGAAAGGCGGAATGCTATTACCACCTCTTCCGTGTGTAGTTCATTCTGGACAAGACATTTTTTTAAGTGCTAAGGGGTTAGTAAAAAACAATGATCTATGCAGACCTTTGTCGTGTGTAGATGCATTATCAGCTAAAAGACGTGGGAAGTCTGCATATTCACACCAACACTTGATGTCCAGGAATTCTTGTGTAAGGAGTGCAACCATTAACGAGGTAAATATGACACTAGAAGGGTGTGGAGACGGAGTATATTAGGTGTTAGCATTGGAAAGGTTGAAAATTTAATATATTTGCATAACTTTGAATGATGATTTAGTTTCTAACATGCAGTACTTCTTTCTCACAGCTCTATGATACACTAAAGGCTAAGATGCAAAGTGGATATTATCATGCTGTACACCATGCTTTCAAGTCATTTGATCCACAGGGAAAAGGATCTGTTACGAAGGATGCTTTATATCGATTGTTGTGCAATTTTTTAATAGGACTAAGTTTACAGCAATTTAACTTACTGCTTGCCAGGTAATTATTTGGAGACAAGATCAGCTACATCATTTCTCATGTGCACGGAAGGGTTATATTGATTAGTTTTTTTTTCAGTCTGCCTACTGAAAAGATGGATATTTCCACTGACAGCAGTTTAAATTTTACACACACATAATGATCAACCTGGACCAGTTATAATGCCCCTCTAAACCAAAATGCAACTTGATTATAGTGGAATGCTAGTGTATCTACATTGCTAGCTATTCCTATGCCATATAAAAATTTTATGCTATGCTATTAGAGTTCATGGTCTTGCACTTATAAGATCTTTTTTTTTTTTGTAGAATCAATCTTAATGCAAAGAAAGTGATTTCATTTGAAGAATTTTATTCCAAGTTTCGTGTTGCTGCTAACTTAGAAAGTAACTGGCTAGATCCTGTAAGAAGACATCCTCATAGTCACTTGTCATGGCAACATGTTCATTCTTGGCTACAAGAAAGAGCTCGAAATAAGTTTAGCTTTTTACTAAAATTAACATCTGTATCATGCAATATGCCTATACCTGCAGCTTATCAAGTATTTTATCTGCACTTAAGTGGCAGCATGTAATTACCAAGACAACATTTCGAGATGTGCTGAAGTCAATTTCACTGACACTTAGTAATGAACAATATGAAAGTCTTTGGAAGAGGTAAATTATATCTTATGTTCTTCCAGTAATATTACTATTGTAGTTAAAAGGTATGATGTGGAAGAAAAGGGATGGCTAACTCTACCTACTTTACTGCAACGACTGGATGTTCCCATCAATGATAAAAAGCCCAAGCTTATTTGTGGTACTAATATATAGTTTTATAACTTCACTAACTTATATTATATGCAGAGGCCTCTGCTATCAATCCAAATTTGCTTGTGAAAGTTAAGTTAATTAAACAGCTCAATCAACTGGACACTCTGCAGAGTGGAAAGGTGGTTTGGCTATATCAAAGGGTGTTGGATTCATGTATCTAATTGTCTCAGATTAATGTTGCTGACCTCCAGTCAGCCTTGTCTGAAGCAGGTATCAAACTTTCAAATGGACAGCTGCAGGAAATTTTACAGCAGTTGGGTTTTCCTAAAAATAAGCCAGTTTCTTATGAAAAATTCATTGATCTATTCACTGGTCAGAATGAAGGCAGTTTATCTCACATACTTATGACAAATAAAACTTACAGGTATAATGGCATAACATTTTTATCTCAACTATCATAATTGGTTGGTTAGGGGCTCCACAACTCAACCTATGAGGATTGGCACTTCAGCAGATGCTCAGACCTCCATTGTGTCTCTTTTGCAGAGCAAATTTCTGAAGCTCTTAAAGGCTCTGAAGTAAAAATGTTATCCTTAATGACAAAGTTGTATTATCTACTCCTGTAGGTCACATGATCCTAAAAACACTGGCTATGTTCAAGTTGATGATTTTAAGGCATGTATACATAAGCTGTTAAACTGTGAATCCCGAAATCTGGACCACCTGATTAGCATCTTATGTGGTGACTCAGGGCTTGCTCAAACTTGGGTTCCATACCCAAAATTCCTTTCAATGTTTGATTCAGAATCCAACACTATTCGACCATTTAGCAGCCGTCCCCTTGTTTGGTACCCTCCTTCAAGTAAGCAGTCTCTCCCAGCACTGCACTTGTGCATTGACACTGAGGTATGAACTTGTTTCTTGATCTATGTATAACTTCTTGTTTTATGGTATACTAGCTACTGCATCTTATATCCGATCTGGTGATGCATGAAATATCTACTCTCAAGGATCATTTCAATGATATGAATGAGCAGAATACAGGAAGGTTAACTGTTCAGGACACATTGGAACTATTGCTAAGGTTTTATTTAAAGCTCTGTCAGGATATTAATGTAGTGTGATTGGCTTCAATAGGTGTGGCATTGTTACAACTGAAGAAAAGCTTCTACCTTTATGGGAAAAACTGTTAAAGAATAAAGATGGTACTGTCAGTTTTGACCAATTTGTAAAAGAGTTCTCCAGAAGCCAACCTGCAAATAAATTCAAAGGTAAATGACTTGTGACAAAAGCAATCATGATTACTGGCATATTATAATTAGGATATGTGAGAAAGAGATGGACAGATGATCATTGCTTCATGCGGTCTAAAACTCTTCATAGAGATGAAGATATGCTTTTGGAGGCACTCCGATACAAATTAGCATATTATCAGCAAAGTCTGTTGAAGCACTTTTGTTCATTAGACACATCTTTGTCTGGTCTAGTGACTCTTGAAAATTTTGAGGTATCTGCTTATAGCATTCACAATATTTACTAGTTATTTTGGTTAAATTTAATTCAGCAAACTTTGATGGAGATGTGTCCCAGTCTTACTCACACAGAACTCAATTTTTTGTCTTTGAAGTACCAGAAAGGCTCTACGGGTTATGTAAAGTATAGGGAGATGCTTGCATTTTTCAGTCCTATCACTAATCCATTTAGAACTGGCAACAGTTTGGGTCACCTCATGGTAGAACATGGAAAAGATGTTGTTCAGGATACATCTCCTCCCCATCCAATAGCTACCAAACCAAATTATGGTTTACCTGGAGTGAAAGGTTGTCTGCAGAAGCAGGTACATAGCTTAAGTGAGAACACAATGAGAATTATATTAGTATTTATTATGTAGTTAACTAAACATTGGAAAGAAATAAGGCGAAGTTTTAGGAGTCTTGACTATGGTTGTGGGAATGTCTCTGTAAGTAACTTCAAGAAAGTTTTGCAGCAATGTGGAATAGAGATAGACAGTGAGCAACTCTACCATCTTCTCGAGGTCCTAGATCCTCAACTCTCTGGCCAAGTGAATTACCACACTTTCTTTAATGTAATTATGAAAGATTAAGATTATAATAATTTGTATTATACAATAAAATAGAAGAAAAATGATGGTGACCAGTGACATTATCTATAGAGGCGTACAAAGTCTTTAATACTTGCTACCAGTTCATCTGTTGAACTACTCCTAGAAATTTGCACTCTAATGGGGGTGAAAGAACAAATGTAACCACCTACTTTGAAATAGCTGTGATGAAGTCTGACTTTTGTTCGACAGTGACACAAATCCTCTTTGTACATAGTTTCTCTATAGAAGTATGCAACCCTTTGCACACATCCTGTGCTCAAAATTTGTCAGTGAAATTTATTTTACCAACATTTAGATTAGAACAAACCTCTCTAGCAAAATTTAACAGCTCCCACAGCACCTCTGCTGAATCACTGATCATCACTGATGGTAAACTGACAAAACCAGTAACCAGCGCTAACAAGTTTTAACATGATAAGTAGTATTCTCTGCTGAAGTTGAACCCACCATCCATTAAATTGACTCCATTCTCACTCAGAAAATTTCGAACTTGCTGTTCCAACTCAATCTGAACATGAGGCAGCAATGTATAAAATCATGCATTATGACATAACTTGAAATACCAGGTGATAAAGATGAATCAAATCTCGCAAGTACTTCATTACACTGGCAAAAGCATCTCTATGGTTGAGAGTTGCTGCAGCAAGGGCGCACTGGGAAACAGTGCCAGCCACAGAACTGGTAAAAAATGCTAAAGGACATCTTTGAATAAACCTATTATTATAAAGACTTTATAAGTTTTACTACAAATAATATGTTTAAGAATATCACCTTGAACATAACCTGAACAAATCGTCAACTGTATCAGGATTATTAATCAAACCATTTGTTGAAGCAAGGACAGGTAAAGCCACTTCAGCCAAAGCCTGTAGAAACTGCACAAGGAGTGATTGGTATACAACATTAGTTCCAAATTCATCCACCACCACCGAACCAAGATAAAGGTAACAAGAGTGCCCACATTCTCGATATATGGACACACACTGCAAAATAATCAAAATTTCACTGACAAATGACATTATAGCTAACACAACCAACCATTTCCATTAATGATGACAAAACGGGTGAAGCACCTTGTCCAACACTCCGAATCATAAATCGAATGCACCTTTATCAACAGAGAAAAAACAACAAAAACAAAATACAATACTTTTGATCCGTATACAAGACCTCACCTGCATGTTCGCTCAACGATACGCTGGTTATGTTTAAATTTATAGCTAGTTCTAGAAACAATTGGCCATAGATCACATACTACAGGAGTGCATGGGTGTTCTTGGCCTGCTTTGAGTTCTAATATGCTTGATCGGAAAATTACAGCTAACCGATCCAGCCAAACAGTTGGGTCGGAATGAGTACCATTTGGTACAGCTTCATCAGAGATTTCATTTAACTGCATGCATCACACCAAATTAAGAGAGGGGTTGGGTAGGGGTTGGGTAGGTGTCATCTTACCTGCTGTAGAAATCTGGCATGCAAACTACAGAGTTGACGAATACCATTTGTCATGACATCTGGAGGCATTTCGATTAGAACTTCAACAACACCCTTCAATAAACCCAGAACAGCATCATTTGACACACTAAGCTTATCAGCTGCTTCTATGATCTGGATTAACCAGTTTATGTGTGGAGCCATTCTTTGCTTGCATTTCAAGCACACACTCTGAACTGCCTTAGCAGCAAAACTGGCCACTTCTGGTATGTTTAGACCATTCAGAATGAAGGAAAGAACTAGATCCAGGGTGTCAGGGTGCTGGTCTATCCACTCTGCAATTTCACCCACTAAGCGCAAAGTAGTTGCTCTGATGGCATAATGGCTGTCAGGAGGGATGGAGAGGAGAACTGGAACTGCTATTGGGAATAGCTCAGATTCATCTCTATTGTGTGTGCATGTGCATACATATGTGCATATGGGGTTTATTGCCAAAGCTACAATGTATGATGAACACATGCTTCATAACATTAGCTCACCGCTGAATAGCTGGAGCAACAGCATACATCATGAGAAGACAGGCTTCTGTTACATTCCAAGTAGTCCCTGGTTTGCAAATCCTAGAGTAGAGCTGCAATTAAGAGAGAGGGGGGTAATATATATACAATATGTCAACAGCCTTACATCAACACAACAAGAGAAAGGTCCAACAAGAAAAATCACATCACGAACCAATTCAACTACATTTTTTCTGAAAGTAGTGAAATCATCACTGTCATCTGAGAAAACACTGGTCTAGTCAATAAAAATAATAATAACATTTGTGCCAGTCCAGTCCATATAAATGACTTACTGTGCTAGTATCTTCATCCAACTGACAATGAACACAAAGTTGTGCTATCAGGCGTTGAATGTAAGGTCTAAATAGTTCATACAACTTTTCATCTTTCTGTTTCTGCAGCTCTTCACTTAATCGATACCAAACATTAAAGGTGATGTCAGCAATCTGCACACAAGCCACAATAAGAGCAAAAAGTTGGATTGGAATCTGGTCACCTCATAATCAGGATGTGAGATACACTCCAACAATAGATCCAGTGTATGTAATTCACCAAACCCGATATCCGGCTGATGAACCATGTGATATAAGAATGTTTCTGCCATCTCAGTGAATATGTGGCACAAACTCTTTGCTCTGAATAAAGAATTTTTTTTGAAGTGATCATAATGATGATTCATACCTGTTGATATCTTCAGACTGAACAGCTGCCTGAAACACTGGTAATAACTCCTGGACTTGGACCTGTAACACTTGATCCAGTGAATAATAAAGAGGAGAATCCTCACACATGAATAGAGTAGAACAAATACAGTCAGCAGCTGCTTCATACAGTTTTGGATTTACTTCAAGCAGTTTCTAAAATGAACATTACTTAAAAACAAGATGGAAAGAAAATTCAACTCACTAGAGTATTAAATGGTGCAAGAATTAGTGGACTCCTAGCGAGTGCTTCTCCTGGAAAATTCCCCAATTGGACCCAGCTTCCCATGCAAGCATATATCTGTAATATATTTTAAAAATCAACAAAGGAAGGCAGATTTCTGATTCTAGTTACCCTAGTGGTAACATCAGAGTTGCCTGAGTAAGAGGTAAGACAAGCTTCAAGTAGAGAAAGAACAGCAGGACAATTTTTTCCAAACTCTTCATGGAGCTCTTTACGGCGGTTCTGGCCAAGACGCAGTGAACGGTTATTTATCTATAATACTCATGATCAGATAACCAGAAATTATGAATTAGCACTACACATATACCTCCTCTGGCAGTACAATAAGTATATCAAGCAACACTGATACAGTGGACAAGTCCTGACTGAACCTAGATATTATATGATAATTTACCAATCACATCCTCTAGCAAGTCTCTCACTTCTGTATTAAGTCAGTGACAACTGTCTTCCAATCAGACATCTGTAAGGCAAGATCAGCAAGGGCCATCGCAAGCTGTGGATAAAGAATGATTACCCAGGTTTACTATAAGTAGAACTTCTTACTTGACGAACAATAGGAGCTGGTGCATCACATAGCTGTTGCAAGTGATTTATCAAGGAGTCACGTAGATCCTGAATAGATTAGTCACAACAATAGAGTAACTATAGATAGACCACTAGTAACAATTACAGTATGTGTCTCAACAGGCAATTCATCAAAGGAAAATCGAACTTTATTTTTCATTGTTTGAGCTGCAAAATAGCTGGTTTCTACATCTCTTTTGAGTAGAAGCAGGTCGTCAGCTACTGTCCATGCATACACCTATATAGGTGTGCTTTAATAGGAATATTACGTCTTCTAATCCTTACACTTACAGATGAATGCAATTGCATGAGCCACAACGAAGCTTTTTCCTTATTTGCAGGATCTTCAGCATGATACAAGTTATCCAAAGCTTGTAACACATCCACTCGACATGGCTTTTCCATGTTCATACCATAGTTCCATTAAAAGGCCACACCCTCATCTGGACTTGTCAACGTCCACGTGTTGTATGATGAGTTGAATGTGTTTATCATTAATTTTTTGTGCCAGGCTTAAGAGACCAAAATGGCGTACAGGGCTCAGAAAGTGCAAAAAGTGATGGTCCAACCTATTGTATCCTACTGTATTGTGTTAGCGAGCTACCTACTGCTAATGTTAGCTTTTTCTAAATAATGTCTCTTTTTCTTAATACTTTTCTGATAGAATCTTATTTTTAGGTATTTGCAAAATGTAAGTTATAAACAGTGAATTCTATGCTGAGTGATTATTTTTTAATTACAGAAATCTCGAGTTCAAGTATGGCTGTATGGCCGTGGCAAGATGAGAATAGAAGGTGTCATCATTGTATGTTTTAACATTTTTGCTCCACTATCTGTGCTTAAGTTTCTATTGCATAGGGTTTTGATGAATTCATGAATCTAGTGATGGATGATGCCCATGAAGTGTTGGTTAAAGATCAATCAAGAAAGCCAATAGGTAAATTTTCTTGACTAGCTCATTCTGTAGCCATAACTATCTTGTGCTTTATAATAGGCCGAATTTTACTTAGAGGAGACAATATAACGTTAATCATGCAAGTGGACGGAGGAGGAAATTAAATTTACACTGTCACATAATAATACTTCGCTATGAATTTAATTTCTTGGTGGTGTTGTATGCTGTTTCTATAGTAACAGGGGGAGGGAGAGAGAGATATGGCGAGAGTTTCGATCATGAGCTGAATGGAAATGTTTGTAAAGCTAGCATTCTTGCATGCCGTCAAATGGAAGTTTTAGAAAAATGGCCTCCAGGTTTGCTATTCACCTAAAGCTATAGAGCGATTGCCTAATTCAGTAGCATAATAATATGTATGCTATTCATTTAGTTCTGGAAGCTATAGTACACCTCATGCTCCTCGAATTAGCAAGCCATCTCCATTCAGTATGTTGTCACCATTTTCTCCAACACACTGTCTCAGTCTCATACTCAATTGTCTTCTGTAGTAAGAAAACCTGCTTGGGAAGCATGCCACCAGCATCAAAAAGTAAATGTAATTTATGATGCCAAGAGCCTTTTGTTACATACCTGCCCTCTTCATTGCAGTTATGTTCAGTTCAGCCTTACAGAAGGAGAAATAAAGATCGACCAAAATGGTAGCTATAACGTTATGCATCTAGTGGAGCTTTTTGTTCATGTTAGAGCTATTTAATACAGTGTTCCACTTCTTGACCTCAGCCAATTTAACCAACCAGATGAAAACATGGCTCCTGTAGAGCTTCTAGCTAATACTTCTACTGGCACTGGATGTTCACAAATGAGGTACTAGCTACAAGTTACTAGCTAATGCTACATTTCTTATTACTTAGTTGGGGTAAGAAAAATCTTCGAGAAACAGTACCAAATGTTGCCCACACTATAGCACCTCCTATCTTACCCTCAGCGGGTATAGGTTCATATCTTTACCAGCAAAATCAAGTAAGTAGTAGAAAAGGTAGACAAGTACAGTATACACAGCTGCATAATTATTATAGAAAGAGCAATTGTTGGATGGGAAAATGGTATCACATGAAAGGAATAAGCCTATTTCTTACCCTATTGCTTCTTCTCCAGGTAAAATAGGATCCTCTGTTTGTTACCTTTATTCAGTTGTATCAGTTTTAGTCTCAAAGAACAAAACACAATGTCAGCTTAGCTTAGAAACAACAGTGCCTGAAGCTTCTCATGGCAAAAAACTTCGGTTTGAAGCTCGAATTGCTACTCAGTAAGGAACAACAGTATATTATGCAGAATGACTTTTATTCCTATTTGGTAGAAATGGGAAAGATGTACAGCGTGAAATCTGTGGTTTTTACTTCCTTGATGATGGCTCCATCACTATTTATGAATTCAGAATGTTTGGAAGGAGGTATGCAATAGTTAATGATTTTTTCCTGCTGAAATAAAAAAAAAATTCTGATCACAGGTCTACTGCTCTACCACTCATTCAGAGGGGGAAGTATCATCATTGTGTTGGTCATAGGAAAGGGAAACCATATGAATTTAATTATATCACAAAGGTACTTGTTACGCTGATTAATATTCTATTTCTAGATCTTTCTCTTCAGGGAGCATTCCTTCACTTTGAGACAAAAAACCATCCTGAATTACCAAGTAGCTTGACTTCAAGAAATCTTGTAACTATCAAAGTGACATACGTAAATGAGCAAGTCAAACGACAACTACTGTATGAGTAATGAAAATAAGAATTGAATATATTTTTACTTGCATTTGTTAATAATGTGCAGGTATGATGGACGCAACCCAATACAATGTCGAGATATTGACTTGTACCTATCTAGTACTCTCACTCCTATCTTGCAGGATAATGGTCTGCTGAAGACTTTACAAGGCATGATTTGTAGTAGACTGTATGGGAGAGCTAGGAAGACCTTGGTATACCTTGGTCATCATCTCTATGCACTGGCAGATCATGGGGTAGTTTCCTTTACCCAACTTCAACTCTCTCTTCGGAATTTCCACATTAGCCTCACAGTTGAGGTACAGTACAAACTGATTGAAGGTGTTACATAGATCAGTGTTAATGCCTATTAGGATATGCATCAGCTTTGGAAACTTCTTTCTGGGAGTGAAGTGTGGAGTGAAAGTCCTGAAGGAATCCAGTTGGATTTTTGTTTACAAGCTCTTACTGGTGGTTTTTCAGAAGATAGGATTAGTCTTGTTCGTCAGGTGCACAATATATTATTATTATAGTAGCTAATTACATAATAATACTATATTACATTCTCCTTTTTCTATATTTTATCTGAAGGTGTTTTTGAGATTGGACAGTTGCAAATCTGGTCATATTGAAGTTAACCAAATAAAGAAGTATTTCATTGATACAGCCGACTCAATTTGGTCTGATATGATTAATGTATTTCACATCAATGGTGCACATTCTTCAATATCATATCCTGTAAGTTTAACTGTTCTACAGCAATATTTAGTATTGTGGCAACTTTTAAAACAGGATTTTGAGAATTTTCATCTTGGTGTGAGCATAGAGGCCTCATCTGATGCAGATTTTAGTTCTTTAATGAGACGTTGTTGGGGTATTTGAGTAATTATTTATTTTTATTATTAAATTATTATTTTTACTATTATACTTTTGTAATGACTATTATGTACAGTGACTCTGTATAATTATTAATACGCATATTTTGGCAGTCTCATGTAGAAATCAAAATGTTATAATACTCTTGAATAAAGTTATTAACTACTGCGCTGCATGGGCGGGGTGTGTGCTTGAATTCTATTTTTAGCTTTATAGATTGTGCGCTATAAATAAAATACGTGAAGAGCCAGCTCAGCTAAAGCCTAGTGGACAGAGAAGTTGGAGAGGGGTTGGAGCCTAAGATTTGGGCTGTTCGAAGCTTTGTCAAGGTAAGAAGAGTGTGAAGTCTTCTAGGTACGTTTATGTCATAGTTACTATATATATATATATATCTACAGCTAGTCTCCTCGAAACCTATCCATTTACTAATAAATTACAGCCACATTATAATAACCAATAGTTCCAATCAGCTGTAGTGTGAAAGTTTGATTTAAACTTCAATGTATTAACTGTGTTGTACGAATGAATATATTATCACCCGTGTGTTTGACTGGGTGTGGTCATTCTTTTAGTGTGAAGGCTAACATTGATGGCTGCATCAAAGGACTTGACAGAATATAAGCTGGTTGTAGTTGGTGGAGGTGGTGTAGGCAAATCAGCCCTTACTATACAGTTTATCCAGGTACAGTGTTTACATCTTGATACTTCCTACATGTTACATTGACCAACACAGAGTCATTTTGTTGAGGAATATGACCCCACTATTGAGGATTCATATCGCAAGCAGTGTGTGATAGATGATGAAGTAGCAGTATTAGATATATTGGACACAGCAGGACAAGAGGTTAGCTGAATATTGTCCATTACTATGTTATAATATTACATGCTGCAGGAGTTTAGTGCCATGAGAGAGCAGTATATGCATACTGGTGAAGGCTTTCTATTAGTCTACTCCATTATTGATAGAAACAGCTTTGAAGAAATTCCAAAATTTTATCGGCAAATCTTGAGAGTAAAAGACAGGTAATGCATGTACAGTAGCATATTTCAGTATAAATTTAATGTGGATGTGCACTAATACATAGGTCAGAGTTCCCCATGATATTAGTGGCAAATAAGGCTGATTTGGAGTCGGAAAGAGTGGTATGTTAACTAATGTTACTGTGTAGTTTATACAGTATGATAATATTTGTATAAGTGACTTGTGCCCATATTCAGGTTCCCAAGCAAGAGGGTGATGAGATAGCTCAACAGTTGAAGGTGCAGTATAATATAGTACTACATGATAAGGACTGGGAGTAATGATATATTTATTTTGAAGGTCAAGTATGTAGAAGCAAGTGCAAAGCACAAATTGAATGTTGAGAAAGCATTTCATGATTTGGTCCGAGTGATCCGACAAGCTCAGAAACCAGACAACCAAAAGGAGAAGAAACGCAAAAAAGTAAAGTGCACACTATTATAAATCATTCCCACTATATACAACAGCCTACACACAACATACCATGTATGTGCATTATAGAGTGTTTGTGTTGTGAAATATCTTCCACTTAAAAAAAGTATAGACATTCTGAATTCTTTGACAGATAATTTTTATCATAGCTGTATAGGACTACTAGTTTGTGTTCTTCATTGTTTCAAATCATTTACACTGCACTTGAATATGCACTAATTTCTACTGGAATGAAGTACTTTTGGATGTGAATGAAGTAGGCCTTATTGTAGAAATACCAGTGTTACTATTGCAACATTTATGCATTGGCCCCAACTAATTTTTATAGACCCTCCCACTGATTTGTAAAGTGTACAGTAGGTGGCATAATTAGGGGTTCTGTACAGTAGTAAAACATGGAAATATCCAGGAAAGAGTAAAGCTAATCGAGTTGTGTAGAAAAAAAAATCTACTGTAACTATAAAGTGTATTAGCTTACCATTAATTGAACATGCTTGCCCCATAATGGAGACACAACATAACTGTAGTCTACTTAGTTTCTCCTTAATGACTTGTTCATTAGTAATTGGGAAGGGGTGGAGGGGAGCCACACACTAGGGAGTCTTCATGACATGTTTGCCCCCACAATGATGTATTCTTGGCAAGTATCACCGTTATGAATATTCACTAAAATATGACTTTTGTACATGCTAATCCTACATTCTTCTAATACAATCTTCTAATACATTCTTCTAATTTTTCATGGCACATGGATGGATATTCAAGACATAAATTCTCCATATGTAGACTTAACTGCACTGTTTTTAGTTGGTGCTTGATTGGGATCACCTCCTTGTGACAAGTATAAGTTATTATAAGGGAATTGCCTAGGTACCTGCATAAAATATATTAGTATATAGTAATTATGTGGCATATACTATAATATATCAGGGCCCTTGATTATCAATGCACACTAAGCACAAAGGTTAGGTGTAGCTATGATACATACATGGCCATTTGAAAAATCTTACACAAGGGCTTTTAGATGGAGCATCATAAGCTACTGACAGTCCATATACCAATCCTACAATAGATAATGCCACAGTCAACTGAAACAAAGCTTGCCACCTGCAAAGTAAAAATAAGTTAAACTGTCTCTGTTGTATAAAGTTGAGCTTACCTTGTATATCGGCCATTGTTTTCCACATAATCACAAACCCACATATTCAACATATCATCTTGTTCGTGTAACTTCATACAAATAAGAATAAATTATTGGACCTATATCGACCTGATCTTACTGGGTCCTCTTTATTTCTCCGGTCTTGTTCATCCCACCAGCCACGAGGTGGCAACTCCTGAGCTGAACGCCATGGTAACACAGGGTAATCGCCAAGGGAAAGACCTTCATCCGATTGATTTCGTCCACCCTTATAACCTTTATAACCTGTCAATATGGAGAGCAGATATAAGCAAAACATCAGACTCCATGATTTGGTCTTACTAAAAAGCTGATGAACAAAGACTTATCTATCTAGGTAATAGCTAAGATATGAACCTCTTGATTGATGTACAGTGGTAGCTCCACATCTAACCAAACAGCTGGCAATACCTGGTTTCATAGCCCAGCGAGTATGCCTCAGCAGCGTCGACATTCTTGTAGTCCGGCCGCCTCAAATCCTTACTAGGTACAGTGTCGTTGTAAATCATATTCAAAGTGCGCGTGACACACGAAAAATGGATTTCGTGTTAATAATCTCAGTGTTTTTATGTGCAGGGTTTCTTCAGTCTTCTCTTGCAGCACAGTGCATGCCCGACCCCACCAACCCGTGTAAAGCTAGATGTAATGGAACAACCTTTGATATAACCACTTTATTTGATTACCCGTAAGTTGACTGGCTGCTGCTGGCCATAAAGCTACTGCAAATCTTAATCCCACAGTGTGAAATTGAGTGATAGTCGAGGATATACATATATGTGGAGTCCATGTACAGGCTACAACCAATGCAATAATCGCCGTAATGAGCCAGATTGTGCTGTGTGTCAGCATGCTGATCAGTATTATAACTGTGGAAAGGCTACCTCCCCAATATACATCTTCAATTACAACTTCAATTCGGCTGTGTATCAGATTCAGTACCTCTGGGGAGTGGACTGGAGGTATGACATTTATGCAAGTTGTACATTAAGAGACTATACCCTGGTCTTCACACTGTGTGCCTTTCTTGCACCTTTGCAAAATTGCACATCCCACACATTTTTTAGAATGACAGTATTCACATTCCTTGAGGACAAAACACAGGAAGAAACAACTGTAGAATTTACTGGAGAAGACCCTTACCTACAATATGTAAGTTATTTTGTGGTCATGCAATGTTCAAGAAATTGAAACAGACCCTCCTACAGAACTTCCTGGTTAGAGGAAAGTGTGTTGGACAGCAAGTTTTTAACAACACTTGTGACAAACATTAATAAGCTATCCTACAAATAATGCTGTTTTTATTCTTCTTCTGAATTTGATGCACACTGTAATATATCAGTTGCTGGCTGCACTTACAGGAGACAATGTTTTCTGTGATAAGTTAATCTTATCTCCAAGACTAAGAGCCATCCCCTACATGCACAAAGTAATATCTTTCAAGTAACTTGTTACAGCAGTCAGACCTGTGTCTTTGCTCTTATCCGGATGTGACCTTGCACAGGGCTATCCTCTCCCCCGTCCAGACCTTTTTCAATGCTCAAATTAGCTAGAGCATCTTCACCAAAGATGCTTCGAGCATAAAGATTGGCAGCAAGAAAACCACAATCACCAGTCAAGGCCTTGATTATTCATTGGAAGGCAAGTTATTACATAGTATTATACACTGGTATAGATTTAACCTGCTTTGGTGTGAGACACTTCATATTAGTAGTTGTTACCAAGTGCTCCAAAAAACCAGACAAATCTTTAATATTAGTGTTAACTGTTATTTTATTCTCCCACTCAAACTCCACCCACATCTTGCGGAACTCTGCCTCACTGCAGGTGGCTGGCTGAATGTAGTCCATGATATCAATATGAATGTTATTTAGCACCACACAGTTTCGATCAGCCGTGGAACCAACAATGTCATACACTACCACAAACATGAGATGTGATCAAACGTGGAGATTCTGAGTACTTACCAATATTCCCAAAGATGATTCCATTCTCAGTAGAAGATACTTTAATGCTAGCCTAAATAATTATCATAAAACAGGAAAATGACAAAGCCTTACGTACCTTGATGTTGACGAAGTCATGTGGTCCAACAGTACATGCCATTGGTTTTTCGACTAGTTTTAGATCCCCCAGTGTAGCCAGCTCAAGGGAGAGACCTTGCAAGGTGTCTGGTGTTTGATTCACTATCAACACATCCAAGACTATATCATACTGATTAACATTAACATAAGCCTCAGCATAAACGGGATCAGAGAATCCTGTCAGTTGCACCACCTAACCAACAACTCACAAAATAATCAAAAAAAAAAAAAAAAAAAATTTAATGTACCTTGCTTAATTCAGAGTTTAACTTCACTCCATCCTTTTGACTGGTAGCATTACCACCAGCAGTGGCTGTTAGCAAACTCAACTCATACTTATTTTCTCCTATCTCATCTTGCTGGCCTGCTAATTGTAGAAAGTTGATAACCTGATCAGCATGAACATTCACCACTTCCTCTGCCTCCTCCACATTCTATTATTTTCATACAATAACAATAATCACACTTAGCGTACTTCTAGCTACTAGTATACCTTTTTATCCATTTTTGCTTCCTGCTCCCGGATCTGCAGCATTTTGGCAAAAACTGAACGAGACTGTTCCCCAAACACTTCAGCTAAAAGCTGGCTATGATCTGATAACACACGCAAACACACACACAACCGTTCCACATCATCCTCTGTGATTGGCTAGAACAAAACCAGCGATTGTGAGTAGGATAAACGATTTTGAATAAAGCTAACCTTCTTACATATTCCAGAACGACCAAGATGAAGAATGCTGGCTATAATTAGCATTGCTTCAGCACAAAATGCCTGCAACCAGAACACAATGTATATATAACCAACTATTGCCTACAACCAGAACACAATGTATATATACCCAACTATGTCACCTGAAGTAGGCCAGAAAGAACCTTGCTACAACACAATGTACAAGTTTACTGACTTCTTTAAAAAAAAACTCACATTCTTGCTTTCAGATTGCTGGACCTCCTGAACATAGCGAATACTGAGTTTAGTGAGAGTAGATGCCAAGGCAGATGCAATAAAGAACTTTCCCTCCAGTAAAGAAGCTCGAAGTGGTGGACTGCATTGATTGATAGCTCGTCATCAGTACTAACACATTATACGTGCTCACATCTTTTCCTCTTTAACAACAGGAGCAGCAGTAAATGCACTTTGAGTAGCATATGTTCCATGAGCAGTCACCAATGAAGAGGAAGAAGCCAAACTTGGTTCCATGTCCTTCCCCTCATTCTCCCCCTCTCCTCCAGCAGCTTTACGTAGTTCAGAATCCACAATGGGGATCTACTAGCATACATACTCGTGTGTTTAGATGAAACTAACATACACTTACCTCTCCAACAGCAGTCCTAATCTCAGATAAGACTCTGGAAATATCCTCCACACCAGTGCAATATTCACCTAAAATCCAGAGAGCTGCTCTGTGAATGCTATCAGCAAACAAACAGGTTCTGCCAACAGCCACATAAATAAGACCACAACACTCACTTAACTGATTTAATATGCGAGAAGACCTCCAATAGTTTGCCTACTACAACATTTTTCAGCTGAGGATAGCGTTGCACTGCTTCTCGAACAAATACCAACACATCTTCAGATGTTCCTTCATCACCATCAGAGAGAAACTCCAGCAGCTAAGAAAAGACAGTGATGAATGTCAGCAAACAACAGAGCCAACTTACTAGAGGAACCACAGCAGGGGCTACACTAGTGAAACGAATGGAACAAGAATGCAAAGTACGAACCAAACACTGCCTGTAGCTAGCTAAATCACTACTATCTCCACTGCCACCATTGCTACTGTTCATCACTTCCTTCTTCAAAAGCATTACAACCTGAAATACATGTTATACAATCACACGCCTATGCATGCACATGTACACAAAGTACCTCTTCCACATTCCTAGAATTAACAAGGTCTAAAACTAATCCCAAAGTCTTCTTGCGAACCTCCAAAGCTGGAGAAGAAAGAACTCTCAGAATATCCATCAACGAATCCTAAAGCAACAAATAACAATCCATACAAATGACTATGGTTTGTCCTCTCTACCTGGAGGACTTTTTCATGGGAACGGACATCTCTGAGAGCAGTCAATCTATCAAGGACTATAAGTTTGACATTATTGTCACTCTCCTTCACAACCAGATCTATGTAGCATTGTGCAGCAGCCTGCAAAATAATACTATGCATTTGCAACACTACACTATTAATCTCCCTCTACTTTAACTGCTGTAGGAGTGGAAGTGAGGGTAACCAGCGTTCCTGCTGCTTCATACCGAACAGCAGCACTAGTGGAATTGAGCAAATTGTATATGCAACGAATAAACCTAGCACGTTCAGCAGGATTCGTGTGACAGACCTGTATATATTTCCATACATAGAAAAAAGTTAAGGGTTCCACATCTCAAGATTATATTGTTCTCCCACCTTGTACACCAATTCCACTATTACTAGTTGAAGAATATCATTGAACTCATTGACTTGATCTATACAAGATGTGAGGTAGTCCAAAGCTCTGTCCTGTACACCCACAAGATGATCGAGACATGATTATTAGCTATCAAACATACATACCCTATCTACATGAATAAGCATCATGAAAGCATTTCTCTTGCAAGAGGCATCCTGCTCTCCCTCTAAATAACTGTGAATCAGTTCGGGTGCATCAGGAATCAGCCCATCAAAATTCCTAAAAAATAAACTGTCAATCTAAAAGAAAAATTCTCTAACATACCTAATTTACTGCTCACTCCTTCATTACATCATAATTATAGCCTGGACTTACCTATAAATAGTATATATTGCAAGTACTGCATTCCTCCGAACATATGCATGCCGATGGTCAAGACAAGCACGAATAGAGGGCATCAAGGGCTCCAAAAGTTCAGGTTCCTTCAGCTTACACAGAAAACGCAGAGTAGACCCTCTGATAAACTCATTAGGATGTTGGAGATCCTGTGTGATATTACTCAACTCACTGTGTTACCCTGAACCAACAAGGTACTGGTACATTTGGCTAACCTTTCGATAAGCATCACAAACCAGAATCATCTCGTGAAGAAGTTTACCATCAGCACTTGTTTTTGGCCATATTTCCCAGAATATGAGAAGTAATTTTTTTATCACATGGTCGTTGCAGGGCAGAACAAATCGGATAATGGTCATTAGCAGGCCAGGTAAACGCTCTCCATTCAGCACTAGTTGGATCACCTTCTTCAATGCCGCTGTCTTTCCACGAGCGTCACAGTACTCTTAAGTTCATAGAGAAGGACATATAGTAGTGATATAGCAAATTAAAAAGTCTACCTAGATCATGTTTGATCTGTTGTTCATTGGGAGTTTCTGTTTCTTGAGGATTGTTAATGATGGTGTAGCAAGGCTGTTCACCGGCCATGATCGATCAAAACAGCAAAAAATAACGTGCGTACGCGCGCACGTAATAATTTTGCGTGCGCGGCCCCGCGCCCCTAGCCAGCCCTGCACGTGCTCACTGTGAATTTTGTGTGCTGTGTATGTACGTGTGTGTGTGTGCATGTGCGTGCGCGCATGCTGGGGGCGTCAATTAATAATAATTATTATAAAATCCCCAATTAAAAAGAAAATTGACGAATTAGTTAAAATAAAGCTCTAGAAAAGATTCATCCTTCAGAAGCTGGTTGAGAAGAATTTTCTGTATCATCATCTTCACTCCAGATCTTTACAGCTTTCTCCTGGCGGTAAGTATAGCGAGTATGTGATGTCCCAGACAAACATTTACTTAACCTGTAAGAACATGAACTTATTTAGTATCTGAGTTTTCAGATTAATCAAGTTAACCTTGCAGTTTCTCTTTTCTGGATTTCTGCTTTCTTTTCACTGGTGAGCTCAGCAAGACTCTCCTCACAATCCCTACAACAAAGTTAATTCATAGTACTTGGTGGGTGGCGTTATAGCTACACTGACTTGAAGTAGAGAATTGCTCCATCATCATAGATAGCTAAAGGGGTAGAACTTATGGTGGAGACGGTCGGATTCCAATCTAAGTCATTTTCAATGTCTAAAATAGACATTTCACAAGGAAATGACCCATAAGCCTGCAAAAAAAAAAAAAGTGATTCCTCTGTAACCATAATGTTCAACTCACCTTTGCAAACTGAATTCTGTTAGCTGGAATTCCACTGAATTCAGACAATTTCTCCCGTAAGTGTTCAGGTGTATTTTCATCAATGATAATTTCTGAGGTATCCTCCACAACAAATTCACTAGGTTTCCAATGACGGACATAAACTTGCATTTGAGTAGCATGCTTCATCTTATCCTCGTCTGTAGAGAGTGATGAAGGGGCACTGTATGTGAGCACACTCTTCACTTACTTTCTAATGGTTCAATGAACATCTCATAATTAGCAAACACATGAATGTCTTTCTCAAAGAGTTGGTGATCCAGGTACACTGTCCCTGGAGAACGCCATGTCTTCTTCCTCAGTCTCATTCTGAGGCAAGAAAATAACACATCAACAAAAAACAACTTTATATACACACAATATTATATACCTGTCTATTTTCAGTGGATATTCGATGCCTTGTTCATAGGCTTCCTTTACTAGTCTTTCCTTCAGCTCCCTGACAGTCATACCCTTTGCCACTATGGAGTCCATCAGAGATTTGAAGTACTAGTAGCATAATAATACCATCTGAACATAGCAATCAGTTACTGATGAATACTCACCTCTACTTCATTTACACGAAGCAAAGATAGCTTGATACGGAATTCCCCAGGAAGCAATGCTCTGCCTAAACGGACAATCATTCTGGTCTCATTAGGAACACTTTGGAGAGAATCTTGCAAGCGAAATATCTCATACTCCTGGTTGTTGCTGTAAACTCTGTATATCTGAAGAGTAACAATACATCAAAAGGGAATAAATGTAATGGAATATAGAGATACTTTGAAATCTGTGGCAGGTACAAGGACTTTAGCTTCTAGCATCTTCTTCAGGTCTCCTAGTGTCTTCCTTCGGTCAATCTGAACAGTAATAGCTGAAGAAAATAGTAAATTCAGATACTAGTGGTACTTTACAGCTCACTTCTCTGAAGAGGTCTATTCACATCTTCCATATCTCCAATAACCTCTTCAGTTGCCAATTCCTCATTGTTGTCATTCACAGTGGTTACATAATTCTCCTCATTAGTGTTATCACCACACCTCTCATTTGGTGTTGCTGTGCCTTCAGCACCAACTAAGTCCATGGCTTGTTGACTAGGATCATTCCCCTCCATGTCACCATTAGCCAACACATCATTGCTCCATGCTGTAGGCTGCTCAGTTTGGTTACTACATCCAACACTTGAACCACTTTCACTTTCCAGGGTTCTGCTAGATGGAGTTGGATCCATAAAATTATCTTCAAAAGTTTCTTGTCGACAATTTTCTTGGGGAGTGAGCTCATTCTGGATTAGGGAACCATCAGCTCTGATTTTAGGCTTTGATGGAGGTGGAGGGATGGTGACGAATAGAGAGATAGTGTTGGCATATTTATCAATCACTTTATTCATCAGAGAGTCTTTAAACTCCTTAGCATAGTCATCCGGATCACAACATACAAACACCTAAACAAGGATTTTCAGTTAATGCCCTTCTAACCTACTGACTGTCTAACCTACTACTAACCTACTGACTGTACACCAACCTTGTGTCATGTTGCTAGTATGTGCTAATCATTTTTGCTATACTTGAACTAACCGTGTGCTTTCGATAGAATCCTTCATTCTTTAATGTCTGGGTGAGGTTTGTAAGAGGCTTGCCTTCATACTGGTAAGTCTCCAGTGCTAGAGTCATAGTAGAAGAATCCAAACTGAAATACTGTTTTAAAAATGAAACATTCATTCTAAGATGATCATACAGAATGGAAAGGTGACTACATACTTCAGCAATGGCATCTTTGAGTTCAGTCACCCTCCATCCTTGCTCTGCTCTCAATTGAACAGGATCTCGAACTGTCTCTTCTGGCAGATCAATCACTAGTGTCTTTAGGTTTAGCCCGCCTTTATTGTACACTTTGAACTCTGAACCCTCAGGTCGGATTTCCATAAACAGTTCAAATGAGTAATAGGATCTAGCCCCACCCACATGACTACCAAATGAAATTTCCTGCAGAGAGAAGTAAATGATTTCTGATCTCTCAGAAAAGGAAGAAAGATTCACCTGCTTAGTATCATCAAATGATTGGTCTAAAGTTTCTGTATACTCATCATAACGAACCAATCTACAACGTTCCACGGGCACCAATTGAGAGAGGCCCAGAACCTGGATACATTTGACAATATAGAGAACTGAGCAGACGGTACATAATACAACCTACTGCATGGGCCTCTTGTATGGCTTCCTTCAGTGATTGATCCTTGTGCACTTCAATCTTTCTCTCCACCAGTTCATTGTTAGAAGGGTGACGCATAAACACTCGAAACTATTAGGAAGAAGACATTGAGTTAGAGGGAAGTGGAAAATGGCGATGTACCTTGCATAGGTTTTTCTCCCACTCCTGTCGTTCTTTCTCGTATTGTTCCTGCCTCTGTTCCTCCTTGATTAGTTCTAAGATATGTTCAGGCAGTTCTTCTCTGACTGGAAATACTACACACACAGTAATTGTTATGTCGGTATTAACCAAACCAGCTCACATCTGTTATTCTTCTTGTCAATTTTCCGATACATCAACATGTATGCATTGGCTGAACTGTAGGGTGATCCAGGAAGGAGGAAAGTCATACTGAATGAACTATATCTACTTACCTGGCATACATAGAGGTATAATAGCCCCTTGACCTGTCACTGCCACCAAAAGTCTGCTCAATATCATCACGAGAGATCTGTGTGTGTGTGTGGGGGGGGGGGGGCAAAAATACTACTATGAGACATTAGTGAGTATCCTCTACTAACTCTGGTAACGGATTGATCGTTAAAGCTGTACCATTGCTTGTCTGAGAGAGATCTAGAAAGAGGTACAAGTAGAGAGTTCAACTTCTATAAACTTTAGAGGATGATAACTCACTTGATGTAGGCATAGTAATGTCCTCCAATTGCAGAACCAGAATGAATCATGATAGAAAACAGCTCATACACGTAAGGTCCCTGAATAGTACACACATACATTAGCACACTTCTTTAATTCAACTTTACAACCTACTCACTTGTTTCAGCATTTCTGCCACTTTAGAGCCAGTGATGCTCTCTTCTCCTCCACTTGGCATGGAAGATGCTGAATCAGAACTCCGCATAATGCTAAACAGATAGGAAAGAGGGTGAGTGGAAGAAGCTGATATAAACTTTGGTTAGTTACTATGCTGATCGATTTTCAAACTTTTCAACAATAAAATCTCTATACAGAGAATCCAAATCTTCAGTACTATCTGCCTCGGGCTATGAGCCAAAATAATAATAAAAATAAAAATTAAAAAGTATCTTGCTTATTGTACCATGTCCGATGAATCAACAAACTTGTTGAGATTCAAGACTTTAGGAAAGGTCATTCTATCATTGAGTTTTATCCTGTGCATGGTAGAGTAATCAAAATCAAACCGCTTCAATTGTAAGGTCAGAAGATAAGGAAATCTCGTAAATTTCAGTCCCTAGAGGAAATGAAATACCACAACATACTGAACTAAATCACAAACTTATTGTTTATACTTAATTAAAGTACCAGCCAGGATCTGGTAATTAAGTGAAGTGGGTGGTGAAGTGGGTGGAGAAGTGGTGGAGAAGTGGGTGGAGGAGGGGGGTGGGGTGCACTTAAATTCATCATTGGAAAGTTTTATATTTTGGTGCAAAAATCAACTTTATAGGGAATTGCATTCTGGAGATATGGGGTTGAGGATGTGACCCGTCAAAATTTGGTACTGACCAGTGTCACGTACACACACACAGAGGCTATAAATATAACCACTTGCTATGACAACTACACGAACATACCTTATGAGCATCACATTTCTTTTTGCATTTGTCGCAATGGTATTGGTTGTCTTTAATCAGTGTCTCTGGATCCACAAATCCATCTAGGGCCTCTTCCTAAACACCAAGGAGGATAAGAGGGGGCTGGAGGAATACTTTAAAGTACTAACCACACTGGTATAGGCTCTGGAAGCACCAAAGGGTTTAATGACCAGAGGAATATCCAGAAAGTGGTCCTCTCGTGCACTTTCATTGTTGCACTGGAGACAATTAATTGAACAAGACAGAAAGAAAGAAAAGACACATACTTCAAGACACTTGACATAATCCTTCATGTCTCCTTGATAGAGCTCATTTATAAGTTCAGGCTGTTCATGTCCATCTTTCCTAAATCTCTTCTCCAGAGCATCAAACATGACTCGACATAGTTCCTGCACATCATGCTGCTGCCAGGCTGGAGTGAAAGAAGGGGAATATAACAAACCTACCAGAAAAACAGTACACACCTTCACTGCTGTCCCAACCAAAACTCTTGGTGACATCTGTAGTCTCTACAGCTCTCTTACTGGAAGTCTACAAAACAACAAAATCATTGATGGCATACATAGAGCTGCGCATACCTGTAGGTGAATGAAAAGTCGTTGGAGTTGGTATGGAATATTTTTAATGCCTTCTCCTATATCACCACGGAACTTCCAACTACAAAAAAGTCAACTAGCTATAGCTCAAACAAAAGATTAAGTTTTAGTAGTTACCTGTATAGAGCACTCCTAAACTCTGGTGTCATGTACAGAGTTTGGAGAAGACTATTCAGGTAGCAGGTCATAGCTTGATTGACCAATCCAACAAAACCTACATCAATACAGTTATATGGACTCAAAATGTAAAGATGCATGCACAAGTGTGTGTGTGTGTGTGTGTTATGTGTGTGTGTTGTGTGTTACGTATGTGTTACGTGTGTGTGTGTGTGTGTGACGTGTGTGTGTTAGTCGTGTGTGTGTGTGATGTGTGTGTGTGTGTGACGTGTGTGTGTGACGTGTGTGTGTGTGTGTGTGTGTGTGTGTGTGTGTGTGTGTGTGTGTGTGTGTGTGTGTGTGTGTGTGTGTGTGTGTGTGTGTGTGTACATACCTGTATCAGACTTATTTGAATAGTGGTATGAGGACCAAGAAGAGTTAGAACTATTGCTGAAGGTGTGTGTACTGGTTGTAGTTGTGATTGAACTGGCTAGAGTTACTGACTGTCCTGTTCCTTTATTGTTGCTAGGTGATTTGACAGGAGGGCTGTCAGGACTGTTTAGGAGAAAGAGGTAAACTCGATCTGGCTCTGATGACATCCCAAGCTCATACAGAGTCTGAGTAGATTTTGGAGAGAGGGGCGTGGCATCATCTGGATTATCCAACTCTTTATCATACCATGACAATAAGAATGAATCTTCCTCATATCCTACAATTAAAATATGGTTATATATTAATAAAAAGAATGATTATTAATGCACCTGCTTCCTTGGCTATTGCTGCATAAAGATCAGTGACAGCAGACGAGTATGGCAGAGAATAATTGAACCTTGATTTCTGCCAGTCAGTATCTGTAACATCTTTCACCACAAACAACACAGAAGGTTCCTGCAAACTTGCACTGTGAACCACAACCTCCAAGCTGCTGTTATTGTCCACTATGTTGCTTCCAGCAGAATTCATCTCTTCGCCTTTTTCACTGGCTGGGTTACTTCCCATAATAGTCATTTCAACTTCTCCTTCGTCAGTAGTGACCGCTGGAGCTCCACCCTCTGAAACTTCTATAGCTTCATCACACTCTGCTGCCATTATTATGCAAATTCTGTCCTAAGTTAAAGGTAAAACACACACTATTGTAGCTAACTAGAGGTAGTATATGGTCTACTCTATCATACCACAATAATCAGCCTTTATCTTCCTCAGTTCACTGCTGTGAGTTGATCAACTCGGTGGTAAGTTTATAGCTCAGATCAAGTTGAAAAATAAGGTCTACCACTCTCTCTATAGCCACTAAATTGAGTAGACTAGCTACAAAGATACTAGAGAGTCTACTGGGTGTGCACTCTATAATATTACCACGACCATCAAATACACACGACCATGGTGTGACACCAACACTCTTGTCTTCACTTCAAACAGCACCTTGCACTAAACATAGTTAGCAGTCTGTAACTCTAGCTGTAGGTTAGAGAATGCATATACGCAGTGTATGTGCATATGGGCTCTATCACCCACGTGATCAGTTTACTGGCAGAGATATAGATGCGCTCTAGTTAGAACCTGATCAATGTTTATCTCTCTTCGCCGGATTTCATATTCCGTGAGGAGTTTCTGCTACAGAGCCATGGTTAGGTTTTTACACGAGTGCATGGTTAAGTGTTCAGTAATTGATTTTTATGTGTGCATTCTTCTCTTTCAGGCATCTTCCCCGAAGAGAATAAAATTGAGTGAATCGGAACGATCGGAAGAACTTAAGCAGCTGAAGGAAAATGATTGGACTGAAGTGGTTGGACGAGATGCAATTAAGAAGTTATTCACTTTCTCTGATTTTAATGAGGCTTGGGGGTTTATGGCACGTGTAGCATTGAAGGCAGAGAGTATGAACCATCATCCAGAATGGTTCAACGTGTACAACAAAGTGGAGGTTACTCTTAGCACCCATGACTGCCAAGGACTCTCCTCCCGAGACATAAAACTTGCAAAATTTATGGATGTAGTAGCTAAATTATAACCTTTCCCCTGATCTTGGTAGTTTTATAGAATATTCCTTTCTATCCCCAAACTTTTACACACTTTTAAACAAATTGTCCGGTAATTGGATGACTTGCTGATATGTTGGTAGTGCTGGCATAGGTTAGTCCAACTCTAATGGTGGTGAACTGGAGGGAGGAGCTGCCTTTCAATAACTAGTATTAATTAATGGGGAAATGTTTCTCCTTTGGAGGTGATTCACAAATTCAGTATACACTTTCATAGAACTCTTGAAACTTATAGTCATTACAATAAAAATACAATTCATCACATCAATTAACTCAAAGATTATAATAATGAAAAGGTGTGGCCTTCTCCACCCTGAGACTATTACTGGCTTGGCAAGTATAATAATGTGTCCATTACAGCAACCATGGTTAGCTAATACATGAAGAGAAGTAAATTCAAGGTAACACAGAGAGACGAAAGTGGATAGATGTGTAAAATTCTCCATGCATACTTTTAGCTACCTTTAACTAAAATGCAGCACAATAAGTTAGAATTCCAAATTAGGAATCTGGCAGTTTAATCATTATGTGTCTTTATTGGATATAGTTATCTTACTAATGTGAGGTGGATAATGGAAAAAGTCTCCTAAAGAACCATTAGCTATAAGAAAATAAGGCACAAGTTATTTTGCATGAAAGGTACACTTGTTGCAGTATTTCATTACAGGACCTGCTCATATGAAGGGCTTCTAAGTTAAGAAAGTATATGGGAGCCTTCTCTTTTTAAAGCTTGTGGCTACTCCAACAAAGTCTCATCAATTTGCATTCCAAAAACATAACAGGAGTGCTCAACTTTCAGAGTTCATTCTCAAGATAATCAATTCATACTATTAGTTTACCAAAAAAGATATATATTCTGTTTCATTAGGTAAGTAACTGTACTAACAAGGTATAAATCAGTACCTATCACAGATACTTAATTCTAAATGCTCAATGATCAATGTATACTTGTTGATGGTAGTGAAAAAACTGAGCATGACATGGTTTTTTCTGCTCAGCAACAACGAGATACACCTAGCATCAAGTGATAGCCTTGTCACAATACTAGAACAGCAAGATGATACTAATATTCAGAGTGTCTGTATATTATTTAGTGCATGTCAGTACATAACTGCCTCCATTGAATCTTCAAGTCTTTAACACCTAAAAGTAGTACTCTTCTAATTGAAAGTAGCCAAAAGAGAAGTATAATTTGCAGCAATGGTAGCAGAAAGTAACAACACTATTGAGCAATAGCTATGCACTTACCTTGGTCCTTAGTGCCATTCTAAGATAATATATCGTCCACTCCAATTGTAAGTGAGTTGTAATATAAGGACTTTACCACAGTGAGGAGGTATAATAGTATAAAGATACCATAGCACTCTCCTATATTTTATTTATCATACACCAGGGTAGTCATACTATAGCTAAGTCTGATGACTAGATATTATAATTAAGAGAGGCTGCTTCCAGCTACACCCTTTTAGTTCAGTGGTAAAGGAGTTAAATGTATTTTTTGGTTGGGTGTACAACTGAACTTTCAGTGGAGATAACATAGCCTATAGGTCCTGGAGCAACGACGGATAATAGCCTTTAGCAGCTAGGTGTACAGCAAAGTACCTCTCCTAGGGCTCCTAGGGGGCGGGTCCCACAACCCCACCCGTTTATTATGACTGTCCGCAGTTAATAATATTGGACATAGTAGAATAGCGGAGGTGCCACTGATATCTGAGAGCAACGCTTGAATGTTTGTATGATATCGCTTTACACTTGATGTAAGTTAATTGACTGTAGCTAGCATAAAATAACTCGGCTTGGAATCTTTAGTGGTTTGCTTTATCAGTACTTTAGCTATAATGAATGGGTTAATCCACAGATGTTTATAGCTAGCTGAGTGTTATAAACAATGTAGAAAATGGCCAAACTAGCCATGTATAATATTGCAGCTACTCAAAGAATGATGATACCACTTTTAATAACAAACATAGCTAGCTAATGTAGCCCTAGGCTGCAACTTGGCATATTATGATCTCAGAATGCATCTTAGCCATTATCTTCTTATGTAGTTACCATGACATTTGTGTAACATAACCATGTATTATTCTTTCGATTCCTCCTTGTTCCTGTTATTAGTTCTATGCCATTTACTTTCTTGTAGATACATCTCAATGGCTACAATAGGTCTGAAGGGAGAGATCCATGATTTGTACTCGGGTATTCTGCACAAATGTGGGGGGAAGGTTAAAACTTGGAACAAGCGGTTCTTTGTGCTCAAATCTGATTACTGTCTCTACTACTTTAAAGATACGACCAAAGGAGCACTAGGAAGCATTTCATTGAGAGACCCAAAGTTCAGTGTACGTAAGGGTGAGGCTAATGATATTTCATGGCCAAGGGGTACCAAATTGGACACCACCATGGCTATTGTCACTTCTCATCGAACATACCTTATGTTCTGCAACTACTCCCATGAAATTGATGAGTGGATTCGTATGCTGATGGACACAAAGGAAAAGATGAATGGAAATCAGAATGAGCTCTCCAGTAGCAACAGCCAGAGCAAGCAAACCAGTTCTACAATGCTGCAGAGTTGTAGTGGGTCGGATGAACTAAGTTATGAACCTGTGTATGATTCTCCTTCTGAAAATAAGAAGAAACCAATTGAATCCCAGACTCAGAGCAGCAGTACGGAAGCTGTTTATGCACTAGCTACATCAGTGGAAGTCCAAGAACAACCTCTCTATGAAGATGTTAGTGATCCTTCCACTAGTCAAATTCCAGCTCCATCTGTTCTTTATGAGCCAGTTGATATCCAATCAGAAGAGCAGAAACCCTCCACTCATGAAAGTGATGTAATGATATATGATGACATAGAAGCAGAAATTGCCCAGCCCCTCTATGAAGATATAATAATTAAAGCTGCAGAATGCCAAAATGATGATTTAAATGATCATCCTCCCCTTCCACCCAAGAGTGATGACCTTCCAAATGATAGTCCTTCCCTTCTACCTGGGAGTGATGACCTCCCAATTGATGGTCCTCCTCTTCCACCCAGGAGTGATGACCTCCCAGATGATAGTCCTCCTCTTCCATCCAGGAGTGATGACCTCCCAAATGACAGTCCTTTCCTTCCATCCACAAATGATATCCATCAATCATCACCTGGTCAATTCACCCCACCTTCTTCAGACACTTCTATGGAATGCAAAACAACACCCACAAACCATGTGACTGCTAGCGGTAAAGATACCCCACCTAGACGCCCATCTACTAGCAGCTCTGAAGGTAAAAAACCTTCTCCATTGCCAAGACGAAGGTCCTCTTCCTCACCAAAGCAATCTTCCTATGATTGTGAAAAGCCTGTTGCCAAACCGAGAGCTCGAAATGGTAAGTGAACTTCAATAGTTCATACACACATGTAAGAGAACAAACTATGTTAGTTGTTCAAAATCACGGAAGATTGTACTTTCACAGGAGATTCTACTTTCACAGGAGATTCTGGTGGGATGGTAGAACAGGTTCCATCGGAGGAGTTACTAGGGAGGGAACAAGGAATGGTTCTCTTTCAAAATCAGAAGAAACGGCTAGAAGTACTGGATCAAGAAGATACAAAAAGGCATGATGACTCTATTCGTATGTTAGAGGATGTGTCAACAGATCCAACAGTATCATCCTCAAAGAAAGCACTTTTTGCTGAGACACTGAGAGAGGTCAGTTAATTTAGAGGGCTTTTGTCTATAATTAGTACTGTATGGCAATAGGACACAAAATTAATCTTTATTGTAGCGGGAGGTATGTATGACGTGGGGTATGTATGATGTGGCATAGTAGATGAAAGTAACACCCCACCTGACAAAATTCACTTGTGAATATGATCTACCTATACTTACTGTCATTGCAATTCTTCAGTCTGTCAGTCTGTGCAAGGACAGCTGTGTATGTATATATATAAATAATATATAATATATATATATATATATATTTTGTTGGTTTTGTTAGAAAGCTGCTATAGTATAAATTAGGGCATTGTGTAAACCATAACTTCCTACACATTATAATTAAGACACTGCATTTATTATTAAGATTATTTTTGTCTTGATTCAAGCATAGCCTGCTTTGGCAGTGAAGTGAGCTCTCTCAGCTAATTTCTTCACTGTACAATAGAAATGCTCCTCAATGATTCCATACTGATAAATCAGTACCCTCTGTGTTTTGTTATAATAAGAGAAGGGGAAAAAATTTAAGAGTGCCAATAATATTGTTAAGGACATTTTCATCATCAACTTTCACACTTTAACTATAATAAACTTGTTAAAGGACGCTGCCTCGTTGTCTTTTTCTTTTGTTTCCTTTTTGAGTTGAGTGGGTTGGCAGGTTGTGGTAACTGTAGTCAGATTTTGAGGTGGAGGTATATTTGGTGCAGGTGGAGCATGAGCGATTACTGGCTAGTGAGGAACGGTTCAAGTGGGAAAGAGAGCGTAAGAAACTGGAGGAAGAAAGACTTCAATTTGAAGAAGAGAAAAGGCAGCTAGAAATGATGATGCAACAAACATATTGAAATCCTAGCAAACCCCAACACCAAATTTATATTCACCCTTAAATACATGCTATGTGTTTGTAGAAAATTTTAAATCAGAAGCTATTGAGCATGCTCAACTCTGGGACTGTGGGAGGGGCTGTCTCCAATTATAACTTGTGTGGTTTTATTTAGTTAGCGCTTCTCAGGTTTTAGCTGCAGTGCTGGCGGACGTTATAAGTTCTGTATGAGTCGGTATGAGTGAAGTAGATTTACTATGTTGCCATTTAAATCGTAAGTTTTCTATTAACGTCACGATATCTACTTTGCCGGCTTGTACTTGGCTGTAGCTTTGGTATTATAATGGGCGGGCCTGCACCTCTACGAAGTCAAAATTATGTTGCTGTTCATCCTTCCCCAGACCCTTGCAGCTGGCCGGAGTGCTGTGTGCAATTGTTGGCTGTGTTCTCTATCTAAATACACTCAACTGTGGATTCTGCTTTGATGATTTGTCAGCAGTGAAAGAGAACCACGATCTTATTCCGTCTACTCCCTGGACAAACCTCCTCCGGAACGACTTCTGGGGAACTCCAATGCACATTGAGGGAAGTCACAAGTCTTATCGTCCACTTTGTGTGGCCACCTTCAGGCTGAACTACATGTTGCATGGACTGGATCCCATGGGCTATCATCTGGTGAATGTGCTCCTCCATGCAGTGGTGTGTTACCTCTACGTACAGCTCTGTGGAGTTATCTTCACTGAAGTCTGGCCAGCACTCATAGCTGGACTGCTCTTTGCTGTCCATCCCATACACACTGAAGCGGTGAGTTCCCACACAAGATACCATTATGTAATATGAGTCAGGAATAAGATCTAAGAAACCAAGGAATGAAGGGGGAAGGATGCTGTTTACTTACTACCTTTGTAGGTTGCAGGTATTGTGGGAAGAGCAGAACTCCTTTCATCAATGCTGTTTCTGCTCACTCTGATATGTTATCAACAGGCTACTACTACTCCCAAAAAGTTAAATTTTGAAGGTACATAGCTCTGATGTACTGATTGATAATTCAGAAGGATAATGCAGGAGGGCCACTTCCCTTCACTCCCTTCCTTTTTTAAGTATTAGATTGTATGATCATAGCTGTACTAGATTACACCAGGAGCACATTTCTTTAGAGGACAATGCTCCCACTTGGGGCCTCTCCACCACTGCATTTTCAAAACATACTTCTTCAAATATCTACAATTCCAATGTGAAATCATGTGGATATAGCATCCCATTAAACATAATAGTGATAATGTGTATTCTTTCTTGTGTGTGGTGTATTTAAATCATCTTAAGTGTGTTATCAACACTTGTTGTTTGAATTATGCCATAGGTGGTAAGTGGTTGGTGGTCAGCCTACTGTTTTGTTTACTATCTGTTCTGTGCAAGGAGCAAGGCATCACAGTAGTGGCTGTTTGTCTTGTGTATGACATCTTCATTCATCACCAGGTGAAGTGCTTGGTACACTACCTCTTTTCTAATTATTAATACTCCACTATTACCTGCAGCTTACTATACAGTCTACTTTTATGGCTTTCTCTAAGGGTGGCTCCGTTGTCAGGGACCTTGTTATTAGAGTGACTATTCTAGCTGGCTTCACATTGGCAGTGATGTTTCTTCGTCTTCAAATCATGCAAACTACTCTCCCAGTCTTCACTATGTAAGTATTTCCTGATGTCAAATGTAAACGTCTTTGTTTTTAGTGAAAGTAAGCATGCAATCAAAGAATAACAATGTTTGATTTTCTGTGTAGCCATGACAACCCAGCTGTGTCTTTACCTAGTCCCTACCGCCAGCTCCACTGGTTTTATTTGGTTTCAGTCAATGTCTGGCTCCTTCTCTCTCCATCATTCCTCTGTGCTGACTGGACTATGGGCACTATCCCCCTTATCACTTCCTTCAGTGATCCACGGCATGTGGCCACGATTCTCTTCACTCTCTCTCTCCTCACACTCGCTTTTTTCTCTCTCACCTCCAACACAAGGAGAGCTAAAGCTGTCCTCATGTCCCTAGCTTTAATGGTATTCCCATTCATTCCTGCCTCAAACATATTCTTTCCTGTTGGGTTTGTAGTGGCCGAACGTATCTTGTATCTTCCTAGTATGGGTTTTTGTATGCTGGTTGCCATGGGGATGTGGATGGTTATACAGTTCAAGAAGAAGATAGTGGCCATAATTGTGTTCAGTTTGATTTCTATTCTGTGTGTGCATTCAATAAAGACAGTAGTTCGGAACCAGGAATGGAAAAATGATAACTCACTCTTCCGGTCAGCAATTCGGATCAATCCTGGAAATGGGAAGATTTACAATAATTTGGGGCATGATTACGAAGGCAAAGGCAACTTTTCTTATGCTGAGAAACTATTTCGTATGGCATCTCTGGTTCAACCAGATGATGTTGGTGCATTTATCAATCTTGGACGGACACTCAAGCAACTTGGAGACCACCCACAAGCAGAAGAGGTTAGTTAGCCAACTAATGCAGGTAAAGGGAGAGGGAAATCTTTGTGAACTTTAAGTTCCAAGTACTTTTGTTCTCTCCTCTCCTCTCTCTCCTCACTTCACCTCTACTCTCTGCTTCTCTCTCTTCTCCTCTTCTCAAAAAATAATTGTTCATTATTTATTCAGGCTTACTTGCATGCTATCAAGTTGATGCCCACGGGCAAGTCGTTTCGTGTGCCCCCTAGTCACATCAATGTTTATTACAATTTGGCTAACTTAGTAAAATTAAACCCGGCAAGACTGCAAGAAGCTTACTCCCTCTATGAACAAGCAATCTCAATGAAACCGGGCTTTGTTGAGGCACACATGAACAAAGGTGACCTACTCCTTAGACTGAATAGAACAGAAGAGGCCATGAGATCATTTGAGGCTGCGTTGAAGCATAATCCTCATTACACTGATGCCTACTATAACTTGGGTACTTCACTGATGCAAATGGGTAGGCGAAGAGATGCAGAACTCAACTACAGAAGAGCCTTGTCATTAGACTCCACTCACGTACATACATTGCTAGCATTAGCAGCTCTACTACAAGAAGATCTGAGGGTTAAAGAGGCATTCCATCTGTAAGTGAGAGGAATCTCATCTACAATTTTTAGCCATCTGTTCGTTGTTTTAGATTCCACCAGGTATTAACCGTTGACCCATCCAATGTTCGTGCCTACTTCCTTCTTGCTTTGCTCTACCTTGACCAGCAGGACTTACAAAAGTCAGAATCAATGTTCCTACAGGCTTTATTTCATGATCCAACTTATCGAAGTGCCCTTTACAACATTGGAGTATTGTATAATCACCAACAAAAAGTGAAGGAGGCCATTACCTATCTTCAGCGACTTGTGACACACTATCCAGACCATCTGAATGGTGCACAGCTGCTGGCAGACTGCTACATGAGAGCACATAAACCTGACATGGCTGAACAAATGTACAACCACGTACTGGTACTGAACTCTAACCATGTTCCTGCACTACACAACCTTGGTCAGTTCATAAGGTCTTCACCTAGCTAATGTTTTATCCTGTACTACAGGTGTGGTGAAGGCAGAGGAAGGAAACTACAGAGAAGCCATTTCTCTGTTTAAGAAGGTCTTGGCTATCACCCCATCACACTCGGCTGCCAGGAAACATTTGGAAACAGCGGAGTCACAGATTAGAAAGCAAAAAGTGAATGCATGGAATTACTTGAATTAAGAGGCAAGGTCACTGTGATAGCAGGCCAGCTCAGCACTTATAACCACAGCAATCTGGCATTTTTATACACACCATTTTCTTTTTAACACTAATTACTGTGTGTAATGTCAATGTAGTCTTAACATTACCTCAAAGCAGAAAATATTACTAAAAATATGACTTGCTGCATTCTGTGTGTGATACAGATTAACTCTACATACTACAATATCTGAGTAAATACTACAGAGTTTAGACATCTGATGTCATGTCAGTAGTGGATGGTAGCTGCTGAGACTGCTGAAAACGATGCTTATATTTACCAAATACAGCATACAGTACTCTCAATGTACTCTTCAAGTCTTTATAGACAATATCTGTGAATAAAAGTGATCAAAATCATGGCCACCAACAACAGTCATTCCACACCTTCTGGTTTGACCCTTTCCTGAGGTAAGCCAACATCTTCCAATAGAGAAAAAGACAATTTGACATTATCCAGCTACTCCATAAAACATTGTACATCACCAACTAGTGAAGAGAATATTTGACGGTAACTTACTCTCTGCTCATAGTTCTTTGGTGCATAGTGCCAATGACAGAAGGGGATGAAATATCCCTCAAGAAGGCCCATCATAAGAATGAGATTAACTCCATTGAAGAACTGGGAGAGTAAAGATCCAGTATTGAAAGTGAGGTGAACAAGAAGAGACCTGCCAGTTAATACTTACCTGGGAATCCAAGTCAGTTATAGTAATATCCATATCCTGTAGTACACGAGTGGCAAACTGACACAGTGACTACAGAACACAATATAGTAATATTCTCACACACAATAATTTGCTCTTACACTTACTCGCTTCACTGGTTCCAGTTTCTCTGGTGCTTCATCAAATAATTTGTCAAAGACATCTCGTTCCACTGCAGGTAAGTTTTGCACACATACATGCTATACCCTCCTAATAAGATGACCTCCTCCCTACAGTTCCTTCTTGTCCCTACTTCACACTGTGTCCCCTTGCCTTTAAATAGATCACTAACACTTTTAGTTTTGCATTCATGTGTGTTTTTACAGTTCAAAAAAGGAGGCTACTTTGTGCATGAATAACGTGTGCTCATTTGATTTATAAAAATGTCTCTACATTAAAGACACCACTGAACTCACATATCTTCTTGACCGGAGCACTACAGAGTAAATATAGAATGTATAATGTGTCACTGCTACGGCACTATCATCCCTTACGTTGGTCCAATATCATCTCCAGTTATTTCCTCCTCAATAATCTGACTGTGTAGCTTGTTTTCAAACTGTTTAAGAAGAATTCTACGCACAGTCACATTTCGTGGAAGAGGGTGGGGACATCTGAAGTGACGGGCCAAAGCCACCAGCAGGTGTAATATAGCCACCACATCCTTAGAATGGATAGCTGTTTTCACATAGCAGAACTCTCAATACTTACACACACAACCTATACCAACTCACTCTGCATGCTCCATTTGTTAACACGCTGGTTCTCTGTCAGGCCGAGCAGTTTATCAATCTTTTCCAGTAGATACTTAAGCTTGTTTCGTTGCATATAAGTAGACTGGGTCACTGGGACAACTTTAACCTCCTCTTCAGTCAGTTCAGCTATTGAATTAAAACTCGTTACATACAACTGAAAACAGTTCATTCTAACATACACAGCAGTTCCCCCAGTATCTGTCCGTCATATACATCTTCCACTATATCACGAACTATTATTCGACGTCCTTCCAGAGTGTCATTAAGCCATTGCAACAGTGTCTAGGTAAGGAGACCATATTAAAAGAAGGAGCAACTAGGATACTTATGAACCCTTTCTTTCAGGTTTTTCCTCAATTAACAATGGGAGTGGCCAGGTTGGGCCTGGTTAACTTACTGCAATGAGTACAGCAACTTTAGGATCTTCTAGAGCATGTGGTTGTAACTCCAACCTCTCCTCACCAACCACTAAACACAAAGCACAGATTGAGCTATGTTACAGAGCAGACACTCAAAGAGACTCACTCATCACAACGCTATTGTCATGCCATTCGTGAAACTTGCTCGGGTCATCTACTTGAATTGAAATGGCTTTTGCTCCTTCTTTCTCTAGTTCTTGAACTAAACAAAGAGATTCAATGACGGTATATTATATCTATAACTAATCTACCTTCTTGATTATCCCTCGACCTAAAAAGTGTATTGAATTTAGTCGCCATCTCGATATATACAACTTCGATAGTGACGATACTTTACCAGCTAGTAATGCATAATTTTAATAATACTAGCAAAATTCTAACAAAACATGTAAAAAGAAAATAAATACAATGAGACTATTAGGAAAGATGAGCTCCTTTGGTGAAGGGAGAGGAAGCGAAGAGCAAAATAAAAAAAAGAACTGTTTTATATTAGATGACAGATGAGTCAGTGAGTGGATGAATGGGTGAGCATGGATGGATGGGAGAAATGGGTAGTTAGCATTAGTTCTCTTTGATAAGGCGGTAAACCCGATGCTTTGGTCCATCATTATTCGTCACTACTTCAAAGACATATGCCAAACACAGCAATGTTTCCTGCGTTTCTCTGTTTGTAACAACCTGTAATAAGTACAAACAGTGAAGACATACACAGAGAAATAGTCTTGGCTAACCTGGAGAATGGTGAAGTTCTCTAGAACACTGTTCATCATGTATCTTTCAGGGAGGTGTTTCAGACGGTGGATAAAGCTGACCATATAATCACACATTGGAGAACGATTAATTCTGTAAACAAACCGTCCATTGTCAAAGCGAGCATATTCCGTCTGTATACAACAGAATGTAGAATGGAGTACAAACCAAAAGATATAACACAAACCTCAACTTTCTCCACAACTTGTTTTCCAAAGGAGCAGACTTTTGTTGAACATGATATTGTCATATTGTCACTGGATTCATACTGACTAGTCACTCCATAAAATGCATTTTCACTATCGTCCAACAGGTCTGTGTTAATATCTGCCCAGAACTTGACCAGAAAAAACCTATCTTGTGGTCCCTTCTCAAACAGGTCCTTTAGTCCACCATTCTTCTCAGGAAACTTGTCTGCTATATGCCGAATATCAACAGCCTATATACCAGAGAAATAAATACTGAGGTCAGTTCTTTTAATAAAGATAGCTCCTCACCTCCATGTTGGGATCCACAAAACTCGTAGAAGGTCCTATGTTAACTAACTCATGTGATGTGTCCTGAAACAGACTGAAATAAGTAATCCAATATCAAAAATGGAGAGAACTCACTGAATCAGACTCTGTCTTAGATTTGTCAACAAATGCTACAAACTCCACCATCTTAAGAGGCTGGATACACATGGAAGCCATGATTAGTGACATTTACACAATACAGAAACTCACCAGGTTAGGAGGAGGAATGTTGGGAGCAACAGCTTGTTCTAAGAGAGCAGGATTGGCCACCACATGCTATAGGAGAAGATGTTGGTATCATTGAGTGTACTAATTATCCCACAATGACCCCAGGGCTGTCACCATCACCACAACCACATCACACCACATCCCACTACAATCACATCACATCACACCACACCACATCACACAACACCCCCATTCCATAGTACTTCACAACACTCTATCACCCTGGGGGAGGAGGAGGAGTGGGTTCCAATCCTCCTGGCATGAGGTAATAGACTCACCATACTACTAGGAATAAACGGTTGCCCAGTAACTGCTCCAACAGGTGGAGGCCATATCTAATAGCAGAGAGTAATCATAAAAAAAATAATAAATAAATAAATAAAGAAGTCAGTTCCAGGGGTCATAGCCTGAGGGATAACATGTTATAACTGTTCCACTGCAAATAAATAGCCCTTTTCTGCATGTAATTGGTGGGTGAAGTGAGTCCAAAGAGAGAATATATTATGTCCCACTTTTGTCTATGATAACCATTTCCAAACATACATACTCACTGTATAGATAAATTGTAGTTTAGCTGACTTACTAGTCCAGCAGGGTTAAGGAGTTCATGTTTGACCACTACTGGACTCCCCCCATGATGAGGACCTGGGGAACGGAGCATGGTATGCATGGGAACAGCATTGCCAGCTATTCCAGGTGTACCAAACTTCATAGCAGCTGCTGTGTTTTGCAACACTGATGCAGATACTATTTGAGCAGATGACATAGTGGATAGTCCAGCTAATGCCTTCTCCTTGGCAGCCTGGTCCTGTGTATTAAGAAAGAGGGAACATCAGACAACTGCTCCTCCCAGGAATGGAGTGGGAAGTCACTGCCTCCATTCACTATGAATTAGGAGAGGAGAAGACACGGCCCCCATAGTTAATAAAGGGAGTGTGCGTAAGTACACCAGTCAATTAGTTGTGGGTTCCCCAAGAGCTGGAGGAAGCTATTATTAGCATGCAGAGGAGTGGGATACCGTAGTATCACCATGGAAATAGATGACTAAAGTGGAATGTGAGCTGGTATAAGGAATACACACCAGTGGCACTCCCTCAAACCACAAATACATTTGAGAGCTCTTTGGGGAATTTAATTGATCCCAGGAATTGCTTTGGCAATGCTGAGAGGCCAAGGAATGTGCCTCAACCACATGTACAGTGGAGACACACACAAGACACATATTATAGTACATACACTAACACACTGCAACACTACTGAATAGTGTTTTTAGCAGATTAATAACATGTGTAGTTGATGGTGAATGAGCTGCTATCCCATGCCAAGTATTCTAGTCTAAAGCTTACTTGATGTGTATAGCCAGCCTACCTACCTACCTAGCTAAGAGCTGGTGGCTGGTAAAGGGTCCAGACACAACATTCCAATTGCTGGGCTACACTCAATTTAAGCCAACCCACATTGTTACCATACCTAAAACATAAGAAGGTCAAGCTATAAGCACCCTAGCTTACATACCATGTTATGTAAGCACAAAGTGTCTCATAACTGGAATACTTCAGTGGAATAGTTTACATTATAACTCTCATAGCAATAACCAAGTACTTGTTAACGGTAGCTTTTGTCTTTCAATCACCAGCTATGCTTTATTCATAATAAACCATGAGAACACTAACTGGAAAAAAAACCTGATAAAATAACAAAAACCAGTTGAAGGAATGTTATGTGTTTCAGTTGGAGCCGGCTGGTGAAAGAACAGATGATATGTGATTCCGTACTTACATTGTAAACTTTGATCTTGCCCTGGATCTCCCTAGCCTTCTTCCTAGCTAACACTTGAATATGACTAGAGACCTGTACAGAGAGAAACCACATGAGATCAGGTGCCCCAGACACACAGCAACACACAATTACAAGAGGAATGCTTATAAAGCTCTCTTATACTTTGCATTAATTAGTCGCTCCACTCAATAGTGCTGAGAAGTGGAGCCAGCAAGTCTGCACCCAAACTAGAATATAACAGCATATGCACTCAGCCATATTCTGCTACTTCCAGCCTTTCAACACACCCTTTGGGCAACTGTGAGCCATCACATAACTGAAATTGAGTACCACACCCTCAAGCAATGCAATATTTGGGATAATTACTATGGAGTTGTCAAACATCAGGAAATGATAGCTGTGAGTTATCAAGGGTCCATAAAGATTTCCTATTAACTTGAGATTATCTAAAATCAAAACTAACAACTTTCACAACTCAACTCCATGCAACAGAAAGAGTGTTAAAAACATTGCATTTCCCATACTTACTACCCCTCAGGCACACTCCCATGATACCCGCCCAGGTACATAACACCACTTGACCACATCTGCAGAATAAATGCCACACCCCCACCACTATATTATGACTTTGGGAGCATCATCTAATCCTCTAGGTCAACATCTCAACAGTCTAGCTCTTCAATCAAGGAAAGGGTTCGGTTGCAGAGAACAAGATGTCTCTGCTAAGGCAGGCTAAAGTCACCTTTACCAGCTAGGAGAAAGGTTCTATTGAAGATAATAAGCAAAACTTGAGAATAGCAGGCTCACGGATTAATAGGTATATTGTTTTGATCACAATGTCCCCAAGTCTAACCAGCAGAGCCCACATATAATAGAGTGAGTACCCACACACCACACAATATCCTGCAATTGCCCGGGAAGGAACTAGATGGGATGGAGAGAACATAATTAGAGCAGCTGCACCAGACTATGCTGTTTTAAACTGTAAAACTATGAAAGCAATCCTGCAGAGAAACAAAGTGGAAGTTAATCTAGTGCCTCCAACACAGCAGCTGCCATACACAGAGCAGACAATTCAAGACAAACCCTTACTAACACAGCAGTGTTTAGAAAACCATACTACACCACTTTTAGGCTGTATGAAAGTAAAGATTTGAGAGCAGATAACTAATGTCCCCCATCTTGTTTATGCCACCAATACTAATACTGTTATCATGTTAGGCACTTGATCAGTTTAAGGTAGTGCTAGGTACCCTCATCCTGGGGAGTTTTAATAATTAACAAATTGCAAAGCATTGAGTTAACAAATTAAAACTGTTAGACAGCTAAATAGTGGTGTGTTGGGAATACAGTTATACCACATTAGAATGGCTGGTGCACCTTATCAAGACATCTCCACCTTGGTACTCCCTGGCACAGAATATGTCAGAGAATTCAACATTTGTGTATGTGCTCATAACCACTTTCCTTTGTATACATACCATTTATCTACAAACCTGCTTCCTCCTCTAAGTATGTACAGTTTATCTACAAACCTGTTTCCTTGTACGCTGCTTGCCAGTCCTCAGTTTGATGTATCGAGCTATTAATTCATTTCGACCTGCATGTACCACATTGGATATCAATTCAGTGGGTCAAAAGGTCATGAAATATCAATGATTCTTACCGTACATCTTCCCCTCATCAGAAAGAATGATCTTTCTACGTCCACATGGGGGATAAATTGCCAGAGCCTCTTGGAAAGCTTGCTCTATATCTGGTGCCCACACCCCTTCTGCATCATTCCCCACTTCATCCTCCCCCTAGAAATATGGACAAGGTGACAACCACCGGCTCACATTAGCAAGATGAGGTGTAAAATAGGCAAGCTCTAAGCTATATTAGTGATAAATTCTGGATTCTTAATTTTTGTTCAACGACATAAGACAGTGATTAGTAGAGGAAGGGTCTAATGTACCTGGGAATTAGCAGTGGCTCCAGGTTGTCCATCTGAGCTGGGAGCAGTAGCTCCTAAGAGGTCCTTGGGAGGTGAAGGGTCCATGCCCTTGTATTGCTCCATAATGGCAGCCAGAGTGGACCACTGCAACTACACTGTACAAGAGGAGGAGATATGTGTGGGTGCATCGTGAGTGTGGGTGCTGCAAGGTTGAATTAGCTAGCTATGACTTTAATCCAATGAACAAGCAAACACTCACACAAGCAGAAAACATTGGACCCTTTTACAATAAATAATCAAACCATGCAGCTAACCAACAGCAATATATTATTACAGGTGTAAGATACACAGAATATTATGTGTCTAGAGGCAGGCTGGCCAGGAAAACCACAAACAGCAGGACCTCTTCCACCCCTCACTATCATTCCATCTCCCCTTCCAACTTGATGACAGAGCAACTAGCTACAGGGATGCCATGTTCACGCACACACATACCTCGAAAGCTGATCTGCACTCTTGAATGACTTTTTTGAATTGCTCTAACTCCAGCTATGTGGCACTTGCGTGCTTGGTGCACTAGACAAGCTTTTGAAGTCACAAATAACACGAATTCCTTTCTCCTTCGAAGTCTGCAAGACAGGATTGGAACTCGCCCAGGAATGCCCGCGTCTTTCTGGTCCACAAAGTGAATTTGGTGTTGTCCACTTAGCTGCCTTGGGAATCTATGGTATTTACCAGCTCGGGTTTTTAGGAAGTTGAGAAAATTCCTCAAAATATTTTACATAAGCTGTTAAATTCCATCAGAGTTTACAGTTGCAGAGGTTGATTGCATTTCTGAGTCCGGCGGGAATGGTAAACATGTAGAATGCCTTTACATAAGGCCCACATAAATTTGGAGAGAAGAATGGCCAGCCTTTAGAGAATGTTCTCAAATATGTACAGAATGTGCAATATAAATTCCTCCAGAGGAAATGATGTCATTGTGGAGAGACTGTTTCTCTTATTATAAAGAATTTCAATTTTATTATCTTTAGGGGCGCTCCGCTCTGATCTAGCTCTTAGAGCTAAGTCCCTCACTCTCTGCTAGCCCTGGCGAACAAATGCCATATCCTCACATTCATCGTCTAGTGGTGGCAGGAGGTGAAAGGGTCGGAAAAACTGCAATCATAGAACAGCTGATATTTGGAAATCATGTCATAGGTCAAGTAAGTTTTACTATCTGTGAATGTTCTCCCACTCATCCACTCACTTAGGGTAGTCTGCCAACAATAGCAGACATTTATGACATTGTTCTGGAGACGGAGAAGGGAATACATGAAAGGTTGCAGATCTTTGACACATCAGGATCGGTAGGGCACTCTACTCACCTTAACTGCATGAATACATGTTCCTAATGCAGTTATTTTCCAGTAATGGTAATGAAAACTTGAGTGAGCAAGATCATTATCTATCCATTGCTGATGGCTTAATCTTGGTCTATGAGATCACTTCTAAGGCTTCTTTTGACTTACTGTCGGTTATCAAGCAGAAAATATCTACAAAGAACAAGGAGGTGAGGAGGTAGGTTATGTGTATGTATTCAGTTGATTATTCACACCTAATCAGGTGCCGGTGGTAGTAGTTGGAAACAAGTCTGACTGTAATGCTATCAGAGAGGTCAGATCAGATATAGCTACTGCCTGGGCCCGTCCCTATGGTATCCGTACCTATGAGGTCACAGTAATGAACAGGGACTCCCTCAAGGCTCCTTTCTGCTATATTGCCTGGAGGATGGCAAATCCAGGTATGTACCTTCAAGATGTGTGTGAGGTACTATTTCAACCAGCCCTGGGTTGTGTGAGGGTCAGTCTCTGTACATATATATGTGATGGCTGTTGTGGTTAGAATGAAATTCTAGGAATGTGGTGTGGTCTTCCAGGCAACCCCACCAAGTGAATTCTTTTGTGGTCATGTTGTTGCCAGTGCTACAATAGGGCCCATTTGCTAATGGCTTCTCTTTTGATGTGGTAAATAGAATGTAAAGGATTATATGCTGTTTGAGGTCAGCACCCAAAATTCCCAAAATTTGTCTGTTACCAACTGGTATGCATTCTGATCTCATCATCTGTTACAACAGGTCGTGCTTTTTCTGCACTTCCTCTCTTGACCTCTACTGTGAACTCTGCAACTAGGACACTTGTCCCTACTGACCAATCGACAACTCATGAAGCTAGTCCAGCACACAAGTTGGGGGATTGTCATCAAAGGGAGAACAGTCCGTCCTTATCAGCTGGTCATGAAGCCAGTGCTATTGAGAACTATCCATCTGATGCTATGTATCCAGCAAAGCGAAGTGCTGCTACTCTGTTTCTAGGAGACTGCTTAAGTACTAAGGTCAAACAGGACCAACAACATTCTAGTTCCTCTCCCAATCACTGATTCCCCACCTGATCCCCCAACCCCCTACCCACCTGATCTCTCAACTTCCCACCTGATCCCCCAACTCCCCACCTGATCCCCCAACTCCCCACCTGATCCCCCAACTCCCCACCTGACCCCCCAACTCTCCACCTGATCTCCCAACCCCCACCTGATCTCCCAACCCCCCACCTGACCTGATCCGATCCCCCATCTCCCCACCTGATCACTCCAATTAAGAAAGAAATTGAATGTAGTAAGTGTTTTGGTTAAGTCATGTTGGTGTCTCATTGACTCTGTGGTAACTTGATCTCCTTATTCTTGTTATGTGAGAGGATGTGCCTGGAGTCTGTAGGAGAGGGAAGGATAAATTAGCCCCAAAACCTTAATAGATGCTAGGGCACTGAACCCTGGCCTCCATGCATGCACCCACCCACCCACCCACCCACCTGAGTGTGCAGACTCCGACCAGCATAAGTACGAAGAACTTTTATCTTTATCCATGGCTGAACACAGACCACAATGGCACATGGTGGCATACAGCAAAAGGAGAGGAAGAGTGTGGCATAGACTATGGTCTAACAGTTAGTGAGTGGAGTAATGCTTGATAAAGATGTTACTGAGGAGAAAACTTACTCCAATTAGCACATTGTTCCTAGACTCAAAAGAGCACTCACATAGAAGACACTCGAGTTCATTTGCATCAGAAACAGTAGTATGGCATGAACTGTAACAAAAACACCACTTCAACATGTGTAGCTCTTAAAACAGAGGACCTACCATTTGCCAGGGTCACTGACCTCCTTCATAAACACTGTTCTATTGTGCCTATTGGTGGTGTTCAGATTATGAGGACAGATACATATACATCTACTATCCAATATGGAATCGATCAGATGGTCTCGCTGTACAGAGGCAAACCTGTTAGGAGAAATGGCCTGCGGTAGGAAATAGCTAATAATTATTACGCTTAATTAGAGGTATAATTCCTCACGTCCATTATGACGAGTAGAATAAAAATTACCACCACAGATACTGTAAAGATCCAACCCACACTATCTTTGAAGCAGTTTCTTACGTAGTCGGCATTCCAAATAGCCATGATTTCTCGTACAGAATTGTTTATTATGTCTGTAAATAGTTGGAAAAGATCGCCAATTTAAAATGATCGCCTAAATGGTCCATTAATCTGCTACAACACCTTAGCACACCAGCTACTGAAGTGTAAAAGGGAGGCGGGTATGTAGCAGCAGCAAAAGCTGAAATTTTGACTCAGATGATACTTGTGTTATGTATTCAGATCATAGCATGCATTCCTCTCTAACATGAAATTATTTCCTGCATGAACAATTAGAACAGTGGGTCTGTAGTAGAAATTTTAAACGCTTGTTTCATTAACAAGTCCATTATCTTGTGAGATTCCATCTTCCAAGTTATTTTCCACTGTGTTACCCACACTCTTATCCAATACCTTCTGGAAATGATCTTCCAACAAGGTAAAGATAAATTTGGCTGTTTTTTCTTCATCACTGAGTTTGTTCCAGTAATTTGTTTTCTGTGGGAGCTGAAGCCGTTTTGCAAGACGTTCCACTGTCTTTGTGGGTGAGAAAGAGCTAGGGTGAAGCACAATATTATATGTTAGAAGAGCAACAATGATTAGACCAGTTCCCTGATAGATAGTGTAGATTCTAGAGGGAGCATCTTCTATAGATCTAGTAATAGGTAAGCTATAGAAAAGAATCAAGATGATCCCCTCGTAAACCATTGTAAGTGGTCCTATCACTATAAGGCTGAATAGTAACACTTTTATATTAAAAGGTGCATGACAGTTTGGACCAGCTATGAAGCAGTTACACTTTTCATCGACTTGATGGATATCTACATATGATGGGTTGCTAAAAGAAATTTGTCCTTCACTTGCTTGATGTGTGCTAGAGTCACCATCTTTAAGATGAACACCATTGGCAGTACATTTAGGACAGAGATTGAGATGGGGCACTATATTTGGCCTGCGATTGGAATGGAGGGCAATTCGGTTATAAAACTGACGAAAAATGAAGAAAAAAAGGAAGAATGACAAGAAATAGAGAATTGAAATAGAACCAGCATGGAAGGAATCTGAAAAAAAGGCCAAGATTATGTAGTGGATGTGATTGGCAAGATTGAGCATAGGTGCTACCATCACAGTGGACATAAGCTTCTTGATATTTTTTGAACTATCACAGGTTTCATCCATCCTCCATATGCAATGTATGATATTCTTAAAATCTTGGTGGCAGGAGATGGCCAGGACAACAACCACCCAAATGACTGTCCCCAAGTCCACCATTACCCCAGTCACAGTACTAAGATAGAAGGCAGAATTTGAGTCGTAGGTTATTATGTCACTTGTGATGGTGTAGTACATGCCAATGATATCAAGAATAAAGACGTAGACAGAGAATATGACAGATATCTGGATAAGGGCAGCCACGGTACCATGAGTGTGTTCATCTTCAAGTTTAGTCCAGGTTTTGTCACCAAGTAACAGTTGAATTGGGTCACAGAAGTACAGCAATAGCAAGGTCCCAATGGGGAAGATTGCTAGGGTGATATGTAACCAAGCTTTTACAAAGTCACTCTGTAAAGTATCTTCTGATATCTCTATCCAACTAGCAGCAACCGCCGTGTATCCATCTGTCATTCTTTGACCAGCAGAAACAGGGCCAGTGTCAGCAGATTGGGTGTACAGCTTCAGCTACACAACAGAAGATCAAAATTATCATTATATACAAGAAAGGTATTGAAACACAAAAAGGTCGATCTCTAGACTTACTCGTGTTGTGAGGATCTTAAAAAACTCGTCAGCTGCATCACTGCAATTGGTATCCAACTCTATGACTAGGTCACTTTGCCTGTATGCACCATTAGCAAAGAATAAAGATGTAAATTGAAATATCTCCAAAGGTTGGATAAAATAGAATTCCGACTCTGACCAATACCATATTTTGGATTTCTGAGTGTCAGTAAAAGTAAAATTAACCTTGAGAACGACAGGACGAGCTTCTCTGGGGGGGTAAAATGCTTTTAGCAGGTTGAATCTGTTGTTAGTATTCTCCAGTAGACTTCGCTCCATTAGAAAGAAGTTGGTAGAGCAGGTTGGATTATCAGTAGTTGTGCCAATTGGTTGGGAAATGCTAAGTGCAACGAAAGACACACTGATCAGAATGAGACGACGAAACATTGCAGGGCAGAGTTGGAACTGTACTATAACTAAAGTAAGGCGATCTTTTTCGGGCTATAGCTGCTCTCTTTTGCAGCATTAACGAAAGCAAACTCATACAGAGATTATAATATCTTGTCTAGTCTAGAAGCCATGCATGCCTCATGCTAGTAAACAAAACCCTGATAACCACAACCACAATGACATTACAGTTAGTTCTGACAAAAAATACTGTAGCTGAATGTTGAACATGAAAATAAAGGATTTGATATAATTTTACTGTATGACAAAATTATAGTATAACAATAATATAGCTAAATATTATAATATTATTGCCAATCCTTTTGTATGCACTTAAATCTGATAGAGATCCTTGATCTCTCTAAGACTGTCTTTTATATGGCCAGTAAACCTACGAGCATCTGTGCCTGGAGAGCTCTTGAAGGCAGAAACATGAAATACAATCACATTATCTCCTTGTATGATATAGGACACACCATATCCATCCTTAGTCACCTGTAAATTAGCATACATGTACAATTTCCTTCACTGTCCACAAGCCAATGGACATGCCAATGGTCATGTCAATAATAATTCCATGACCTTTGTTCAGTGTTTCAATGTGTACTTACTGGACCAAATCCACCTCCACCACCAACTTTCTCAGGGTTCTTGTTGTAGTCAAACTTTCTTGTTTGTTGTGGAGGTGTTTGACTAGTGGATAGCTTCCATGGTTCATTCAATACTTTACTGAGGAAAGGTGAGTCCATTTTCAAGTATTTAGATACAACATAGAGACAGAAGAGATGGCGATCAATGCCCTTTCCTGTCATTGCCAACTTGTAGCTGTGAGTATGCAAATCAGTAGCTTCAGTTAGCAGTTTTTTCTTCTCCTCGACCTGCAGTCAGGTAAATGTAATACCACCCACCATCACTAATATTATGTAGCCACTCACAGTCTTAGTATTCGGGTCACACATAGCCCTGGCAAACTCTGTACACTTTGTAGTGACTGGTCTGACTGTTTCAGTTCTTCCTTCCAGATAAAGACGAGTCATTGAAGCCTCATATGTCAGGCAAAACCCACCAGTATCCTACATGCAGTGAAGAATTAGTACATGTTGGTTTTAGAGCTAAAAAGAGGTGGTCTCCCAAGGTGGGCCAAATACATGTTATATAAACATACATGTAGCTACATGTGGAAGATTATTAATGCAATTTAAGGTGGTGGTTACCAAAATATCTCACTTTTATTATTTATACAATATTGATATCAAAATGATCTGCTTTTCTTGCTTCATCTAATAGTATCTAAGAGAAGGGCAAGCTATAAGGTAGCACAGAGTTCTGTATGAGCACTAAAAACTTACTATTCAAGAAGAGATGACCTCTGTACTATTGTTTACATAGACAATTTTTGGGAACTGACGCATTTTCCCTTAAAATGTTCCAAAACCATGTGTTACAGCATTGTTAATCCTATTTATCCCGCCAACTTTTAATTGATTTTTAAAAATTGAAATTTTGCATCTGATGAATATTCATGGTCAGGTAGTGTAGACAGGAAGTGAAAAAAAAAAGAAAAAGAAAAAGAAAAGGAAAAAAATCATGGGTCTCTTCTAAAATAGATATAGGACAGAAACTCAGACTCTTTGAATTATGCAACCACAGTACATACCACAACTACCAGACCACTGACAAATTTAATTTGCCAGCCAAACCATGTACACCCCACGGATTAAAAAAAAAAAAAAAAAAAAAAAAAAATTGAGAATGATGCTTTGATAATTAACTTATTGTTTTCTACCCCACCTTAATCTAAACCACACAGTGCACTTAGCACCTCAAAGTAGTGCAATTTACTACAATTTGTGGTCTATGGTCTCACAAAGGAGATGGTCTTTGACTAGAGTTAGTTTCTGATTGGTGCAAATAATTGAAAAGAGGTGGTGAGGGTAGTTTTTATCACACCTTCGTATAGATAACCCCAGATAACAGTTTACTATTGTTCATACAGTCCTTACGATTCTAATAACTGACCTTGTAGTATGCCATCTGTAAAGCCATCTGGATGAAAGCATCAGGGCTGATCTTACATTTCTTCATGATCCCTTTCCCAAATTCATTGTGGTTGAGGACACACAAGTCTAGGTCTGATATCTGTTCCAATGCCAGTGTCCGTGCTAACTCAATCTGTGCCACACCCTCCCGAGGGATGTCCCATGTAAGCCTCTGTGGAGGAGGGGGGCAAACTTTTAGTTCAGTGAATCCTGGACAATGGCCATCTTGGTAGCCAGTAATGCTTTCGGTGTTGCAGGCGTGTTCTATCATATAGCCAATTATTGGAGCATCAGCCCAGGAGTGCTCAGCATTAGTACCCAACTACATAAGAATAAAAAATCCTCCTAAAACCTTGTCTTATGCCTGTTATTACATACCTTTCCATTGGCAAAGATAATAACAGTGAAAGACTTATCAAACCAGATGGAGTGCCCAGAACCATGCAGTAAATACTTGCAATAATCACTCAAATGATCAGGTTGCTGCAATCAGGTACAATCTCACAATAGAATTATAATTATAGTAAATGAACTTACAGTGAGAATTGGTTGATGATCATCAAACATTACAATATAGGCAGCCTACAATGATATTATAATACTTGTTATGGTGCAGTGTAAACCACACTTAACTAACCTTTTCAATGATCTCCATGGAAACTCTGTTGACCCCATCCATAAAGTAAGTCTGGCGAGCCTTTGCCCACTCTGTCCTGTTAAGGGTAGTGAGGGCTGCTAGGTGCTCCTCTCCAGGGCCCACCATCCCATCCTCATAGTCCAACACATATTGCATCTGATGTTCTAGCTCAGCAGAAGAATAGATCTTACCACGAGGGGAGGTCAATGGCACCTTGAACCAACGCCCTCTGCGATAGCATACAAAGTAGTCTGACTCTGCACCTTTGTAGTGTACCAGCTTATCAGTTGCTTCTCCAGGGATACGCGTGGTTCCAAACACTCTCTCATACTGGGCAGAACACAGTGGAATGAGTCCCATAACTAACAGAGGCTTCAGTTTTCCTCGTTCTATATCTCTCTTAATTTTGATCATGGAATAAGAGATCATGGCAGCACGAGCAGCTGGGTTGGTCGTCACATGAGGGTTATTAATCATGTCCTGAAGAAAAGAACAAAGGAAGTAATGTGTATTGAGCATGCACCACCCACAATGGTAATTATACAGTCAGGCAAAATCTAAAGGGATAAAAAATTTTTTTCTCCCGTTGTATCGCAGACTACTTACTTACTAAGCATGCACCACCCACAAACAGTCAGGTATAGTTAGCAAAATCTAAAGGGATTGCTAGAAAAAATTTTTTGTCCAAGTTTTATCACAGACTACTTACACAGGCATAATAGTTTGAGTTGATCATGATAGGTGAACGGCCATAAAGGTAGACATAAGTCTCCCACCAATCAGTTACATAGTTGTTGGACCACCAAGACTTGAGGATGAGGTAACGCTGAAGCTTTTTCCCCAATCCATTCTACAAGATAAAGTGACTGTAGCTACCATCCAAAACAAACATCTCTATACTGACCTGGAAATCCTTGATGAGTTGCTCCCTTTCATGAAATTCCTCATCATTCAGCAGTGCCCTTACACTCTCCAAATACTGCAAGTAATTTCATTACCTAAGCCCATTTACTATACATTTACTAAAGGTGGTAGAAGAATAATTTTTTAAAACTATGCATATACAGCATCAAGAATACTAAAAGTCAGGGCTAGGATTACCTCTACCTGCATTGCTGAGTATATCAATGGCGACTAGTGTTACTTACCCTTTGACAAGTCTTCTCAAGTTTAGGTACAGGAAGTCTTGGTAAAGAGGCTTGATAGCTATAGAGCTGAGGTCGCGTGAACAAAGTAATACCCTTTACTGCCACTATCCACATCTTGGTGGGAAAAGATCGTTTCCCATGAGGATCAAACATCCAACCTTTATAGCACAATAGGCTCTTGAGAATATATCGTTGTATATAAGATGACACCACCCACAAACACACTGTTTCACAGCATAACACCACAAGAGTTAAGCATTTGTCAGGAAAATCAAACCATCTGGAGAGAGAGATAAGCAAGGAGTCAGTCTTCACCATAGGAAAAAGTAGTAGGAAGTGGTAGCATGCACGATTAGACCAGTGAATGATGTGTTAATAACTCTTACACATTGATGGTCGTATCTAAGTAGCTAATATGGGGTTCTAACTGGACTTACCCCCATTAACTACTGGCAGGGACAATGTACTACTGTATACACTTGTCAATCACCCACTAGCAATAATTACTGGACACAGATGCAGCTACTCATTGTGTATACAAAAAAATACTATTTTACTCACTTGCTCCAGTCAAGTATTACTCTCAAACTAGAGTCCAATTCAATACTGAACACACAAGCCACTAACACACCAATGACAAGCAGAGACCAAGGAGAAGCAGGGAATAAGCCCTTCAACAGAGCATTTGTCATGCGTAAATAACGAGACTTTGTAAAACCAAGAAGTGCCTTAATGGCTGACTTGACTGCATCTTTATCGAAATGGACTTGAATGCCCTCCTCCGTCACAGCAAATTGGAATGCTACAGCTTGTCTAGCCTCCGCCATTACGCCTTAAATGTCAGTAGTATAGCAAGAATATGTCAGCGACCTCTCTCAACGAGCTGCCGTGACCTTTCCGTAACCAAGGTGAGCCAAACTGGTTATACTTGTACTTCGACCTCGGCTGAAGAGTATTACGGACCAAAGAATTTATTCCTGTATTCTAGAATCATAATTATAATCATCGCTCAGGCGTCTTTTGCTTATCGTAATGAATATCTACTCTAGTGAATACTAGAACATCAGGAGATTTACAGCTATGTACTTATCTATAGCTATATAGACTGCTATAAAAATTAAGAAGCGTAGCTACTTGTGTATGTAATTATTATTATTACTAGCAGTGGGTTTTGGAGGTAGATTAATAGACTGTGCAGGTCAGAATGACTACGAACATTTCCAAAGGAGAAGTAATCAACTCACCAGCACAGAATGATGTGCCACACCCACCATTTGGCCCTGGCCTTGGAGAACAAGTGACTGTGTCAGTTAATGGAGGTACTGCTGTGAGCATTGACAATTTGCCACTTTATCTGGGTGTTAACTACTTTATTCCCAAACCAATATCTGTAGACTCAGGCTATTATGAGCTCTCTAAGAGTAATAGCAGCAGAGGGAGTATTGGAGGCTCCTCATCCTCACCCTCTCAACTGCCACAGCCTGTAACCATTGTGTTATCCAGTGGTAAGTTAGCATTCCACTGGCTGGCCTTATGCCCATATATCTGGCCATCTTTAGTAAACATCACCTCATAAACAGATTTTGAGTAAACCTTTTTCTGTGGCAGTATAATGTTATTGTTTCATACTGAGGAATTATGTTTATTAATAGCAAGTTGACCACAAAAATTTGTTATTCCTTCTTCTGAGCAATAGTAAACTGGCAGCCACTGTGACTCTGTGTACCCAATAACTAGGCAATGATGAAGACCAGTCAGACACTCGACATCGAAGGACCACGTCTGGGGCTTCTCTATATTCAGAGTCTCATGGAAGTGCACACCATTCTTCCTCCTCATCTCTGTCCTGTGATCTTTCTCAAGCATCCTTCAACTCTAAAGAACTGCTAGAGGTATGCAATGTATATACATATACTTCAAAATAAGGCTTTTTTTTTTTTGACCCACAGCACCTGATGGGCTCAAGTGGAGAGGTAGAAATGAATGATGTTGTACAACAACTGCTTGAACACATTGTCAGTCTTAAACTGGTAAGCAGTTATCAGTATGGGGGAATCTCATATTGCATAAACCACTGGTATTGTATGTATAGACCACTGTATTTGTATGCATAGACCACTGATATTTGTATGCAGTGTGTAAGTAGATTACTGATATTTGTATGCAGTGTGTAAGTAGATTACTGATATTTGTATGCAGTGTGTAGGTAGATTACTGATATTGTAAGCAGAGTGTAAGGCAGATTACTGATATTTGTATGCAGTGTGTAGGTAGATTACTGATATTGTAAGCAGAGTGTAAGGCAGATTACTGATATTTGTATGCAGTGTGTAGGTAGATTACTGATATTTGTATGCAGTGTGTAAGTAGATTACTGATATTTGTATGCAGTGTGTAGGTAGATTACTGATATTGTAAGCAGTGTGTAAGGCAGATTACTGTAGTTGGAGTTCATGAGATCCACCTCATATTGAAGTTAGAGTGTAAATCAAACCAACATGCTCTAGAAACTGGAAGAAATGAGACTGGAGAATGCTAAGTTGAAGCAGCTGCGAAGTACAATGGACGATGAGCTTCACACACTCACAGAAAATTTGTTTGAGGAAGCATATAAGATGGTGGACACTGCTAAGGAGGAGAAAGGATCAGCTGTTAAGAAGCTGGCTGATGCTGCTGGAAAAATTGATGCTATGGAAACAGAAATGTCTGCCCTCAAGAACCTATTACATACACCATCTTCTTCGATGGTTGCAGGCAGCAAAAGTCCATCTCGGAAGCACCGAAAGTCTGTAAAGAAAGTGAGAACTCAATAATGTGATGAGTTGGAGGTTTTATTGTTTGTTTTTTCAGGCACTAAAGAAAATTGGCCGTAAGGTGAAAGTTTTGCCTAAGTCTCCTACAGGTTCTGGTGAGGCTATAGTACCTCTGACACTGTTGGAGCACAGAAATGAAATTAAAGGGGCTGCCCTCAGGGAGGGAGAGGTAATGATAGTTAATATAGATGTCCAGTCTCTATTTTATTATAACTATATTCTAGATGATGCCTGAAGATTACTCTGAGTTCTGTGAGTGGTTGTCTGAACTAGCTGATCGTCCAGACCACCCATACTTGATGAAGGTGGTAGAGGTAGACGTCAGGCCTTGTCTGAACTTCAAGAACAAAGAGGTATTGACTTCAAGTGTTTTGAGGACATTCTTTTCACCTTTCATTACAGCTCTCTAGTCAGCTGGTAGAGGCAGTTAGAAATAATGACCTTCTAATGGAATCCCTTCCACCTTGTTTAGAGGAGAAAAGGTAAATTACATGATCTTCAACCTCCCCCCACACTATACATGAAGTCCTCTGGAGTTGTGACTGTGACTATGTATGTGTACTTAGGGTGTGCGCTTTGTCTGGTTGTGATAAGGTCTGTTGTACTCATCGGTTACAGCTGAAATCTTCTAGTGAGTGGCTCTATATCTCTACACAATGTCGTGATAGAGTAAGTTATTACACACCCGGCACACCACATGATAACATGCAAGAAATAACCTCTAGATAGCAGCTGCATGTGACTTCTACATGTATATTGGACACATAGAAAAGGGCATATTGAAGTTGGAAAGTAAGACAGATCACACATTTTGATAAGCAAAACTAATAACAGTATTGTGACATTGCAGGACCCCAGCTCTACTGGCAAGTGGCCAGATTGAGAGCTATGATGACTATGGCAAGACTAACCTTACAGCTTCCAGACTAAATTTCTGTCTATAAACATATGTACCCATCACTCAGTTCCCACATGTATAATATTATTGCCTCACAGAACTTGTGAATATAAGGTTTTCTTTGATGGCAAGAAGACATCTAGTCTCCCATGCACACACTAAACTTGTTATGAATACCTAGTTAATGGTGTCATAGAGAAACATGTATGTATATAGTAGTACCTTGAACCATGATGTATATAGTAGTACCTTGAACCATGACCTTTGTGAAATTATTATACCAGATTTATCAAGTGTACAGATGAAAATAAATAGGGACACTCTGAAGGATTGTGTGTGGGTGCTACACATAAGTTGAATCATCATCAGGTGGTGAAGAGTTTGGACTGTAATTAAAGTTAGACAGAACATTGTTTTGGTACAGACTTCCCTCATAATGGAGGGTTAACCATCTCAGTCCTCTCTCTTTAGCTTTTCTATTTAGTTCAGAGAGACTCTGGAGCTCTATCACCTGTGGTATGGCCTGTCTTGTCCGAGATATGTCTTCTACCATAGATTCCAGCTCGAGAATGACCTCATCCTCATTGAAACTCTGTTGTGACAACTCTTGAAGAGAAATACGAATATCGTCTTCTTTTTTCCGAAGGAATAACTCTAATAAAGGCATAATTATTATTACTACAATGTCACAGTGAAACCTCAACTAAAGGACACAATGTCCATGAGAGGTTCCAGTAATAATTATAGAGAAGTTCCTATATTAAAGAACAGTTTCCAAATTCCCACATTAGAGGATTTCCACACACGGGAAACAGGCATTGAATCTGATGTGAGCTTACTTCTATTGAGCTTGAGCAGCACTAGAGACATGGCAATTAATACCTTCTCCCCCTCAAACAACATGGCATCCCAAATCCGAAGCACCAACTGGAAGGGAAGCTACAGGAAAGAGGAGGGGTCATTAATTCACATCATAATAATAATATACCATCTAGGAGAACTTACCGAGTCCAGGTAACATTTTACAAACCATGGTGTGCAGTATTCTGATGACTCCACATGTTGGGCAGTCTGCAATCACAATGGACACATCATCATTACAATGCACACATCACCATCACAATGCACACACCACCATCACAACACACACGTCACCATCACAATGCACACATCACCATCACAATGCACACGTCACCATCACAATGCACACACCACCACACTATCATCACAATGTACACGTCACCATCATAATACCCACATCCACTTACCAAGTGCTTGTCTAGTTTAGACAGCAATCTCTTCCTCATTGTTGAGTGATAATCGCAGTATGCCAGGAGTTTGGGAAGGCCAGGGATCAGCATGCCATGCATGGCAAACTTTGAACTTCCTATTAACACCACCAGTGCCCAGAAAGCATCCTCCTCGTTGAGGTACATGAGAAGGACTGCTGCTATACTACTCATACCTTGACAATAACCCAACACCTACAGCATTAATGGACAACACCATTAACTCCTTGACCCCTAGAATATGACACGAGAAGGACTGCTGCTATACTACTCCCAACACCTACAGCATTAATGGACAACACCATTAACTCCTTGACCCCCAGACTGTGACCCAACAAGATTATTTACAGGGCCTACTATATGGTGTCCTACACCACACCGGATGTAATAGAATACATTTTATGATTCCAGACTGTTGATTTACTCAGAACTCACAGGGTTATACATGGAGTATGCCACTAGGACATTGAAGAGAGCTTGCTGCCTAAATGGCATTATGATAAAGGTTATGTACGACAAAGGTGATTCGTACGACAAAGGTGATTCATACGACTCACTTGATTCCATATCTGTCTCTATACATTATGTGATCTCTGAAAGTTCGGAGTACGTCTAAATCTATTTGTCCAACATCTGGTGATGCATGTCTACCCAAGTCCCTCATGGGCTCATACACATCATCACTACGAATATTCTCCAATTGGAGGACATGTTTCCATACTTCTGCGCGAATGGAGTCAGGAATACCTTTATTAACTCTCCGACGTAGACGCTCAGAACCTTGAAACCGTTCCCAGTTCTGTACCATGTGGTTCCACTTTAAAGCACGTTCCCGCTCCAGCTGGGCTACTTTTTCTGGTATAACCACATCTGGTAAAGGATATTTGCTGGAGAAATTATACAGTATACAAAGTAATGGGTGACCTATATTTCATCATCTTAATAATATTAGTCCAAGCACATTATATTAAATCTCTGTTTCACTCACTGCATGAATCCATATCTGTCTGTGGACTTATATATAGAGAGGTTAGGATCTTCCCAATCTTCGATAACTGCACCTTCCTCTCGTCCCTAAAATATTAGAACATTCAGCACCATTTCCCTTGAGGAAATTGTGTCATTTATATTTGACAGCATTCGACAATGACTATTCCCAAAAGTGAAAACATGTTTTGACCACATGAAACCTACAACTTCCTGATAAGAGGCTTAAACATATTATGCCTCACCATTATTGCTGGCAAAATAATTATTATAAGAATGTTTAAATTAATGCAGTCTAACTTGCTAATATAGAGACTAACAAGGTCATATTTAGCCACAATCCGCCTTCTCTGTCCATCTGATGTCTTGTTGGCCATCACTTTCTCACTGCAAGGGTCAAAGATCATAACTATGGAAGCACCAAATACAAACATGTTGGTGAGCAGATAGTCTCTCATTTGGCAACTGAAAGGTAAGTATTATACACGGGAGCAGTGATATCACCCATATAAGGAACAGTTACCAGACTAGACTAAGTTGTGTTGGTCCAACCTAAGGTACAAACACACCTCCACCCAACTATGTATACTGTCACCAACAGCTGTTACTGATGCAGCAGAAAACACACACACTCATCCATTCATTTATCATGTACAGGTGTGGGTGACTGGCCTAAAACTTCAGCCAAAGTAATCAAAGCTTGGCAACACTTATGATATGTGACTGACTATCACTTCTCCAGGGAGTCTAACAGAAGCTAATATGATTTGTAAAGGAACAACCTGTAGTTTCTAGTTTCAATAATTAAGATGTAGAAGTAATAGTAGTGTCCTAGTAACCAGGAACAAGTGGGGGAGGGGCCCATTTAGAACACTTCTATCTGTAGACATCTCTTTGAATTTAGAGAGCAGTTGATCTTTCTAAAACTACATACTACTGTACCAGGAGCCGATCACATATTCTCTCATTTGGGAGATTTCATAGCAAAACAAACAACAGCAGTCATAGATTTTCTCATACATACTACATATTCCTGCACACATACAAACCAAACAGGCACTCTTAGAGAATTCACAGCATGGAGGGTACACAAACAGAACATGGACTACATACATGTCTTGCATATGTAACTGTAGAGCTAATGAACTTTAGCTAGCTAGTATAGCCACAGCATATCATTGTCTTTTACAAACTTGCATGCAAGCTTTTGAACTCTACATCACACAGATAGTCAGCTAGCTAAATTTATACCCTCCTCATTATCTAGCTAGTGAGGTGCTTGCAGTTAGTTGAGACTGCACAAACCCATCATTAACACCACACAACAATACATACCTTTGTCTCAGTATAAACCTTTATCTTGGCGGTTCACTGTTCAGTTCAACTATTCTATCAGTTCACTAAGACTATCTCACCATCCTAGAACACTTTCTCTGAAAACTAGAGATGATCACGTCACCTCGATCCAGCCGACCCGGACACACCCCTAAACTCTGTGACGATACTGTACCCTAACAAATGATTTTGTGTATATATAATTGGAATAATAGATTTATTATGAGTCCATGGGAGAAGGGCCATCTCCAGAGGTAGCAGGCTCACCATCTACTCCTTGCTCCTCTCCCTCAACCTGGAATGGAGAGTCATCCATTCATATAATGATTATGGTGTAGTCACATACCTCCATAGCTCCAGCATGCGCTGCCCTGCCTCCTTTGGTAGTGTCTAACATGTCCAGCTAAAAAATAGAAGCTAAGAAATGTAACAGCACAGTGTATTCTGATAATTATATCAAAGCTGGATACATAAGGTTGAACAGCACTGTCATCGTGAATGAGGAAGTCCTGGCCCTCACCGACCACAGCTATAGACACATTCTGAGAACACAACATCATTGAAGGTGAGGATAAGATGGTATTATCATTATTGAGTGGACAACCTTGGAAGTGAGTTCTGCATCACTAGGTAGGCACTCTCTGAGTGCAACAAGTGCATGTTGTACCAGGCCATCGACATCACCTGATAGTATTATATTATAGCAGAGAATGAATATGGTATATACTTCACTCACAGTCATGAAACTCCTCTAGTTTCTTCTCCAGGTATGTACGAGCCGACTGTGAACGTGCTCCAATGGCCATACCCTTGCAATCATAATAATTTGAAGATGGGCATGTCTGGAACAAGTGAGGTCCTTGTGACTACACAGAGGGAAAGGAATGACACATCATTACTGTACTAATAAATTATCTTACATCATATCCAGCCACTAGCAGACCCACTCCATATGGACGCCGACCATAAAACTGAGTACATACTTGCATCTCTGAAATATTGCAGTCAAAGAGTTACTGTTATTCAAGGTTAATCAGTGCTAGCGATATTGCTAATAGGATACTGTCTCCTACTGCAGACACAAGTCTTGATATTGGCATAGGTGTGTTGAAAACAAACCGAGAGTTTAAACATTCTGTACGCATGAACTTGCTGAAAGAAATGAATTCTATTGTAACTATTACAAACACTATACATTTAATCTGTCAGACCTCAACAGACGACCGTCTGAGGTTAGACCAGCTATAGATACACCCACATGATCATCAATGTGATACATCTTCTTCTGATGAGATGAGAGCTCTGATGTGGACCGTTTGAGAGCTACTAGCACCACATGTGATTTAGACTTGACGCCAATTGTGGCAGATCCCTACAGATGAAATGTTACTGAGCCAACTTAATTTTAAAATGTTGTAAAAATAAACCTGTTTGACTGCTTCCATGGCATATTCTATCTGATGAATACGACCCTGCAATGGGTATCAATACACATTCTAAAAGTGAAGGGCAAAGGGTAAAGTCCTCTTTCACCTGAGGGCTCCATATGGTGATGTCATTGTCATACTGGTTACGAAACTAAAGAATAATATAGTGTGTGGTGTAGAGGTGATTTTTCTTAGTAGTATTAATCTAAGCTTACCATAATCAAAGCTGTAATAATGATGATGGAAAGCGCCGAGAGTTAAGTAATGGCGATAGATCTCTGGTACTTTACCAAAGACGTCCTTTACCAAGTTCACTCTCCAAATATCCGTTAGTGCACTTTCATTTTTCATGATACCACAACAATACAAATAAACAAGGAAGTCAGGACCCTGAGACTTCTTTCCACTCAAGTTTAAAGTTCGGCTTGTTCTGGTCTTCTTGAGGAAGCAGTTAAACGTAGAACTAAGGTAGCTAGCTACACCAGGTAAGTAATATTTCTGGCTAGTTAAGTAAATATCTTACGCTTTGCTAATTATTCGTTGTGGTGGTAGGCATAATGAAGGTGTATGAAGGAGTAGGGCTATTCATTCTTTCTGTTCTGTGCTTGGTACCCACAACCAGCCAGTCCATACACGGCCAATCCTTTGATACAGACCTAGAATCTGAACTGTGTAAGAATACAGTCCAGCATGCTAATATGATAATTGACATCCATGTCTCCATGAGGAGAGGGGCAAAGTTACTAAGTGGTATTTGGAAAGAGAATGTGGAGAAGTGTGTAGATATCTGTTGCGAGGATAAAGACTGTGATATGGCATTATATAAAACTGATGGAGTCTCTGATACTGGCAAGAACTGCTACTTAGTTCATTGCGGAGGTTTTGATAATTGTGTGATGGCTGAACATACCTCCTTCATCAGTGTGATGTTGCAGGAAGATGCTCATCAAGGTAATGTTAGTGTGATCCCTCCTTACCCTTGCATAGTATCATTTCTTGGCCATGCCAATATGTATTGCTATCTATAGAGAACACCACTGAAAACCACACCCCTGCTTCACTGAGTACCACTACTACTCCCATCACTACAACTGGAAGTCCCACAATTCCAGTAACCTCACTGGCAGATCAGCAAACTCTACCCAGCACCTCCAACTCCAGTGTCCTTCCTTCCACTGTGACTCCACCCACCAAAGTGGGAGTAACTGTCAGGAACCTTACTAAGAGCAGTAACAAACAAGGAAGTGGTGGAGGTGCCAAGCATAAGTCAACTAGTACAAAACATAAATCAACAGATTCTGAAGTGGAAAGTAAAAGAGTGAAAGATAGCTGTGAAGAATGCAATGGCTCTGGCATAGTGGCTGTGATAGTCATTGGAGCCATCTTTGTGGTTATCATTATAGTCCTTGCTGCCATTATCTTTAAACGGGTTGCAGATGAAAGACGAAGAAAGAAATTCAGAAATGTGGACTACCTCATTAATGGGATGTATACTTAAAAAACTCATAATGTTGCTGTCTCAGTCATACTATTTAGCATCCATATTTTAAACTCAGATTTTGTGTGAAGAAAATGTACATTCACAAATAATGTCTGGATCAACTGATGTTTGTGATGGGAATTGGTTGCTATTTATATTGCAGCATTTGCATCCTAGATGCAACAAAACCAAAACACACACACACACATATACAAAATAAACAGGTTAATGTATGATAATGTTAGTGTATTGGAGTGTTAGTGGATATTGGAGTGAAGCATCGACTGTGTGTCTTGGAGGATGGAGCGTGTGTCATCGTGCAACTTGTCATCCTTGACCATTATGTACCTATTTTGGTTTGGACGCACAGCTGTAGAGCAATAAGGTATCATTATGTATAATATAATGGCGCATAAGCTATTTGCATACCGTGGTTCCAGCCCACGTCTTCAGGATTCAAAGTTCGTAATTTACTGACATTGACTGCACTTGACCATGGGTATGTCTCCACCACCCACTCACGCACATCCACCCATTCCAGCATAGGATCAGCTGTGTATGTCTAGAATACAACATCACAATAATTAATATAGAACAAGAAAGAATATTGAGACACCTCTATGCCAGCCATGATGGTACCCATGAGGTAAGGGATTATGAAGTGATTCCACAGATTGAGGAACCAGCTCTCCAACTCGCTACTGCTTTGACTAAGATAACAGGTCATGAATACACGAGGACCCAAGTTCACAACATTTGAATGAAACTTGTTAATGAAATCATTGAGATGACTGAGCAGATATGGAACCCAATTCACAAGTCGTTCAGCCACGTTGTCCAGTGATCTGAGGACAAGTGTATCAAGTGGTGACAAGGTCAACATTCTAGATGGGGGACTCACTGTGAAGTAGCTTTCAACTGGTATATCTGTTTTCTAAGTGACCTTGTTAGAATCCCAGCCACTGGGTCAGATTGAGGACTACATGTGATGACCCTAACATTAGCATAGCCAGATTAATAACAGAGAATCTAAAGAGAGAAAAAGGAGGAACCTGATTTGATGATGAAAGAGAAGTTGATGAAGTGGTATTCCTTTGGTTGTGCCAGAACTTAGTGCTGCCACTATGTAAGGACGTCGTGATAGACCAGTAGCTGCCACTAGCAGCTGTTCAAGGTAACTACAGTCATAAATATCTTCTAGAACTATGATTGGAGGATGAAGCTGCCTGTACGGTGGAATTGGGGAACTACATTATAATACTGGAAAGGTGTAGATGTTTGTCTTACAGCTGTACTCGTTTGGAGAGATCTGTTTTGAAAAACTTCAGAGTTACTGCCAAACCATCCTTCTCAAGGTTGAAATTAATAATCTCTCCACCTGTCACACCCATTAATAAATCCTCCATGCCCTCCCCTTCTTCTGCCCCAAGACAACATGACAGGTGCTGTGCCAATCCAGTCACCAAACTGGATTTACAGGTCCCTTTGGTTCCCATGACAACCAGCCATTGTGTCTCCTGTAGTATGGACATATAAGACCGAAGTGATTCCATGCCCATCAGTGTCTTGTATGACAGTGAATCACATGACTGTTGTCCAGAACCTGCAGAGGATCATGAGTAGAGAGACTGTTCCTTAGAAATGAGACACACCCACCTTTCATGTATACTTTGATAGGTAGCTTGTTAGCAAGAGCTTGATATGGTGTGACTTGGGGGAGAAGGGCATTACCAACCTGCCTCCGTTCCTCTCCAACAAAATAGCAGTAAATAGATTCTTCATTGAGTCCGAGACAACCCTCAGGGTCTATACTGGTCAGGTGATGCTACAAAGGAAAAAGGATTAATGGAGTCTTCAATGGCACATTGCTTTTAGCATTTGCCTAAAGAACATGAAATCAACCATTTCCTCATCTATACCTTCTTTGATCTGAACCTGTAGACCATATAAATCAGGGGAAATTTTGCTCTAAGACAACCACACCCATAATCACTGATTTAACCACACCCATAACCACTGATTTAACCACACCTATATATAGGACATGTTAGGCCAATCTCAGGTTTATAGCTGGAAAGAACCCCAACCCCAATCCTGGATCCAGCCCTGTAAACTCTCACTTTTTGGAGAGCATTTTATATCCTCTGGTATACTTGGAGGGTTGCTATAGTCATCGAGTCTCAAGCTGCTGATGGTCTATGGCCTAATTTCTTACCTGAAAAATATCAGCCACTTTGCTATCCATGCTGATCCAACTCATCTCTGGAGGTACACTGAGTGTGCCCAGAACAAACTGTTCGGCATTTTCATCCCCATGGTTACTGGAATCACTGCTGACACTGCTAGCAACACTATCAAGACCCCACTTGCTAATATTGCCTTGGCGACCAAGGATATCACCATAGTAACCACTGTCATTGGCAGGAGTGGGCCGGTTTTCATTAGTGTCGATATAGAGTATGACCTCAGCTCTTGCCCCAGGGTCAGAGTCCTCAAAAACTACACAAGAAAAGACAATGGTTTGATGTTTAGAATGAAAACCATGGAGTGTTGAAAGATTGGAAGAATGTATACAAGTTTAAGACAAAAACAACAGATGGCAAGGAGGGAGATCTATCTATGTAACAGGTAAATTTACCTAGCAGATACAAATGTAAATATATTAATGTGCCAGAATAACCAACTTTTTAAATTTTCAGAACTATTAGTGTGCATTAATCAGAAAAAAATTTACAATTGTATACCTTTAATTGGATCATCCTCCCACAGAGGAAGGAGTCCTCCGCCAGCTCCACCATATTCACTGCGAGCATCAACTGTGTATGTCGACTTCGTCTGCATAAGACAAACATGATAACAGTTCAACAGACTTAAGTCCATTTGCACTGTCATCTCCTTATACATGATGCCATAACTCCCTAGTTACTAATAGCAACTGCCAGGTAAGGGGTAAACTATACATGCTTACATCCAAATCCTTATAACGTCCTTCTGGTGAGTACTCTGAAATACTTACAAGGTCCCTATCAGCAAAACATACATTGTATTGCATCAATACACCATCACATATAGTGATTAGTCATGCGACAAACTCACGATGTCTTCCTCTTTCCAAAGGACCTCTTAAGTGATTTTGAAGATCGGCCACTGATGATCGACTCTGTGTCCATGTTTGGAGAAAGGTGATCTACATGAGACCCCTCTTTCTTTTTACTCTTGAACGGAAACTAAAAGAGAAGTGCGTCTATTCTCATGCACCCTGACCATTCCTCATGTGTGTAACACTTACCTTCCAGGGCTTCTTCTTTTTCTTTTCTTTCCCCTGCTCCACAGCAGAGTCTGAAAGGTATTCATCAGAGAGTGTCTCCACTATTGAGGGAGCAGTGAGAAGCGAGTGACTCTCTAGATCCAACCATGTCTGTTTCTCTGTTAGGTGCCGAATCTCGTTGTCCTAGAAAGCAAGTATAGTTAGACTTGACTGACTGCTGGGAGACTGAAAGACAGAAGTTACCTTTTCTTCAAGTGATTTCTTTAGCATGTGCATCTTAGTGCTGAGATCAGCCATGCTATTCTCGTACATTGACAACATCCGATCTTTATCAGATAACTCTGCCTTCATGTTGGTCAGCTGGTTTTCAAATGACTCAATAAGCTAAAATCAAAACAAAAATTAATCATTTTTGTTAATGAGTGAGTGATTATGGGAAAACACACCTCTGGAGTGGAACCTAGAATATCAGTCATGCCTGGATTAAGGAATTGTTGATCTTTACGATATTCCATCTGTTCACTCATTGTGGTACGCATGGAAGCATGTCTGGTCACACCCACTCCCCGAGAAAAGAGTGTATGGGTACTATTAGAGGGAGAGAGGGAGTCTGACGTGGTAGAGCTATCCAAGCTAGCAAAGGATGAAGGTCTCTCTGACTGAGATTCATGAGAGAGGATCTTGGGAGGAACATGATAAGTTTGGTTGTGTGGAGGGTGAAGACCTGTTTCCTCTGGATCATATACTACCTGTGAACAACAAGAGGTAATATTATTGTTGCTGTAACAGTGACTTCCAGGGGAACAAGAAGACTTAATCAACCCCCTGAAATGAGGTCTCCCCTCAAATCAGGAGATTTGTGTCCAATATGATCCTTACTATATGCAAAGACTTACCTGAGATGAACGAGGAGAAATGGTGACTTTAATTGGGCGGAGTCCAGGTGAGATGGCCCCTCCTCCTTCCATTGAGGAGGAAGATGAATGCCGACTCTTGGAATCTCCTCTTTTTTGTCTTAGGGAACTTTTCAATGGCTTTCCAGAGAGGGAAGGTGTGCCTTCACTGCTGGTAGATTCAGTGCTATGTGCCCTGGTCAGGTCATTGCCCAATCCTCTAACTCTTGTCACTACTCTGGGCATAAGACGGTGTGAGAATTTAGGACTCAGGGAGCGTGCTCGCTGGACTTTGGTACCATGCTCACGAGTGATCTCTATTCGGCTGTGATGGTGTTCCTCTCTGTTATCTCCCTCCATTACTTCACTCCCTTTTCTTGCTGATTCCAGCTCATCCTGTGACCCGGTGTCCTCTTTGTGAGTCTTACTGATGTGATTGTGTACATGAGGCTGTGTGTGTGATTGAGGGAGGAGCTGAGAAGATGGAGCTGGAGCTTGTGGGGGTTGCTGTGTAGTAGCAGAAGGTGAATTTTCTATCTTTGGACTTGATATCTCCTCGTGAGACATTCCCTCAGGGCTTATCCTTCTGCCAAATCTGAGGTGACTGTCCTTTGCCACACCTAAATCTGTTGGAGGGCCAATGATATTATCATTCTCTCTAGAACCTTCCTTCACAACCAGTTCAGATGCCTTCGCATTCATGCTAATAGTTTCAGACTCATTCTTGGAACCAGAATTGAGTAGCTGTTGTATTTTTGATCCTTTATTGTCCTCCTCTTCACTATGGATTTCACAACTCTCCAAGCTACTGTGACTGCTACTCAGTTCAGTGTCTCCCTTCTGCAAAGATGGTCCAACTTCCTTTCCTTTAAGGGAACTGCTCTCTGTTTCCACTCCCTTGGAAGATGACTCAACATCACTCACTTTTGTCGCTGGTTGTGAACTGGACAGTTCTGCAGAAGAAGGTAGAGCTTTGTTCAGCAGCATGTGCGGAGCAGGTGAAGGTGTGATCCTGTGAAGTTTGTGTCTAGCTGATGGACTTGTTGGGCATTTTAGTCGACTCCCTGAAGTTTGTTTGGCCACAAGCTCTTCCTTAGATGCCGAATTATTAGTGGCAGAGGTGAGATCTGTGCTGTTAGGTGCCCTTTCTTCCTCCTCTGTGGCAGTGGTGCTCTGGGGTCCAGCAGAGGAAGGAAGATTAGGGGTTCGAACCCCTGACAGGAAACTCCCAGATTTCTTAATAAGCCCTCCCTTACTGCTAGGTTTCCTGAGACCAAACCCATCAGCCTTTGACATGGACTCACTCTTTACTTTACCTCTAGAGAGTGCACGTGCTTTATCTTCTTCACCACCACCATGAGTTCCTCTATCCAGGTCTGTGTCACTTCTGTGTTCTTCACTTCCTCCAGAACTCTCCAACTGGTTGTGGTGACTGTTGGCCTCATCAGAGAGGGGCTTCGGCATAGTTATACTGCCTTTGGCCAAGTGACGAGGCAGTGATCCTGTTCCCAACTGAATTCCATTAGATGGCGTGGGTATGGCTAACTTGTTAGAGAGGAGGTTATTGATTTGATGTTTCTTGATTGCTCCGTCACTTGCTTTTCTCTGGATCTTCAGCTGGTTCACACTTTTCCCACCTTCTTCGCTTGAGTTAATGGTTAAATTAGATGACGACTTGTTGAGTCTACTAGATGGCCTCTGTATACTTGATCGTACAGAACTGGAGGGTGTTGAACGACCACTTCCTGGAGCCTTGAGACGACTAGGAGGTCTCTGCACAATTTCATTGTTAGAGGATTCATTAGGGGCCTCTTCGCTAGCTACCAAAGATGAAGATTCCTTAGGCTTATGTGTTGACGGGGTTTGTAATTTACTGACTCCACCCACAGGTAACTTGGAATGGGCGGGAGGTGTGACCGACTCAGCAGCTTCAGCCACAGGTGTAGTTTTGTTCACACCTGGTTTGTGTAACCGTAAATCCTTGGTACTACCACTCCCAGTTGAGGAATGTCCAAATGAAAAAGAACCTGCTTTTGATATTTTTGATCCTTTCTGTTGCTTCTGTTTTGGTATTGAATTATCTGATTCATTATCTGATTTCACTTCTGAAACAGACAAAGAATTTGAAGCGAGTAAATCTCCCTTTTTACTGCTTTCTTGATTTTGGGGTTCTTGGTTTGAATTTTTACTCTCACCCCCTCCTCCTTCGTCCTCTTGAGTCATTGCTTTGTATGGCCCTCTTCGCTGCATATACGGTCTATCAAAGGTCGTAGATGTCATGATAGAACTACCAGCTGTCCTCCGGGAGCCAAACGAGGGCACGTGAGTAGAGTTAGGTGATACGGGGGATTTATGGGCGGAGTTTTGGGGAGGATTCGGTGAAGTGGGAGCTGATATGTTAAATAGTTAGCACACATTAACACTATATATTATTACACAGAGAGAAGTTAACAGTACCTAGGGCTATGATACAGTATATACTGAAGTTGTTACATATTAAATTATGTAATAATGATATCCTCTATGTGGTTTAGTGCCATTTAAACTACAGGTAGCTCTCAACAGTACTGTACTCTATTAGATTCCTCTATGTGGTTTAGTGTCATTTAAACTACAGGTAGCTCTCAACAGTACTGTACTCTATTAGATTCCTCTATGTGGTTTAGTGCCATTTAAACTACAGGTAGCTCTCAACAGTACTGTACTCTATTAGATTCCTCTATGTGGTTTAGTGCCATTTAAACTACAGGTAGCTCTCAACAGTACTGTACTCTATTAGATTCCTCTATGTGGTTTAGTGCCATTTAAACTACAGGTAGCTCTCAACAGTACTGTACTCTATTAGATTGTGTACACTGGTATAATACTCATTACTAAACTGTTGGGGTCAAAGTTCAAAATAGGCACTACAGTGTACTTTGTACTCAACAGTTTATGATGCTCAGTTAACTGAGATGTCCATATAAGTGAGTTCTGTTATAATGAGGTCCATGACAACACAACGATTGAAGGGTTGTTGTATGATGACTAATCTGATGGGGAAATAGTCTATTGATGGCTCACCGTTTGTATTGATACCATGTGATGTTTTAATGCTGGGAGAGACTGGCCTTGCTATACGAGTCTGCTTAGTTGGCTGAGTAGTCTGATTGGTGGTTGGAGTTCGCTTGTACTGGGACAAACTATAGAACAACGACAAAATTGCTCGATCCTTGCCTTCACACAAATCTATATAAGGAAAGGAGAGTACAAGGGTCAGAGTACATGGATCAGGCTAGGTCGGCAAGTGCTGACCTTTACTGCTGAAGGTCGAGGAGTTTATGCCAACTGTCTCCAAATACATCATACACTTCTCTATATTTTCTCTCTATGTGAAATATTAGAAGGCCAGAGAGATAAATGACTGACACCATGTTTCTAGCTAACTAGTAGTGGGAAGAGCCAGCTGTACAACACGATTAAATGAAGAATTGAGCCTTAACCACATGTTGGCCCACAAACTATAATTATTATTACCACTACTACAGGTATACAGTATCAGCTGTATACATTACCCTTAGTAACCCACCTCCCGACTACACATCCACATGTGTACTCCAGTACTAGGTACAACCTATGCCAACACTGTGCAAGATAAGGGCTTAACCACTCAGAGGTCATTGCTATGCACGGGATAGGGATATATGACAGAACTGGGCCATCAGACAGGGCTTTAGCAGTGAATATCCTGTTGTGAAGACTATAAAGGGTCTCATCCAAGAACAACTTGATAAATTAACTGATAAGCATGGGAATCCATGGTTCACAGCTAGAATCACACAAACAGGAAATAACTGGTTATTACTACACACTGCAGGATGCACAGCCGGATGTATACATGGGAAGTTAGCAGAGAATTCACATCACAAGAGAAAATGCACTTACAAACATATTTATGGATACTTAGGAAGTACATCATATGGTGTATTAGAGTTCTTATTTCAGAGACTACACAACACTATATAACCCTTTCATCTCCACACATCTTCAAAGACTAAAGCATTAACTCTTTTAACTAGATGATATCTAATAGACTAGTATACTCATTCTCCCAACTAACAAAGAAGTTTTTCAACCACAAATACACCCAACCAGCAGACACTCTCACCACACTCTACATGAATCAATAAGTCCAGGCACTCTCATCGATGGTCAACAGACACTCACATCAAACTCTACACGATCAACCTGTCCAGAGACACTCAAACTCTGGGTGCTTCTATGTGTATAAATTTCCTTACAGTATTCTTATTGCATACTATGGTATATTACAGTAATCTTATTATGAATATTACACAGATGTAATAGTATGAAGTAATGTAAGGAATTTACACATAGAAGCACCCCAAACTCTACATGAACAAGTCCACAGACACTCTCATTAATCCCTGTCCTGGTCCACAAACACTCAAACTCTACATGAACAAGTCCACAGACACTCAAACTCTACATGAATCGACCTGTCCAAGTCCACAGACACTCTCTCACCACACTCTACATGAATCGACCTGTCCTGGTCCACAGACACTCAAACTCTACATGAATCAACCTGTCCTGGTCCACAGACACTCAAACTCTACATGAATCAACCTGTCCTGGTCCACAGACACTCTCTCACCACACTCTACCTGAATCGACCTGTCCATATCCATAGACACTCTCTCACCACACTCTACATGAATCAACCTGTCCTGGTTCGCAGACACTCTCTCACCACACTCTACATGAATCAACCTGTCCTGGTTCGCAGACACTCTCTCACCACACTCTACATGAATCAACCTGTCCTGGTCCACAGACACTCAAACTCTACATGAATCAACCTGTCATGGTCCACAGACACTCTCTCACCACACTCTACATGAATCAACCTGTCCTGGTTCACAGACACTCTCTCACCACACTCTACATGAATCAACCTGTCCAGGTTCATAGACACTCTCATTAATCCCTGTCCAGGCCCACAGATACTCAAACTTTACATGAATCAACCTGTCTTGGTCCATAGACACTCTCTCCCAAGAATCAACCTGTCCAGGTCCACAGACACTCTACATGAATCATGCACTATGCAGCCACACAGACACTCTCACTCAACACATTCAACATGACTGATTACGTAACTAAGAATCTGCAAATGCCTAATGCAAGGCTTCAATTACAGGAAAAGAGATTAAGAAATTTGACTTCAGAAGGAATCTGAAATAAAATTTCCTTCCTCCTGCAAGAATTATGTCAAACTTGAATACATCAGATAACTTCAGTTTATACATGGTATGAAGCTAAGCTATTAATATTTACCCTTTCCTCCTCTGTTGTCACAGTAGCATGAACTCCAGGGACTTCCTCTTGAACTACAGTTATGTATAAAATGGTATAGACCTAAGACATTATCCTGTAACATCCCACACAGAGTCACATGCTGATCACATGTTCAATACTTACCAACAGCTTTAAGTACACGTGGAAGTGATATACCATCAGCAATCTCCTTGAGGTCGGATAATGGCTCACCCTCAGATCCCAATTTACGAAGATAATGATTGGCCCAATTCAAGTAGACCTAATAATGTAATTACCAGTGAATGATGTTTCAGCAGACTATACTGTCCAATAACCCTATACCCCAGCCACCCACCAAGTCCACTTATAGCCACATTGAAGTAGGAATAGCTGAATAGGCCAGGCTGGCTGGCTGGCTGGTCTGACATACACTACTCCAATGGAGTGATTCTACTACAAAGTGTGAGTTTATATAAACCCATTTCAGCCATCAGCTGGAGAGATGGACAACACCACTACCTGTAAGTGACCACCCAAAAAGGGCTATCTAGTATAAACTGAATACACCCAGTTATAGTGCACTGTGACTACAGCATGACTGATATACACTTGCTACCTGCATATCTTTTGATGAAGATTAGTGGAATGTGCAAATGTGCTCTGCAGGTGAACCAGCACATCTTTGATCCAAGATTAGTGGAATGTGTAAATGTGGCTGGGAAGGTGAGAGGTATCATAAGCCCAGGGTGGTGCCCAGCTATTACAAGGGTTGGACCAGTTACTGACCATAGTAGTGAGTACAAACTTTACCAGCACTGGTAACATAGCTTGTAGATATACTTACCTGCATAAACATAACTTATACCCAGATATAAAATAAACTGTATAAACACTGTACACATATTATAAGTGACTGCTTTTCCTTAGAAATGAGCCTGTCTGACCAGTGGCTGAGGAAGTGATGGATCAATGTGGGTTTGAAGACAACAAGTCATTTGTAGGCTTCTATCCCAGCTATTCAAACTACATGATTTACCTCACTAACATGTTAAATTGTACCATTAAGATGAGCACTCATTCCAAGACAGGCACAACAAGGTTGCCACTGAGAAACACCATCAAAGTCAAGTCCCAGCAAGTATACATTATAGTAGACTGATAATATCTAGATCTCCCCACAATATAATCAGTAATGATAAAACATCCTACATGCATGGACCGCCAACCATTGCTCACTATATAATGTAAACTGTTAACCAAACAACCAAGCATGTATCAAGCTAATTTCTATCGTACTATATGCTATGTCGGCCATTACTGCTACTGTTGGATCTCATGATCATTCCTGTACAAGGATGAAGATCAAAGTTGTGGCTTCATGCCATGTATGCTGAATGGTGGCTATGTACTATGTCTAGAGGAAACTGTGTGAAAATCTGTTGCTGTTTCTTTGTTTAGGCTTCCACCACTTCCACCACACATCCTCCATATCACAAGGTCTAAAGCTGCAAGAGATTCTTCACACGAGCTAACAAAAGTCTTGTCACTAAATGGAATGTGAAAGAAGCTCATGTTTCCACTTCAGATCTGTGAAAGGTGCTAACAGCTAAACCATCTTTAACTCTGTGGACACTCACTGGTATCTTAGTGCACACAATCAGCAAGAGAAGTACAGGTAATTTGTGAAAATATAAACCCACACTAAAGATATGAGAAACTATATAATTCAGGAACTAAAAGAGTCTTCTCTACCTTGTCTATGTCTAATGAGCCCACCTCTTATGGTCCAGTACTATCATTACAAATTAAGTTACTCAGCAATATAAAACAGTGTCAACAATTTTACAGGTAAACAATCACTGTGTTTACTCTAGTTACACAAACACACAGTCACATATAGCTAAGTAAAGATTAACTGAATAACTCACACACCTAGTTGAGTTGCTAATGATAGGTTGTTTATTTTATGCATAGTATAACGGAATAGTGGGCTTTAACCTCAGCACATTAGAGCTTCCTGGCTAGCTAAAACAAGTCCTCTTCAATTCCATATACTCACTAAAAAGCTGCTTAAAAGCTAAACCCTCAACCTCGAAAGAGCAACACGTAGCTTCCAGTTGTCCAATACTTCATGGTGGAATAGGAGAACATAAGAGAGCATAGGAAACCTATTACATGTAGCTGCTAATTTCCCATAGACCATTAACTCTTAATTAAAGACAGAATAGGTGAATAAATAATGTTATATAGGAGAGAGTGGTCAGCATTATCAGTTTGAACTTTAATATCCAATCGCCACCTCCAACACTTATAATAATGCCAATCAACAGATGTAAGAATACTCTGATGTGCAGAGCATTTGTAAATCTGTTCTCCATTGGAAACAGCTTTATCACATAAGATGAGCATCTTTTTCTAATAGATAATCAGTCCATGTAATTGTTGTGGTCACTAACCATAAATAATAACTACACTTTCAATCACACACATAGTCTTATTGCCCTACAGGTTACAACTGAAATAGGAAACGTCAGTTGTTTTGAAAACTAACTTGCACTGCACCCATATGTATCACAATGAGTGAGAGAAATTTCATGTCAACAAGTTTGAGCTCTATAGCCCATATGGAATTACCTGGACAAGTACACTACACTAGGACAAGTACACTAGGACAAGGTATACACAGTGTGAAGTACCTTTCTCCATAACGTTAAAAATTTGCCACATTGATAAAGTAGCCACCATTTAAAAAGATTCGCAATAGACAATGTATATTCACGAAGGAGCTCACCTTCTTCTGGTCAGTCTGTCCCGGTTTAGCGATTCTTGTTGTGGCCATGTTTGCTGGTTGCACCTGACCTGTTCACCGTTTTAGTGCTCGCACTGCAGCTGGACTATCTAGCTAAACACTTTCTCTTTACAGCTGTAGTTAATCACAAAAATGATACATCGACTATCTATATCTCACACTTAGCATACTTCTCTTTCTTTCCTGGATGACTTCAGTCTGTGGCTAGCTAAACTAAATCTGCATAATGATCGCTTGCCCACATGCCCTGCCCAGCTGTGAAATTCTGCGCAAGGTCCTTCGCGCATTGCTGGAGGAGGGGAAAGGGGAAGGGTTAAGGGTGGGGCATAGGTCATGGTTGCATTATATAATTTAATAGCCGACAGTGAGCTGGCTACTTTTTCGTTGTCTAAGTGTATCCCAACACCCTGCAAGCGTTTGTTACGATGTCTTCCAGTCTAGTTCTGCTATTGTGTGTCTACTGCTGCTGCTGCCTGTTGCTGGTCGCTGGAAAAAGAGAGCAACTAGACCCTGAAGTGAATTACTCTGCAGTCAGTTGATACAATTCGCAGTTTCTGTGCTAGCTATTACAAGCAATTGTCCGTTTCCTCCCACAGTTGCAGTTGATAACAAGTAAGGGTTACCCAGGTGAAGAACATTGGGTTACTACCTCTGATGGCTACATTCTTGGCTTGCAGAGAATCCCAACAGGAGTGAAGAATAAAACTAGAGGTAAGGTTAATGAGTTAGTAAGGTGGTTAGTAAATATGATAAGTATGGCTGATAATAATTAACAGTTATTTTTGATTGTAGGTCCACGCCCTGTGTTTTTCCTTCAGCATGGACTTCTCTGCTCCAGTACCAATTGGCTTACAAACTTGGCCAATGAGAGCCTGGCTTTTATTCTTGCAGACCATGGCTTTGATGTGTGGATGGGGAATGTCCGTGGAAACACCTACTCTCGTAACCATACCACTCTTAAAACCAATACTAGAGAATTCTGGAATTTTACGTAAGGTTTAATATTATAATTATGCTACAATTTTATTGTTGGTCAGCAAAACATCACTCACCTTTCTGGTCTGTGGAGAGTTGTTAATGATGACAAGTATACACATCCATCCTAGGTTTGATCAGCATTCCTTGAAAGATCTTCCAGCCATGTTGGACTATGTCATCAGTGTGACTAAACAGAAGGAATTATTTTATGTCGGACATTCTCAGGGAACTATTATGGGGTTTGCAGGCTTCAGCACCAACCAGACTCTAGCAAGTTATATCAAAACTTTCTTTGCACTTGCTCCAGTCACCTCAGTTAAGCACATCAAAGGAGCTTTCAAAACTTTTGCAGCTTTTAAAGATGAAATTGCTGTGAGTTGAGTATTTTTTATCATAATATTATGCTAACGGAGATTAAAATCCTTTTTGATACAGTTTATCTTGAACAAGTTAGATCATGGTGAATTCCTTCCCAATGACTTTCTTATTAAGTTTTTTGCTAAGGATGTATGTACAGCAGAAATGGCAGCTTTAGATCTCTGTGGGGACATTATTTTCCTTGTCTGTGGATTCGACAAAGCTAACTTGAATATTGTGAGATCAACAAATATTGTAATAATATTGTAGGTAATTTGTAGCATTACTATAGTCCAGGCTACCAGTATATTACACACACACCCCTGCTGGAACTTCTGTCAAGAATGGTGAACATTTAGCTCAGGTCAGTGTTTCAAGCACACACCAACAGTTCTGACATAACAACTTCCCTAATATAGCCATTAATTATAGTATACTATGTGACATTATAGTATACTATGTGACATTACTATATAACTGCTTGATACGCAATATGGGTCACATTTGTCTCCTCTGCTCTATGTAGCACCTGTACAATATTTAGCATTATATTACAATAGGAAGTTGAATCAGGAAGGTTTGCCATGTTTGACTATGGTAGTAAAGAGTTGAACATTCGAGAGTATGGAGTGGTAAGTAAAGTATTATGTTTCTATAATGCTGTGTGACTTAGATCTTATTGCCTCCATGCAGTCACCTTCTCCCTCCTACAATGTGTCAGAAATCAGAGTTCCAATGGCTTTATTTACTGGTGGGCAGGACTGGTTAGCTGATCCTACAGATGTGGCAGAGATGATTCCTATAATAAATACAACAGGTCATGTTATCTATAGGAAGAATATTCAGTATTACGATCACTTTGACTTTGTATATGGAATGGATGCAGCTGATATGGTCTATAAAGATATCATACATATTGCTCAGGAGATGCTCAAAGTTTAATACAGGAATTGACTATAATTGTATTCATGATTAATAATAATTATTTTTTGTAAGAATCTGATAATAAAATTTTGTTGACGACCGTTTACCAGATAGCGTAATCCACCCCGCACATGGCAGAAAAGGCAAATCTATCATTTCCAGTTGAAGGTGGCGTGTCAACTGTGGCCTTCTCGCCTCACGAAGAGTCTAGTAACCTGCTAGCTGTAGGTGGACCTTCAAAAATAACAATTAAATCCTGCGCTCTAAAGGTAACTACAGTAGCCGATAAATCCGGGGAGGCATGCCCAAATTGTTACACGCCCCCTTATACGGGGGGTTGGTCCCCCCCCAACTAGCTTACAAAGGGATGGTGTATCCCCCCCCCAATTATACTATCCCGTTGTTCAGGAGAATGTCAGTGAGTTTGAAGGTTTACTGGATTTGCTATCAATGAAAAGTCTGTTTTCTGTTCTGCATGATAATGCTGGTACCATAACCTGGTTACCTTCCTCCTCACATTTGGATGGCCAGTTCAGGTATACTACTCATAGCAGTCTCAAGGTTACAAGATGTAGTTGATGTGTTTCTGTCACAGATTCTGTGCTAGTGAGGGAAACAATGGTTCTATCATCATATTTTCCTCCAGTATTGAATCCTCCACTTCTGAGGTTGTACTAATGTTCTTCTTGTTGATGTAAACATTTCATCATTAATTTCCAAACAGTCATTACCAGGACACAGAAATTTTCTAAATGACCTTTGTGCTCACCCAACTGACCACACCTTATTGGCTAGTGTTGGGGATGATTGTGTGTGTAGAGTCTGGGACCTCCAACAAGGTCAGTTGAGGTCAGAGTACAGGCTGGGGTCACCAGGGATGAGCGTGAGGTGGCATAAATTGGACCCAGTTAAGGTAATTCAGTGATATTATGATTGCTTCTACACACAATTGTTTTTTGTACAGTTGATGGTTACAGAAAAGAAGGGACGTGTAAGGTTCTATGATATATTCAGTGATAGCCCAATTCTCTCCTTGGATTCTCCTGCTCCACCACTCACTGATGCAGACTGGGCACCTAGCAACAGCTTGTTAGTCGGGGGTGTTGCTGGTGGGAGTTGGTGCCTTTGGGACTTATCTAAATCCAGGTTATACTAGTGAAAGGTTGCACAGTTCACTCCCTAAACTTCAGTATAATACACATTATGAACTTTGAATTCTTGCAGTCAGCCTCTTGAGAGTAAGGTTGTTCACAAAGCCCCACTAGTGAAGTTTAGGTGAGCTGGATACCCTTTATCCAATAATAGTCTATAATATTGTTAAGGTGGTGTTATGGGAGTGCTGACATTTTTACAACCTTGAGTGCCTCCTCTCAACTTAAGATCCATCACGTTTCCCATCAAAGGGTTTGTACATAGTCAAATTTAGCTAGACTAAGGTACTCTATTGTGTTTCCAATAGGTTCTTGTGTCTTGTGATCTCCAGGCTGCCACTGACCTATCTTGGAGTGCTCAAATACCATTATTGGGTGTTGCCTGTGATAGGGTACTGAACTGCTGGTCGGTTGAGACTTGAACTATTATTGTCCAGTCACACACTCCTTTAATATTAATGATGATTGCATTGTGCCGCATACTTGCAAACTGTACGGGGGCGTTTAGGCTATACCTCCTCCTTCTGACGTCATGTTTGTGTAATGTTTTTTATAATAGTATATATTAGTATTTCTTTTACATCTCACAGCTACCATACCTCTCTCTCGGCTCGGGTTAGGGCTGCAATAGCTTAGAGGAGCGGTGCAGATTTAAAGTGTTCGACTAGGAGGAGAATTTTTTGGCGGTTATCGTTACGGGCGAAGCTGACCTTGAAGATATCGGCGACAGGTAGGCTGGTAGCTAGCTGGCTAGAAGCTGTAATTTTTACTGGGTATGGCAGGAAGAATTCTGCCAGCGGTGTGTTTTGTCCTCCACGTCAGGTAGTTGGCTTGGTAACTAGCTAGCTGTGTAAACTGACTGAAAACAGCTGGGCATGTGTAAGTAGGCATTTGTTGAGCTGGTCATGTTTTAGTGTTGTTGGATGTTGTAAGATAGTTCAGTCTGGGCCCAGTTAAATCTGACCAGACCTGGCTATACCTTATTAGTCAGCATACTCTGTATCTGGCTGGCTTGTCTAACTTTGGTTGCTTGGCCTGTGATGTGCTGGTGCCAGTATATTTTCACCAGTAGATATTGAAAGGTGTTGGTAAGGCCAAGATGAGGAATTTTCATACTTTAGTGAATCTCTGTCATTTGCTGGACCAAAGGGATAATTTCATCATCATAATAATAAATAGTGAATGATGACACCTTCGTGTAGCTATTTCCTCTCATACCTATCATTGCCTATGTTGTGTTAATAAGTGTTAGGTGGAGAGTGGTACTATCTACTACTGCCTTGCCATCCCTATTGCTGTGGAAACCAAGGGTCTTCTATACTTCTCTAATTTTGACACCTGTTACATCTTTTTCTGACACCTGTCACTCTATCCTCTAATTTAATCACCATTAATTTCTATTTGCTACTACATATTACATCACCTCCATTCCAGCCCATCAAATCTCTGCCATAGAGTTATAATAAATGCTCCATGTTATTTCTGAGAGCAGGGAACTAGTTATATGACACAATTTGGGTTCACAGAGAATATACTTATTTCATGCTTCTGAAAAAAGAACTTTCTACTTTGTACCAAACACCTCCTTACTTTTTCCAGCTATGAAAGATCTTTGAGTCATAATAATGTGGGGCATTCCCTAAAAAGGTTTGAAGCAAGGATTTGTTGCCAGCTCCTGCACACTCCAGTTAAGTGGCTCTCTCTATGAGTCAGAGTGTTCAGGCTGTTAAGTGGCTTAGTTATATTTGGCTCATTATGTTAGAAGCTGTAGGTTTGTAGTTGGTTATCTGTCAACATAATGTAGTTCAGCCATAAGTGAATTTTGAGTGCCAGATTTCCTTCAATCTCTATCAGGAGTGTTGTTTCATGAGTGAAATTTCTGTTACTTTATGTCCCCTGATCCTATCCTGCCTCCCTCCCTCAGCTCCTGCCTCCATTGTAGCCAGTTTTCTTTATGCTGGAATGTAAAGAATGCTGAAAATTTATTGCTAGTGCTCATCTAACCTAAAGTAAAGCTACAAACCTGTTCTGAGATCATTCTTATCTAAATTAGTTTGTTCCACTTGATGGAATTAAGTCCATTTGGTTGTACAATGTGGTGTATAATATTACATCTTTAGCATCAGCTGGGACTGTATAGTCCTGTCTCCTCCTCTCCCTTAGTTGGTAAATATGATAAGAATGCCTCTCATTTGTTTTGAGCAGATTGAGGTGATTGGTTTGAATGCATTCCAGGCTGTTAAAAAGGAAGTCTATTTTGTTGATAGTAGAGATATATCCCCTTCTCTCTGTATGTCTACCCACCATCAATACCACTGTCCTTCCACCCACTCACTTTCTACATTCATCTTCCCTTTATATCACTCTCCATACATCCTCCCACCCTCTGCATTCACCTTCCTTCTCTATCATTCTCCATACACCCTCCCACCCTCTGCATTCACCTTCCTTCTCTATCACTCTCCACACACCCTCCCACCCTCTGCATTCACCTTCCTTCTCTATCACTCTCCACACACCCTCCCACCCTCTGCATTCACCTTCCTTCTCTATCACTCTCCATACAACCTCCCACCCTCTGCATTCACCTTCCTTCTCTATCACTCTCCATACAACCTCCCACCCTCTGCATTCACCTTCCTTCTTTATCACTCTCCATACACCCTCCCACCCTCTGCATTCACCTTCCTTCTCTATCACTCTCCATACACCCTCCCACCCTCTGCATTCACCTTCCTTCTCTATCACGCTTCATACACCCTCCCACCCTCTGCATTCACCTTCCTTCTCTATCACTCTCCATACACCCTCCCACCCTCTGCATTCACCTTCCTTCTCTATCACTCTCCATACACCCTCCCACCCTCTGCATTCACCTTCTTTCTTCCCTCTATCTCACTCTTTATCCACCCTCTACATTCACTCCTATATCACTGTCTTATTCTCTATATTATGTCACTGTCTAGGGTGGGTGGATGTCTGAGGTGGATGGATGTCCGAGGTGGAGGGATGTCCAGGGTGGGTGGATGTCCAGGGTAGGTGGGTGGATGTCCAGGGTGGGTGGGTGGATGTCCAGGTGGAGGGATGTCCAGGGTGGGTGGATGTCCAGGGTAGGTGGGTGGATGTCCAGGGTGGGCGAATGGATGTCCAGGGTGGGTGGGTGGATGTACAGTCTAATAGATTAATGATATAGTTATAGGGTTAGTGTACAATGTTATAGTTGTAGTTGGGTGTATTCCACTGTCCAACCACTCATCTACTCACCCCACCCTAGTCTCAGCTTTCTCTAAGTGGCTAGCTCTTCAGTTGGTCATCCTCCCCCTCCATCTTTTGCTGGATAGCTGAGAAGTTAGCCATGATCACTGATGTTCTTTTGATGTCACCTCCCACACTGCACACTCCATTAACTCCTGATTATATTCATAAAGTGAAGCACTCCTATTTTCTGCTATCAGTTCTTCTCATTGTAGAATGGGAGGACTTCAGTGCAAGGCTCCACCTTAATTGAATCCAAATAAGATATGCCAACAGTCCTGGTCTTCTAATCAGGGCACCAGGGGTCATATAGGGGTCATTTATGGGAGAACTTGTCCTATACCTAATTGCTGTGCTTCAAAGGATTTTTGTGCTACAAAACTGTTGTACTGAGCATTTTGCTAGTTGTATTTACAATTGGAGATGGCGTAATGTATCCAGTAATTAATTGCCTAGCTATAATTGTGAATGAGTGTCTGGTTTCTCCTTGAGAGTTTTAGCCAGCTGGCTAGCTGCCCTTTTAGTAGGGAACTATATGCCCATTGTCTGACTAACTCAATTAGAGTACGATCTAAATTGGTTTTTACCTCTCAGAGTCCAGCCACTACATTGCATACCACTCTCACTTGGAAATCCTAGTTGGTCTATTGAGGTAGGCTGATTATGGTCAATGATGCCTTATTCATATCATGCAGGATGGGCACACACACATACACTGTATCATGTACATGTATGCCTCTTTATTTCCTCCCTGAGTTTTAGGTGTGACTCAGTGGAGATGGTTTGTATGTGTACATAGTGTAAAATGTATCCCTTCACAATAGTGAATAGTCGGCTTTAATGATACCTTAAATAGCTCATACCTTTGTGTGCCTGGTACACACATACTTAGACCTAGTGCAGTGCTCTAATTAGTTATGATATTCTCTGCTTGTTTAGTTTGCCACCTGCTGGCTAATTTTATGGCTTTTTTCAGTTGAATAATACACAACCACCTGTTGCCAAGGAAATACAGCATCTCAAATTTCAGTGTGTTGGGAATGATATATTCATTTTCTGTCAAAGTTCCTTAGTACATAACTAGAACTGTTGATTACTAGGAAATCTTCTTTAAATATTCTTCTTTTATTGTGCACACACATATACAATTCAGGAAAGGGCATTTTACTAGGAAGCAGTTCTTCTTGTAAAAGTTTATATTAGACTCAAAAGTGTTTAGTAAGTATGGGAAACTGTGTAGGTGGATCAAATGTAGAGGAAAATGTCTTCAAAGTCACTAATATCAACGACAACAAGCATTTGGTCCAGAGAGGGTTAATGGAGGTGACTACAGTGGAGTTAATTTATACTGACAGTAAGAGTAAAGAAGATTGGCACTGGCCACTTAAATATTTACGAAAGTATGGCTGTGATGGAGATGTCTTTACATTTGAGGCAGGTCGCAAGTGTCCAGGTGGGGAGGGTCTCTATGCCTTCTCTACTAAGAAGGCTAGTGTTTTGTTTGAAATGGTAGCAAGGAACATTAACCAAGGCAACCTCCAACCTCCAGGAGAGATGTCCCCTTTTTCAGAACCTCAACTCAATGATTCAAGTGTATTAAACTTCCCATCTCGTAGAAGTACCACAGGTTCTCCGGCTAGAGACCAGCCTGCTTACACCAACATTGACCCCATGGGAAACCCCTTAGAGAATGGAAACCATGACAACAAACCCGATAGTCCTGACACTGTAACTAACAATAAATTTGTCTATCGTGAAGTCATATTCGACAAACCCCCTGAGGACCATCCTAAACCAGCCTCTGATGCTCAACAAATCCCATCCTACACAAAAATAGACTTTGATCGCACTGAGAAATATCTCAATGACAGAAGATCTGGAGCAATTACGTCCACTTCTTCCATTTCCTCACCTCATGGACGAACGAGCTCCACATCCTTGTCTGTCGGTGGCTCCAATAAACAGTCTCGAAATCGTGTGCATACCTATTCTGGCAGTAGAAATCGTCATGTTTCACGTTCTGAGAGTAGTTTTAGCAGTCAAAGTTCACTTACTGAGAGTTCAAGGGACGTACGAAGTCTCCCCAAAGCAAATGGAGGAGTACCACATGTGAGTGTGTCAGACCCAAGCAACCCTGCCTCTACTACGTACCAAAATGTCCATGTGGGTATGTCTCCAGAGCAGCAATACCAGAATGTTCACATTGGAGTGGGAAACGTGAATCAAGTATTTGAGTCTGGTTCCAACAATAGCACTCCACAACCGCAGCAGCAACCAAACTACTGTAACGTTAGTCTCAGTGCTGGTGGTTCTGTTGTGGGTAATGGGAATGGAATAGATCGAATCAGGGCACAATCTACTTCCATGACAGTTATTAACGAAGATGTTATGGCAACTTATGCACAACTTGAACTTGAGGGAGGTAAGAAGAAAAGGTCAATGTCCTCATCCACTGCTCACAGAGATTCGACTCAAACCTCTTACATGGAGCTGGACTTCAAGAAGGGGGAGGGATCTGGAGTGCCACAGCCTAATGAAGGAGGAATCCATCAACCTGGTAAACGAAGCTCATCAATGAGTTCTGTAGTACCGTCAGTTGGGATCACCAATCACAGAAACACTGGGAGGGTTTCTCCTGTGGGTATACCCGAGGAGAAACCCATTCATCCCTCTAGCGGAGCAGCTGGGGGGAGCATAAGTGATGAAACTAGAGTAACATATGGAGTACTTGATTTCCCTTCTATGAAGGCTCTATCAGAACTTAGCTCTCAACGTGAGAAAGAGAGAGAGAAAGAACAAGAATTGAGAGAGAAAGAACAAAAAGAAAAGGAGAAAACTCACCAAGGGAAAAAGAAAAAGCTATAAATATTTTCAGTCATCAATGTAGGACTCCTCCTCAGTTTGCACATCATGGTCTTTTCTATACTCATGTGACATACACTGTCATGGTGGTCTATGTGATATAACATGTGCATGCTCAATCAGTAACCACTGTCCCAGTTTTTTTGTTCACTTTGATTCATTTTATAGTACATTTCAAATCACCTCAAAATATACTCTGTTTACAAACATTAATTTTTATCATGCTGAGTGTGTGTGTGTGTTTCATGCGTTATGATTATTTCTTTCTAAGTTGTTCAAGTTGTTTTTTTGCAGGGAGATGGTTCTTGTCAATAGCTAACACTCTTTCTAATGAGTACATAGCTTGCGTTTCCTCTCCTAAACTCATATAAATCATAGCCAAATTGTAGTCTGGATTAGTATTACTATGATTGAGGGCAGCTGCTGTCTTGAATTCTTGTATAGCACGTTCTGTGTTCCCTCTTTGAAGCAGGACTGCTCCTAGTGAGTTGTGTGCTGCAGATAGTTTCTGATTGGTCCTGACAGCTTTTGTACAATATTCAGTTGCCTCTACTAATCGACTATCATTTCTTGCAATTGTGTTGCAAATAGAGGTATAGAGTCTTGCCACATTTTCCTTGACGTCTGTTTTATTCTCCTTCAGTACCACAGGAATAGCTTTGAGTAGCACCTACAAAAATATATGTAATGTGGTAATGATGTAATGTATAGTTCAATTAGATTTAGCTGACATCAGTTAACCACTAAAGGAAGTGATATAGTGGACTTACTACACATGGCTGCGGCTGCAATTCATTGAACTTTCAACTGACTTTTTGAAAATGTGGTTCATTTGCAGGAATATACGTAACCATTACACAATGTTTGTCACATTATTTTACCGTTTCTGATTGTATGACACTACATAATAATGAATCCATTTTTTGTAATTATTCTTTGTGGCATCATGTGACCAGTATTTGGAAAGATCAAAAAGATCAAACAGGTGTGTGCGTGATAAGAGAAATGGCTGTGTTATAAGTTAATTTACCTCTTCTGAATCTTGATATCGCTGTAATTTCTTTAGCATGGAGCCCAAGTTAACAAATGAAATAGACAAATCTGGGGCTACCACCATACTGTGTCGGTAGGCCAACTCCGCACGATCATAATCCTCTATATTCCTGAATTCTCTGGCAATATTTGCCAGGATATGACCATTTGTGGGATAAAATTTGAGCAACGAGGAATACAGAGAGAGTCTAGACTGCCAATCTCGATTTCTGGTCACAGTTTTTACAGAGTGTGTTATGATAAGAAAAACTAGTGCTGCTTTTATGGAAACAGAGATGAAGCAATGTTTTGATTTTGCTAGAGAATGGACAGAATGAGCTACTATAAGACATAAGCCCATGCTCGGGAGATACAAAATCCGCTCTGCTACAACAAACCCCACTGGAAACAAGAGATTGGTGGCTGGTAGGAAAGGTATTACCAGTAGAATCATACCAATAAGAACTGAATTTGTAGATTTTTTTGAAACCATGTTGTACCCACTGTTGTCAGCCGTGCGTTTCCTCTTTTCTCGTGTCTTCTGACTGTTTCCAAAGTCAGCAGTGGCAATAGAAGAATCCTGTTTTAGTGCAATTATTCCAAGGGACAGGAGAAAGATGAAAGTGAGGATGGTGGAAATGTTCCTGAGATCCCACAGCGATGTGATGAGAGGGATAGCATTCATTCTATAATCATGGAGCAGATGACTGGGATTTAGCAGCAACCAAGCATTGACAGAGATAAGATAAGCCCAATGCATCTGTCTGTAGGGAGTCTCAAGTGACAGGCCTTCGTTATCAAGCCTACATAGCAAGAATAACAATTATATGAAAATTTTGGTGGTCATGAGTAATTGCATAGTACTAATCAAACTGTTGAAAGCATAGCCTCTATTACATCTCCACATACTTTGAAAAATTAGGTGAAGATTTCATAAGCTTGATTCGAAGAATCATCAGAGTTGTTCCAAATCCCACAACCATTATCACACGCTTTAAGAACAATCGAGAGAGAAATTTGTTTTTGATTCCAGAAAATAGCAATCGGACATGATTCTATTAAGAGGAATTATTAGGTATAGGTTGTCATTATAGTTATCTTAAGTGCAGTAAGCTGGCTAGTATCTATTGTACAAAGTATAGATTAGAGGTTTATAGAGTTACAAGCTAAGTCAATCGATTTGCCTGCTTTTATGAAAATAATCTACTTCTAAGGAGTAGAGGTCTCACTGTATTCCTTTATCCAAAAACCTCAGCATGGAAGTTAAATTGGTCTTTGTGATTTAGCTATAATCTATATTATCATGTCATGAGACCCATCAGTGCATCTAAGAGAGTATTACACAGTGATTATAGTCCTAAGCAAGTACATAATAATTATAGTATTGTACCACAGAAGTACAACGTGTATTTTGACAAGTAGAGGATACCTAGAATGATAGTGAGATTAGCATTCCACTAATTGTACTGTAGCACTATTATAAAATTAACACAAGAAACAAGTTTTAAGGGGCTCCCAATGTACTGCTAATTATGGTGTTTACCTGTTGATGAATACAGAGGTCATATGCAAGACATACTCCTAAAGCTGTGATGCCATGCTCCTTACATACCATGGCACAAGATGCACATGTCATACTCAAACAAAAGAGAAACATCTTTTCATGTTCTGCATAGTTATAAATAGTCTTTGATCAGGTTTGCAATTACATTGTTGCAGATTAGGCCATGTAACTAAAATGTGTGTGATGTGGTAGCTAATATAATTCATTCCTCCTCACAAATTGGTGTGATTAAATGCACCAAGCCACAATACGCTCTATAGTATAATTGTAAACAGGACATCCCAGTTGGCTTATTATACTGATCCAACTAATTGGTCACTTGAATCAAAGAGAAGTTGACATTTGTGGTCAAAGCCACAGAGTTGTAACTGATTATGTGTGGGTGCTTACTTCTTCTATCATGCTCAGCCTCCTTTTTCAAGTGATGATGGTAGCATAATAGACAAAGGAGATAGAAGATTGCAGACATGAGGTCTGCTCTTCCCACAATCCCAGCCACCTAGATACATTCTGGCAATAGAGTTACTATAGAATATTAACATATGTTCACTCACAGCTTCAGTGTGTATGGGATGGACAGCAAAGAACAGTCCAGCTATGAGTGCTGGCCAGACTTCAATGAAGATAACTCCACAGAGCTGTACGTAGAGGTAACACACCACTGCATGGAGGAGCACATTCACCAGATGATAGCCCATGGGATCCAGTCCATGCAACATGTAGTTCAGCCTGAAGGTGGCCACACAAAGTGGACGATAAGACTTGTGACTGATGTTGAGATGAATGGGATGACCCCAGAAGTCATTCCATAGTATGTTAGTCCATGGAGAAGTGGGAAGGAGATCTTTATTCTGCAATATGGCAACTTTATCATCAAAGCAGAAATCACAACCCAAAGTATTAATATATAACAGAAGTCCCACTACACCGCATACAAGACCAGTTAGAGGTAAAAACTTCGCCATCAACACTAGCTCAGCCAAAGTATGTTTACTAACTACCGAGTATGCGCAGAATCCTTATAATCTAATCTATACCGGTAAGTTATTATAAATATAACCTTCCTGCTATTGGATGTAGTTTCAGTTTGCTGCGGCTATGCTAACTTGTTAAATCACAATAGCTAGATATAATATAGCTACACGTACTTATTCTTTGAAGAAGTGTCTACAGCTTACGTAACTAGCTATTATAATGTTATTATTGTAATAAACAAACAAAAACAAAAAAGATGTTTTCTAAGAGAAGAAAAGAGCTCCCAAATGTCTGTCATTGCATACAATGCCGTGTAAGTATTATATTTACACAGAGTTAAATTCTGCCAGTTCAAGGGTTCTATCTACTGGGGGTGCAGGAGGGAAGATTCTCTCCCAGACACTCAAGCTTCCCTCCCCTCCCCCACCTCTCTTCCCCTTCCCCCTAGAAGTTTTGTATTTAAATATGTAGAAGGATGAAAATTGACATAGTAAACTCTCATATATAATTATGTCAGTACATGGGTAATGTTTAAAACAGAAACAATTATGATTTCCAAAAATTTCTGGGATAGGCCCCAGACTCTCCTTGATCCGTATAAATAGCTTCCCCTCCCCAATTAGAAATTTCTCTTTTTATACTTATCAATGATTCATAATTTGTCTAGATTCCATTTGTGTACTTACAGCGAATAACCTCTCATCACAAATTGACCATGGTTTCCATGTTCCCTTCCTCACAATAAATGGGACCTTGTCCTCATTCTGTTCACTACACTCTTTCACCAGGCACAAAGATTCTACCTCCCATAGGCAGAGGAATAGGGGGAGCAGAGGGGACAATCACCCCCACAAAAAAAGATATTGGGGTGGGAGGGAGAGGGGGGTGCCCCCCTTCTCCTAAAAATTGGCTGGATAACCATGATCCATGCCTAGTAGCTATTACAACCATGAAACCACAATGAAGATATGAGAATGAACCAGCATTTGCTTACCAAATAGCTATTTATAGCCATGGCTAAGGGAAAGAACACTACCTCATGGATCTACCATGAATGATGAATGATTGAATAATATATACATTTTGTCACATTCACAAAGAAGAAACAGATAAATTTGACCTACAAGAAATTGCCTCTTTCTTTATATCATCTGACCAAAGAAGACAATCCTTTGCTGTAATTGTATTTTAACTGGCTAGCTACCCAATTGTAAATATAATACTCCCACCCTCCAAAAAATGCTTCCCCTGCCTATATGCATGGTCACCTTACATGTTGCAAAACCCACACCAATGTCATCATCTGATGACATCACCTTCTTCAGGAAACCAAGTTTTCCTCCCACCAACCTTGATGTATTCTCTTAACACAAGAAGTACAGATGATAAGCCATTTTGGTGACCTGCTTGTAAGTTAACCTCTGAGGACAGAGGAGTAGCCAGGAATTTTTACATACTTAAGCAGGAGCTAGGGTTGGGATTTGTAGCCACATAGAGGGTGAAGCATGCCTTTCAGGGGGGTCTGGGGACATGACCCCCAGGAAATTTTTATATTTTAGACTTCTTTGATCCAATCTAATAGGAACTCTACCACACTATAGACAGGATTGTCAGTTAACTGTTGCACCAAAATTAATGCATTTAGTTATAAAATATACTGAGGCAAGTGCCTCAGTTGCCTCTCTGGTAGCTAGCTACTCATATGGAGTGATTTCTGTCCTATCTGTTTTGACCATCACATAGTAGCAACCCAGTTAAGGTCAAGGAAAAACCTTATTTAAAGGTTTACTATTACTAGTACAAGGCATGCTATACCTTCTTCAGTTAAGTGCGTGCGCATGCGTTGTACAGTTCGCAGCATACAGGAAACGATGAGGATGTGGTTGTATCACACATGCAAAGACAAAAAGTATTTACTTCAGTACAGTATCGTTCGCCGGTGAGTTCGTAAATAATTTCAGTGGATAGCTACCAAGTTTAGCCGAAAACTGACGTTCAATTTGCATGTAGTTATTAACACAGCATAGCTATAAATGTCGCTCATAGATATTTCTACCTTGGCGAACAAAAAGTGGCATTTATAATGAAAAGTGTGAGAGATGCTGGTGTAGTGAGTGCAGTTGTTGCAGTGTTGGTTTACCTGAACAGTCTGGACTGTGGAATGGTTTATGATGATGAATATGCTATCAAATGGAACCAAGACATCAGACCACACACTAAATGGACACATCTTTTAGTGCATGATTTCTGGGGAGCTTCTCTGAGCAATCCTATCAGTCACAAGTCTTATCGTCCACTTTGTGTGGCCACCTTCAGGCTGAACTACATGTTGCATGGACTGGATCCCATGGGCTATCATCTGGTGAATGTGCTCCTCCATGCAGTGGTGTGTTACCTCTACGTACAGCTCTGTGGAGTTATCTTCACTGAAGTCTGGCCAGCACTCATAGCTGGACTGCTCTTTGCTGTCCATCCCATACACACTGAAGCGGTGAGTGAAGTTTGATTATCACTGATACTAATGTCATTCAGGTTCTATTCCAAGTTCCTTCCTAAGCTATTAATTATTAAAAAATAAGCTAATCCACACATTTTGACTGATGTAGGTAACTGGTATTGTAGGGAGAGCTGAATTACTGTCTGGAATTCTGTATCTTTCTGCCATACTTTCATATAGGAGAGCGCTGACATCACAGACACAAGGTAATAGCATTTGAGGTTGTTCACTGTTGATATGTACCAGTGTCTGGCCAAGTTCTGATTATATCATTGAATTCAAAGTCTTAAGTCCATTTCCAATAGTGGAAGCCATTTTCTTTCATGTAGCTGACAAAATTTACCACTTTATTAACAAAAGATTCCACCAAGTAACAGTTATTACGTCTCTCAGTTTCACTTCTCATTTACTTTCCTCTTCATGTACATCAAAAGACTTTACACCCTCTGATTCTAGCTGATGTCTCTTTGATATTTCTGGCATGGATCGGGGTTGGTCCTGTCTAATAGTGTTTTTAATGATAACTACCATGTTGACAAGGAGTAGTCTGTTTATTGGCACACATCAAAGTCTAGGAACTAGCAAGTCAGTACAATCGACCAATTCCCTTCAAAAGGACAATGACTGGCTTCCCAGTGACTTATAGGATAATAATAGGTAGCTAACTACACTTTTGTAATTCCCAACCATAACAGATGTTTTTCTTCTCCTTTGGATATGAGGTTTAGCCACAGTTAACTTCACTGTAGTACTGACACACATTTTTCACCAAGTAGCTGTATTCCTATATATGTTAACTGAATCACCATTAGCAGTATAATAATGGTTCAGAATTCCTCTGAGGCTCATGAGTTATGGAAAAGTGTTTCTATCTCCATATCAAGAATAATTATCATATGAGGATGAAATGCTCTAACATCATGTTCTTGTCATCTGCCATTCTTTTTGATGTCATAGTTTGTCTGTTGGCCATTATTTTATCTAAGGCATAGCCACACTAATGTCATGTATAATTGATGTCTTCTGTTATTATACAACTGCTTGTCCTGATGTCTATGTATGGTTATACAAATATATAATACCAGCAGAGTCATTACACAAGTATGATATAGTCAAATACTATAATGTTACTGTCATAGCTTACTGTGTTCTTTATAGGTCATGTGAGCTGGTTGCTAGTCAGCATTAGCCTTGGGTTTGGTGTATGTGCTATGCTAAGCAAAGAACAAGGCATTACTGCTCTTCCTCTGTGTTTGGTCTATGATTTCTTCATTTTTAACCATGTAAGCATTTTATAACTGCAACAAGTCATGCAATTATGAAAAATATCCATTAGTTGAAATTGGCATACATTTTTGGAAGGATTTCCAGTTTAAAGCCATCTCTGTTTGAAGTTTCGACAAAAGTTAAGAGATTCTTTGTACGAGGCATGGTAGTATCAGCTACTGCTCTGGTTGCCATAGTGATGAGACTAATGATATCAAATGGAGCTCCAAGTGAAAAGATTTTTAACATGTAAGTACATCTGGCTAATCCACACTGAGTGTACAAATTTTGTACAAATCTATATTCATTTTCTAAGGGTATGAATGTTCGTGTTCAGGGGAACATGAGTTTTGGGGTCATACTTACTGTTATATTACAGTAGGAGTTGGTGGTGGAAGCAGCAGCTGTTGATCAGTCACATAATGTATTATTTGCTTGAGTGGATTCTTGTAACTAAATGAAATATTTGTGGAAACATGATAGGTGTTTTCTCACAGATTGTAATAAACTGTTATACTATTTTCACTACAGGTCTGTTAATCCTCCTCTGAGTCAAAATAGTCCCTACCGACAGATGAGTTGGGCTTATCTCATTTTTGTCAATGTTTGGCTCCTTTTAAATCCATCTACACTCTCCATTGATTGGAGATATGGTGCAGTACCCTTAATAAACTCTGTTTGCAATTGGAACAATGTATTAACGTTGATCACCATAATTGTGATAGCAGGTATAACTGTGTATGGGCTCTCGAAACTGGAGAACACTCATGAGACAGTACTTCTTGGAATCAGTTTAATGGTATTCCCATTCATTCCTGCTTCAAACATTTTCTTTCCTGTTGGATTTGTTGTGGCCGAGCGAGTCCTATATCTTCCTAGTATGGGGTATTGTATGCTGGTTGCATATGGAACATGGAAGATGCTCAATAAAAAGGTGTCTCGTAATTTTGGCTTACTACTGAGAGTAATGTTGGGCTGTCTCCTGTTGGTGTATGGTGTGAAAACAATGGTCAGGAATAGAGATTGGTACTCTGCGAGTACTATACACACTGCTGGAGTCAAGTTTAATCCTACAAATGCTGTCTTATTATCTAATCTTGGCATAGAGCATGCAATTAAAGGGGATTACTCACAAGCCGAACTCCTCTACTTGAGCAGCATGCAAATTACTCCCAGCTTTTCAGGAGGTTACCACAATTATGGAATGCTGATGAAACTTCTCCACCGTTACGAAGAAGCTGAGCAGGTTTGTTGCATTATAAATGAGGTTTCTACAACTGTATATATACCTGTAACTGTTATAATGAACCTTTGAAATCTTTGAAGTTATAAGATATACACACAAACCAATATCACTAGGAACAAGATCAAAGGCATATTTACAGTTGCCTTAAGCATTGTAGAATATCAAAGGTGTATCCTTGTTGTCTCAAGCTAAGTGTGGTGCGGTTTTAATGTCCAATGACATGATCAGCCGCCTTTGTATGTTCATTCTGGTTTCATACGTAATTGCCAAAAGGAAATTTATTATCAGTGAATATAATTATGTAGCCTTAGTGGAGGAGGGGAAATTTAACTTTCATAGTTAGTTCAATCGTAAGGGTTAAATTTCTTAAAAAGATACTTCTGATGTATATGTCCTCAACAAGTGTGGTTAATTGTGTGTGCAAACACCGTTGAACTTGAAGGATATACTGACATTCACCACTCCACACACACACCATAATTATTACAGCCACTGTTAAAGGCCATTGAACTGGGTCAATATGATACGTCAGAAAGGAAAATGGCAGAAAGATATAACTTACTGGTAACTGTGATATCAATGAATCACTCGCGTTTGAATGAAGCTTTAGAATTGAGTCAACACGTATTAAAAGAACATCCAGATTACACTATCATGTATGCAACACGATGCTCCATCATCATAAAACTCAATAGAACTGCTGACTTCATCCATGATTGTGACTTAGCAGTGCGTATGAATCCTGGCTTATCAAATGCCCATTACAACTTGGGAATTGCTTGCATGAAACTTGGCTATCTATCGCAAGCAGAAGTCTCGTTTAGAAACATGTTGGTCCTGGATAGTGGGAGTCTTGTAGCAATGTTCCATCTGGCTACAGTGCTGCAAAACACTGGTCGCATAAAGGATATGTTGGAAGCTAGGAACCTGTGAGTCCATTATCTGTTGCCTGTATGGTTAATTTAACACTTTATTACTTTACAGATGGCAACATGTTTTGATACGAGAACCTCAGAACATTGAAGCTCTTATGAGTCTAGCACTTGTAAACTCAGAGCTACATTACTACTCACAAGCACTTGAAGCACTAGAGAATGTCCTGCAGGTCAATCCTAATCACCAGGAAGCCCTTTACAGAGCAGGAAAACTGTTATACAGACAAAGACATTACGAAGAAGCGGTGTCTCTATTGAGTAGATTAAATGGTACTGATACAGGACGTTATTTGGACATTGAATCATTACTGAACAATGCAAAATTCAAAGGTACAATATCAGAATTTAACTAAAATGTACAGTATACATTCCATGATTTTTTAAAGATCAATAAATATATTCATTTTGATAATCAAAACTATACACACTGATAATTGTTGGAATAAGGTGAAGTTCAAAGTTACCTAGCTATGTTGAAGTTGTATTTTAGCTCCATGCCTTAGTCACACAGACATGTATGTGGACCAACAACTCTTGGCACAACAGAGTAAGTGTATATAAATTAGAATTGGAATGAGAACATAAAAATTAGAATAATGATTTACACAATTGAAAATGTTTAGTAGTAGGTGGTCAAATGAATAAGGAAAAGACAGTAATTGATGTCATGAAATGTTGATAATGATATCCATAATAAAGGTGATTGGGTCGCTAACTGATCATACAGTGAACCAGCCATGGCATGTGTGTAGTTACAGAAGCTACATGCAACCACAAAACTATCGGTAAACACAAAAAAGTACCTTCAAATTCTTACCATACTATAAAGCTTTGATTGTTCTAGTGTTGTTGCCCCACAACATGTAAATGCTTACTAATTGGTTTTAGGAGCCCTACAGGAGGTAGTACATGTAACTACCTCTCTAAGGACAGAAACTAGATCTATGCCAAATTGGCTGGCCTTCTCTACCAAACCAGTTATTGCCTGCACAGTGCTGGTAATTGGAAGAGCTGGATAAGACACCGAGGGAGCTCCTGTTGCCATGGCTTCCTTCGTCTCAAACACTAATAACTATAGTTATAACAATAAAAGGAATTATAACAACTGTAAGGAAGGAAAATTGAAAGGGCTAAATCATAATTGATTTTAGGAACTTGGAATAGTGAACTGACATTTTTCCATAGTTTAGCATGGAGAGGAAGAGACTGGAGAGCTTTGCTAAACAGCCAACGTGCTTCTCTGGTGTGCTTCAATTGGAGCTCTACTTCTATAGCCCTGTGATTAATTCAATAGAGGGAGTGGAATTTTATAACAGGTAGAACCCAGACATAACTGCTATACAATCAATCATCCTTTACTTTGCAGGAGCGAAATCTTGACCACAAATAGACAAAAATTAAACTCACAGCTGACCCACAGTTATTTTAAGCAAGCAACTATGTAAACTATAAGATTAAATAAACAGACCATTGTTCAACATTAGAAGGTCAGACAATTAATGAATAGAATAATGGAATGCAGTTTCCCAGCTGATTTGTACAGAGATACTTACACATTCCACAGTACTGGAGAGTGTGGGTTGAATGCAAGGTACTCAGCCAAAGTGGTTTGAGCTACATCACTGCATGTTGGGTTCTGTTGCAATGCACATTCCACCATTCTGATGGAATGGATGTAGGTAAACATAACATCTAGAGAAGATCAGAGAAAGGTAGCTTACTCTTTAATGAGGGCTGTGTCTCTGGGAAACAGTCCTACAAACTTTCTCAGGAGAGAGAGCTTTAAGTTGGAAGGAGGAAGACATTCCGTTAGCACAGTGATCATCTAGAGTAACATGTATAATGAAAATCAATAAATACACAGATGTTTAATACACAGATGTTTTATTGGTGCCAACCTGCACACAAAGCCTTTATAATGTACCACTATGACATAGAAGCCTCCAAAAAAAAAACCATCAAAGTTTTTAAATACCCTTTGTAAACTATAATACAATCATTATATACTTACAAATCCTGAACTGTGGTGTACAGTGGTGTACTGTGGTATACAGTGGTCAGGACCACCAATCACTTGTAATAACCACCACTCAAATGCTAACCTCATTAGTTTTGATTACAACTCTAGTTAGAGCGCTAAACTAATTAGCAGACTAACTTCATTACTCCAGACTAACCTCATTATGGAAGGTGTAATCCTCACAAGTGGAATCCTCACCATTGCTCTCGGTCCCATGAAGGGGCACATACTCACACTCCACATCAACAAGACAACGCTGCACACAATCCAGTAACCTCTTAAACCCTTGGCCTGTTCTCGTGACTCTGGCTCTAGTGTAATGTATATATTCCCTCCATATAGCCTTTCGGCCCTCCTGAGAGAGGATAGAATGAAGAGCTGATTCGTATGCATCCGCTGCACTATCATGGAATAGTGAGGAAGAACTTGGGGGAACTGTCATCTCAACCAGTAAGCTACAAGTAAGGTATGGGTGAGTCGAGGGTGAAGAAGAGAATGTATTGAACATACCAGTAGCACATCCACAATGGAGCATGCTGATCTCCCAGGGCCTTAGGGTCAACTCCGTCAGCAAGTGGTGGTACTGTCTCATTATACCCTATCATTTGATTCAACAATTTCCTATAGGAAAAAAAAAATAATAATAACTAATCAATAATAAATAAAATAAAATAAAATAAAATAAAATAAAATAAAATAAAATAAAATAAAATAAAATAAAATAAAATAAAATAAATAAATAAACCACTATAATGATATAGTATTACCTATAGAGAGTAAGCATTTGTGCAGTAGAGAGTTCACCAGGAGGCGATGAGTAGAAATTCTTCACACATCTTACCAACCATTCCACAGCTTTCTCTAGGCGGTCATGGTGACTTGTGCTATCCCCTTCAGACATCCCAGCATCTGATGAAGAAGTGTTACTATTCTTTGCCTCTGAACTAAGTTTTAGTGGAATTTTTGCCCTGGAAAGTTCCAGTCTAGCAGCAAGGTAATAGAGTTCAGCCTTCCTGGGACAAGCAGACGTAGCTTTAACCATTACTTCATTGCTATCCATACCATCCAATTCCCTAATCCTGCATAATTTTAAAAATTTTAAAAAAGAAAAAAGAAAAAGGAAGTAGAAAAACCTCTCTAACCAGTGGGAGGGGCTCCTCTCAAGAATGGAATGGTAAGTGAACCAAAATGTCTATGGAGAACACCTATTACCTAGTACACACTAATAGCATAAAGTGCTACAGGGAACCTAATTTTCCCGGAAGTAGATTTCCATTTCAGTTATCTCAGTATGTGTAGATTGTGGTCTTTGAGTAATGACTGAGCTGGCATGACCACAGAGACCAGCATGGACATTATCCAGAAACACCAAGGTTTCTGTGGCTTAATTCATCCAGTCATGACTCATACATTCATGAGATATCAAACCTCATACAGAAACCACCAACTGAAACACTAAAGGTCTTACATAGAGCACAAACTCACCTGGCCAATGTAATCCAGAAGCTTTGCATGTGTGGACAGACAGCAGTCAATTTGGATAACATGTTAATGGTTTTTTGATGACTTCCATGTGCAGCCTCAAACAAGAACAAGTTATGATAGAGAGGCAGACTGCGTTCCACGGCTTTGGCTGTGTCTATTGGAGGACCTTGATCCTGGAGAAAGTTCAGATACACCTTAAAGAGTCTGAGCATCTTCCTGTAGTCTGGCACGGGTAGAGTGTTGTTGGTGTTGAAAGGTATTACAAAGGGTTGGAAATCAGTGATATGTACAGGTAGAACATGATGGGAGTCTGCACTGAAGAGAGAACTGGGGAGCTGTTTACAATACACAACAGACAAGTGGGAGAGAGAGAGAACAATACGTTCTTGTCTGGAGAGGATATTCAGCAAACCTATTGAATACATTGAATGTGAAATATAGACTGGTATCACACTGTAATACATACACACACCACCTGGCTTCCTCCCACTAAAGATATATAACATGATCAAAGGGTCTGGAAGTTGATACATAATACTATTACTGTATACTTTTCTCTGGCAAGTGGACTAATGCATCACAGTTCACAGGTGTTCCAAATATTATGTAGGTGTTAATGATAAAGGGACACACACACACAGTCATCTCAAGTACCAGTAAAGGGATCACTTTCCATGTTATCTGTTAGCCTGCTCTGGTCAAATCGACTGAGAGCAGCAGATAACCTTCCAGTTTGGAGATCGAGAAGGATGGCATTCATAAAGAGTTCAAGACATCTCCGAGATGTAATAGGACCTGCTTCAGAGTGGGAGGGACTCTTCAGTAATGTTAAACCATCTCTGATGGCCGTAAGTTTAGACTCATAACATCGGGCAAGCCTGATAGTCTAAAAAAATACAAATACAACTTCACTACAATTATACTTTCACAGAGTATGGAAAGCCTTTGATCTTGTTTTGGAAAGTACCACTCAATTTCCCAAGAAAGCCCGTGCAAATGTACACAGTTATACATGAAATACTAGATATACCTCTAGAACAACTGTGTACGACCCTGAAGAAGTGACTGCTTCATGAAAAAACCCATAAACTGGTTGTAGCTGAGTAGTACACATTTGCATCTTTAACTGAATATAACAAATCCACATCTCCTCATCCTTAGGGTGACCTTTCAACCCTTCCTCAAGCACTGCCATGGCCTTATCAAGTGCTTTATTGGTAATAAATTTTCGAGCGGAAGACAAAATGTTAGAACTTGGGCTTCCAGTAGTATCTTTAATGACAGAGGGTTCCTCTACACTGAAGTAACGTCTAAAACAGAAACAAAATTACCAAGCATCACAGAATAGGATGTGAAGACTTTCACAGATCTCAGCTATCAAGTCTGAGGTGATATTAGTAAATCCAGGTCCTTCATAAGTATTATTGTATTAATGTTGGTACATATCACTACCCCTCTTTCAATAAGACCCTCTTGAACATATACAGTACCCCTGAATTCCCAGGGAGGTGGAAACTTGTTCCCTACATAATATAGTTCACTCAAATACTTACCTCAGTGTCTGTGTCCTTGGGAGTGTATAAGCTGTACGACAAACTAAATCAGTTCTATTCTGTGTAGTTTTTACAGGTAGTCTCTTAAAAACATCTGAAGGTGCTGGTGTCAACCAAGTACGATCTTCAAAGCACACAAATTCCTTTCCAGGTCTGTTCTTGCCCCTTTTCTTGTTTATCTCGTCAACAGCTAACATATACAGTTCCTCATCAGATACACTGTCGCCATATTTCTCTACAAACTTTGAAGAATACAATGAAATCTTAGCAGATATCACCTCGGCTAATTTAGATTGGTCACTGCTGACAGATACTACTTCCTGTTTTGTGCATCCAGCTAGGGAAGGTGCATATGATACCAAGTCTCGAATTAGTTCTTCCCTTGTCATGGCCACATCACGGATATGCTGGGCTGTACATTTTGGGTCAATACAGATGCCACTAAGTTCAAAACGACACATGACTTTCTTGGGGTTCATTTTATTGGAGTAGGTCATTGAGCTGAGTGGGAGTTTGTGGACAGACCTAAAGGCTGGATTGAGTCGATATGAAGTGAACATGGAGAGAGGAGATGAGTAAGGTTTGTAGCCACTGGTTGTGGTGACTGAAGATGATGCTGGATCTTGAGAACACAACACCTCATTCAAAACACTCTCTGAGAGGTGCACGGGAGGTGAGCTATTCTTCATCATCATGCAGTTGCTAGATAGAAGAGAAAGAGACGATAAGTCTTGAGAAGTTTCAGAGCTCACTGCCTCCATTAAAGAGATTCTCTCCATCAACTCTGAGCCATTCTTTAGTGAGAGAACTTTGCTGACTAATTGTGTTATTCCAGTAGGTCCACTATTACCTGCTGAGTTAGATGACTGTGCTCCACTAGGTGGAGGAAATACCTTGGATGGAGTAAAGCCTGATGTTCTCGCGCAAGTCTCTGTGGGGTCAATTTTCAATGACTGTGATTTAGAAGTGCTTATTGGCTGTTTCTTTCCACCCACTTGTGATACCACAGGAGGTTTGATAATCTTAGAACCACTCTCTTTGGACTTCGCTGATTGGATTTTGGGTGTACCCACAGATTCATTCTTAGAACCCTCTAAAAGTGGTGTCACACTCTGCTTCCTGGCATGTGATAATTTTTCAGTTATAATGATCCGTTTTAGATTATCAGGTAGGGCTAGCTGCAGCTTCTTTGGCGTTGTTTCCTGTCTATCAGTTATAGTGGTAGATTTGCCAGTCAGAGTGGCAGCTGCAGTGGTAGTATGTTTGTCAGCAGGTTTGTCAGCCTTAGTCACAGGTTTGTCAGTTGTAGTGGCTGATTTGTCATCAGCCTTAGTGGCAAGTTTGTCAATTGTAGTGGCTGATTTGTCAGCTGTAGTGGCAGGTTTGAGAGTGTTTGGGGAGGGCTGTTGCTTTCTAGATGCACCACCTTGCTTCATAGAAACATTAGTCAAGACTCTATGTTCCTTGGATGTGTTCAATGACTCTGTTGGCAGGCTATTCAATAGCTGTAGCGACTTAGCAGCAGCCTGAGGTTTAGTAGTGGGGTTCTTCAAGGAAACATTATCAGTTAAGTGGTATGAGGGTGACTTGTTTCCACTTGATTTAGCTGCTATCTTCGACTTCAACTCTTCAATTTGATCCATATGTTTCTTGAGTACGTCTGTCATTTTAGCAGATCTATCTTTAATTAAATCCTCTGACTTCTTTTCTGCTGCCTTTTTAAGGCTACTAACACCAACTTTTCCTTCTTCCTTGCTACCATCTGATAAGGCTGTCTTTTTTGTGGATGACTTGTGAACCAGAGTGGTATTCACTGCTTTAGCCTTCACAACTTTCCCACCTGAGGGTGTTTCCACTCCTTTAAGATTGTCAGCATCACAATGAGCCATTTCTTCCTCTTCCCTTTCAGTAGAAACATCTTTAGCAGCCAAAGTAAGACTTTCTTGAACTGCTCTGAAGGCTACAGGGGCTATTGATGTGGTTTCAACTCCCAGAGGAAGATCAAAACTGTACTTACACCTGGGAACAACTAAAGCTGGTGGGTCTTCTCTGGAGAGAGTAAACATGTTTTCATTGCAGGGATGAAAGTAGGAGTCAAGATTTGTGTATTCCGGCTGTTCATTCTGTATGCAACTTCTACTGTCATCATCAGTACTTGGTGCAGAGGCTGAGGCAGTGATACTAGTGAATGATTGCTGCATGAGAACATTCATGACAGAGTTCAGCAGTGGCAGCACACTACCTTGGGAAGAATGTACCAAACTGTGGCTTCTAGACACATTATGTGATTTTAATGTAGAATTCATTTTTTGCTTGGAGACATGAAACTGATAGAGGGCAGGTGAAAGGGCTTTCTTCATGGCTAAATTTAAGATGTTTTCAATCCCAGATGACGAAGATTTGAATGGTAATGCCAGGCGACGTGGTTGAGAAGCTTTTCTATGAATAGACTTATCACCAGGAGTATGTTGTTTCAGTACACTAGACTCTGACCCTTTTTTCTGAAACGGTAGAGTACGCCTACACACCAAAGATGGGTCATCCTCTTCATAAACATCAAAACTTTCACTGATAACAGAAACCTGTGGTTCAGTAAAGGATTGGATTCCTTCTATACTGTCTGACGTATGAACAGTGGCTGGCACAGAATGGTCACTATAGCTTCCTGAAGTCCTAGCAACTGACTGTTGGGCTTCAGAGCAATGTTCACCACCAATATTAAGAGATTTACAATAATTGTGTTCTTTGAACACTTGTCTACTACTAACCAAACAGACACTGTCTACCTCAGAGTCAGCATCTGTCAGTGGTTCAATTTCTAGTGGAGGAAATCCAGCTTGCCTGTCTATAACTGGAGATGATTGTTCCAACTGAGTTTTGCTTGAAGATGGTTCTGGTTCTGTGTCAGATACAGGCTCCATTTCAATTGGAATGTTATTTGTTGTGTCTTCCACACCAGCAGTATTGTCCTCAGCATCAGATATAGGTTCGATCTCCAATGACGGTTTAGTGAGGAGGATCTTGGGAACTTGTTGGCTGGTGGGTGCAGTCTCTGAGTCAGAAATTGCCTCGTACAGTTCTTGATGTTTGACTACTTTGAGGTGCTTATCAGTAGATTTCCTGATATTAGATGGATCATCACAGTCAGACACACTTTCAAATTCAGGGACAGTGTTTTTCACAGCTTGTGATTCTAATTCTTTCAATTCTTTACTTTGTTCAGATATCACCTGTTCATACTCTTTCACCTCCAAACCAAACTGAGCTGTTTTCTCCTTTGCCAGACGAACACTTTGTTGTAGTTGGACCATCCTCTGTTCACAGAGTCTTACAGCAGTGGTAGCAGTCTACAATACACACAATAAAATTCACATGTATGTATACACGCAGTCAAAGGGGGAATGAAGAGTCAAAGGGGAGTAAAGGGGGGAGTCTAGGGGGAGTGGGAATGAAGAGTCAAAGGGGGAGTGAAGTAAAGGGGGGAGTCCAGGGGGAGTGGGAGTCAAAGGGGAGTGGAGTAAAGGGGGAGTCCAGGGGGAGTGGGAATGAAGGGGGCTGTAAAAGCGGGAGACAATCAAAGGGGGAGTGAGAGAAACTGTCAAAAGCAAGAGAGAAATGAGGAATCAGTTAAAGGGAGATTGAAGGGGAAGTCAAAGAGAGAGTGAAGGGGGCAGTCAACTGGGAATTTGAAGGCAACAGTCAAGGAAACAGTCATGGCATGAAAACATTGACAATGATGAAGTATTTTCATGGAGACTTCTTCCTATTAATACAAGTATGGATTTTACCTCCATTTTATTGTGTAGAGAGATAAGTTGCTCCTGGACTTTCTCCATGTCATGTTCATGCTTTTCAATTTCTGAGACACACTCAGTCATCTGATTGGTCAGTACAGTGATCCGAAGCTGCTCTTCTTCCTGCATTGACTTACAACTGTCTAGACGCTGTGTGTACTCAGCCATCTTCTGGCGGCAAGCTGTTATTCGATTTTTCTGTTCCATATTACCTGTTTCATTAGCTGGTCTCTGACCCTCTTCAGGAGCAACAGGCTTAGGGGAAGGGGCATTCTTTGGTGAAGGAGACTTTCCTATACAAGTAAAATTTCGAATGCTACTTTCTCTAGCATCAGGCTGGGACTGACTAATGATAGAAGACTGTATCTGGGAAGAAACCTTTTTGGTTCCTGATTGGGACTGAATACTACCTCCCCTGGATCCAGATGGGGACTGTTGACTAAAGCATCCAGGAGACCTCAATTCTTGCAACTTCTTCTTTTCATGAAGAGCAAGTTTCCTTTTAAGGAGCATGTACTCCTTTTGCTGGTCAAGAGGAAGAGCTGATGGAGGATCAATCACTTCACTTGAGGAGGTGAGGGTGGTGCTGGGAAGAGGATCTCTCTCACGACCAATAGAAACCTACACTCAAAACACAAGAGCTTGAAATATTCTTTTAAAATTCCTCCTTAGGAATTGGAAAATGTAGTTCTTAAAAAGCTTTTAAACAGTATACACTAGTTTCAAAAGATGACCACTACAATATATTATCATCTGTTGAGTCAGGGAGGTATCAAAACATGTACTAAGTGATAGAAAAACCAAACAATAATAAACTCTTTGCTGCTCTCTAGTTGCCCATGATCCCTCACCCCCTAATGAAGCCCACACTACACACACTGTCCCCCATATAATGTAGTTGACATACCTCTGTTCTCCCCATATAGTAGACACTACATACCTCTGTTCCCCCCCCCCCCCCAGTAGACACTACATTACCTCTGTTCCCCTCCCCCCATATAGTAGACACTACATACCAACTTCATAATGTAGTAGACACTACATACCTCTGTTGCCTCTTTCCTTGCTTCAAAGAGGAAACGACTAATCTCAGAAAAACATCCACTCTTGGTACCACTTTTACTAGCATCCATTCCACCACCTTCACCATCTGAATCAGCATCAGAGGATGTTATTTGAAATGGCTGAATTTTCCATGTGCTCTCATTTCCAGGACAAACCTGCAGAAAACATTTATCAATAAGTTTAAAACATTAAATTTAATTTCCTAATATAGAATGCTACCTCTTGACATGCTATGGACAAATGTTGATGTACAAGGTCCAATATGTCTGATATGGAAAGTCCAAAGGGATAGTGGTTCAGACCACATAGCATTTAATGTCTATTGAAAGCAGGTGGGCGGGGTAGTAATGTTATTCTGTTCCCAGTATAATTACATATACCTTGACTGATACAGAATGCTTCACTGATGAAACAGGCTTGGATTTCACTAAACTGCTTATCTTGGTTTCACTTGTAGAGCTAGTCACAGTTGTGAGAGCAGTGGCAATGGAATGAGCTGGGGACATCACAGGACTGCTGGAACCGACACCAGCCTGAGAACAAGATAACAAAGGCTTGTCAGATGTAGGTGGCACCTTAAGATTTTTTGAGGATAAGTTACGATTATCCTCTGTACTGTCTGATGTATCTTCCTTTGGCAGACTTGCATCGGTCATAACAATTGGTAAAGGGTCAGTAGTAACCTTAGGTGTAAGAGGAGGAGGGGTGCTTTGTTGATCATCTGCAGATTTCAGTGGTGGATTAACACATGGAGAGGTGATCTCTTGACCAGATTCCACTTCAGAAGCAACTATAGATGTATTCTTTGGCTCCTTGCTAGCCTCTGGCCTCTGGACAATAGATAAAATCACCTCCTTTTTCAGTTGCAGTAATTCTAGATCTTCTTCCACATTGGAGGGTTGACGTACATCCTTAGTCTTATCTTCGTATTTGGTATCCTTTTCTTTGCTTGGTCGTGGAGATATGGAGTGAGGTCTCCTCCGAGCTCGGCTCTTGCCACGAGAGGCTAAAATGGGGGAACGAGATCTCCTTGAAGGCCTATGGAACTCTCGAGATCTTGACTTGCTCCTTCGATATGGTCTACCACGATGTGAATGATATATGGATGATTGACGCAAGGGACGACTGCGCGGGTGAGGTGGTGCCCAGTGCTTTCTCTTTGGTAAAGGGTGTGACCTGGTAGACTTTTCATTGAGAATAGAAGTGGTACTTTGCTCAGACACTTGCTTTGAGCTGGATTTAGAGTCTGATTGGTGAAGATTAGAATGTTGAAGTTTGTGTTTGCTGAAGTCGATATTTTGAGAGGGTATCTTGGGAGAGGAAGGAGGGGTTGGGGTTAACTCACCTGAACTAAGACTAACAGAGCGATTTCGTCGAGTACACACCTCTCCTTCCTTCCCTTTTGCAACTATATCATCACTTTTGTCATGCAATTCCTTCTCCACCTCATTACATTCTGCAGTAGTACTTACATCCAAAGAGAGTTTTTCTCTGTTGAGTAGAGTTGGATCTGAACTTTCTTTGAATTCATCTCCATTTTCACTCAAAATCGAACAGACACTCATGCTACACTCACCACAGCTTATATCACCAGGATCCAAAGATGCATCATGACATGAACTAGTAGCCTGTCCTACAACCTGACCTGTACTATTAACTTGTTCTGTATTTGCATAATGAGCAGTAATCCATCCATTGACCTGAGCTAGGCTAGAGCCCATTAGTGATGGAATGAGTGGCCTCTCGTCATTACTAATTGCATCCTGCTTAGTGCTGACTAATCCAGACACAGGAGAATGAGGACTAATGTTTTCCACTACAGTTGTGGCAGGTCCTAACTGATGGTGGGCACTTGTCTGGCTCAAGGGTAGCCCTTTATCACTGTGGTCACCATTACCAAGTTCATTCTGCTCTGATTTTTCATCACTCACATTACCTATAACCTGCTCACGCTCACCACTGCTACCACCAAGAGCCTGACCTCCTTCATCCGGGAGAAGTTGGTCTGAAGTAGGCTCAGATTTGATAAAAAGGGACAAGGTTTTACTGCTATCATCACCGTCATCATCATCACTGCTGATTACAATTACATCTGGTATATTCTTGACAGACAAAACCACCACTTCATCAGACGAGACTTCATCCTTTTTTCCCTTTTTCTTCTTCCTTTCAACTCTTTTGTTTTTCCTCTTCCCTTTCGTCCTTTGCCCGTCCTCACTCCCACTACTGCTCAAGTCTTCAACGCTCTTAGGAATAGTAGATGCCAGCAGGTTAAATCTCTGTATGTGCTCCCGCCACTTGGACACCTTATTACCACATATTTTCTGGAGGTGAGATAGCTCCTTTATGTAGAGTGATTTAAGTGTGACCGGAGGTACTGCTGAACTGATAGAGTAGGATTTGAAGAGACTACGAATGCGAAGAGACAAGGAGTGATGCCAGATTGTGTGTCCCATAAAACAAGAGCGAAGGAGTCTCACAGAATTATAAAGCTTAAGAAGCAGATTTACTCCATTGCAAGAAGTTAGCTTGACCACTAAATCGTGTTTCAACACAGAATCATATAACTTCTTAGCTATCTTCTTAGTACTAGCTGTCGTCTTCTTCTCACAAGTATTTCTGAGAGAGTCAGTTGATTCTTTTTTCTTTGCATTCTCCCTTTCACATGTAGAGATAGTAACATCCCTGTTTTGAGTGTCAGACTGTACTGAAGGGTCATGTAAGCTAGTTTGTGGATCTTCATCTATAACCAGACCACACTCAGAACCTTCACTCTCAGAGCATTCATGGCTGTCTCTAGTTGACCTTACCACTTGTAGTGGTTGAGTTATTGGACTATCTGCTGATAATTGAGAACTACAATGCCCTCTCATAGGTGGTTTGGTACTACTACCTACATGACTCTTGGAACCAACACCAACATGATTCCCAGCATGAGGTTTAGAACTATCACTAACATCATCCCCCACAGGTTTGGAAGCAGCACCTACAATACTCTCAACAGGCTTGGAAGCAGCACCAACATGATCCCCAGCATGAGGTTTAGAACTATCACTAACATCATCCCCCACGGGTTTGGAAGCAGCACCTACAATACTCTCAACAGGCTTGGAAGCAGCACCTGCATGACCCCCAACAGGTTTGAAACCACACCCAATAGTAGCCATGTTGAATTGGAAACTGTTGGAAGCACCAACTAAACTACAATACTTTTTAATTCCATTTATCAGCAGAAGCTGAGCAGAGGTTAAAGCTTGGGTAGGTGGAAACCCAGGTGGAGTCATAGGTGGAAACCCAGATAGAGTCATAGGTGGAATCCCATGTTCTAACTGGACAGTTTGCTTACCTGGTAAATTCTGTTTTCTGACCGTTAGGGGTGATTGATTCCTTTCTGTATCTCCACCAACCTTGCCAGAGGCCCTTGTCCTAGCTTTGGTCACTGGTTGCCTTTGCTGGACAGCCATTGAGGTGTTCCTGGTGACTGGCTGCTTCTGTTGGACAGCCATTGAGGTGTTCCTGGTGACGGGTTGCTTCTGTTGGACAGCCATTGAGGTGTCTCTGGTGACAGGTTGCTTCTCTTGGACAGCCATTGAGGTGTCTCTGGTGATTGGCTGCTTCTGTTGGACAGACATTGAGGTGTCCCTAGTGACTGGCTGCTTCTGTTGGACAGCCTTTGAGGTGCCTCTGGTGACGGGTTGCTTCTGTTGGACAGCCACTGAGGTGTCTCTGGTGACTGGCTGCTTCTGCTGGACAGCCTTTGAGGTGTCTCTGGTGACAGGTTGCTTCTGTTGGACAGCCATTGAGGAGTCCCTGGTGACTGGCTGCTTCTGCTGGACAGCCACTGAGGTGTCTCTGGTGATGGGTTGCTTCTGCTGGACAGCCTTTGAGGTGTCCCTGGTAACTGGCTGCTTCTGCTGGACAGCCATTGAGGTGTCCCTGGAGACTGGCTGCTTCTGTTGGACAGCCATTGAGGTGTCTCTGGTGACTGACTGCATCTGCTGGACAGCCATTGAGGTGTCTCTGGTGACTGGCTGCTTCTGCTGGACAGCCATTGAGGTGTCCTTGTTGACTGGATGCTTCTGCTGTACAACCATTGAGGAGTCCCTGGTGACTGGATGCTTCTGCTGGACAGCCATTGAGGTGTCGGTGTCCTTGTTGACTGGATGCTTTTGATGGACTGCCATTGAGGAGTCCCTGTTGACTGGATGCTTCTGCTGGACAGCCATTGAGGTGTCCCTGGTGACTGAATGCCTTTGCTGGACAGGTATTTTGATGTCCCTGGTGGTGGGTGAGTGGCCAACCACTGGAGGTACAGATCTAGGAGATTCCACAGTGTTAGTTGGGAGTAATTTAGTCTCCTTATCAGCACTACCCTTCACACCTCGAATACTAGGTGAAGGTGCTGGAATTGATGGACTAGCAACAGCTGGAAACGGCAGAAGTGGAGTACTACTTTGGGGAGAAATGGATGATCTTCGTTCATTTAGTTTTTCTCTAAGATCTGGTAGTTCTGGCATATCACACTTTTTGGGACCAAGTCTAGCTTTTATATTCATAGGTCGTGGTCGGTAGACCTTACCCACATCTCTGTGAGGACTGGGGCCTCTTTCTGTAGGACTGAACATACGATTGATTCCTCCTTGATGTAATGAGGGCCCCAGACGTTCTACCACAGAATACTTTGAATGAGAGTTCACAGCCAGATCTTTGGAAAGCATGTGAATTTGACTGTGATCATCTAAGGACCTAGAGTGCCTGCTCATATCTCGGACACCAAAAAGTTTCTTTGTCGGAGGTAGAAATAAGTCTGAATCAGACCTGTATCTGTCATCATTAGCATGACATCGCTTGCCAAGGGATTGGTTTAGTCCTGGACTATGACAATGTGGATAAAAATTTGACTCATCAGAGCTATGCAAAGGAATGAATGACCTGTAATCACTCAGACCCTGGGGCTGCTTAAAGTCATTGTCATTACATGATCTTGAACCTGCAGTTTCTACATGTATTCTGGGGTCTACACACTGTGGTTCAGTGAAGGCATAATCATGTGGACCAGATGAACCATGTGGTCTAGTTTCAATGTTCCTATAGTGGTCTCCATCATAGGGATGACCAATGCTCATTGTTTTACCATCACGAACACACTCTAGCCCACTTCTACGCGGCTCTCCCCTGTCATCAGGTCTTCCAATATCAAACCCACTGGGAGGGATGTAGTCACGCATAAATGTATCAGCATGCCCACTATTGCTAGGGAGGCTAGGATTATGCAAAATTTCATCACTTTTTTGTCTACTGTCGTCATGGTAAGAGCTATGCCCAATTTCACTACCATACCTATCACCAAATAGACAAGGACTACTCCTGACTTCATCGTGTACTAATGGGACATGCCCATAAGTTGAGTCACCTCCCACTTGCCTACTGTTAGGTAAAGGGTCATTATGAGTAGAATCAAACCCTAAGTCCATCCAATGGGGGTCATTATGTGCATCATAATGGTCATCAAGGGTGGAATGATACGATGGGGGCTGTGGGTGAGGGACAGCTATGTTAGAGGCGAGCTCTGTTAGCAATCTCAGACTAACTTCCAATGCTGCTGTAGTTACGTCAAGAAAAAACAGTAGAACAAAATTTGCCCCAACCGGAGCAACCCATAAGTTACCCTGAGCTTCTAGTTAACTAGTTACATCCTATACATTGTTATGGGGTGGGCACTTACTACATTCTTAGATCCTTTCCCATTAGCAAGGAGAATAAACACTCTACCAAGGTATCATCAGTATGCTAAGTCATGTTAGTAAACTGACAAAACCAAAAACTACTTGTGTACACCTGTTCAATCTTATCCTGACTGTTAATCAGCTCACAAGTAGCAACTATGGGCTGGGTCCACATGCCTAATAGCAGTAGGTTTGATTTCTGGGCAAGAATAAAGACAGTGAACCTTAGTATGATCATTTCAGTGAATTTCCAATTCATGAACCCCCTTGACCTACTCCCATAAATAATGCAATGGGAACCTATACTAGCAAGTAAGGCACATCTTGTTTATATGTAACTGCTGAACTTCCCATAGATTACACTATATCACTGCTGCAGGGTGGTACATCAGTACCATGGGACTCTACACATTATGGGGATACAGGCTCCTACATAATCCATGGAGTTGGGGGTAGAACCACCTTGATGGTGACCATATGGCTCTTCTTCTAATGGCCTATCACGAGGATGGTTCGAATATATAGGGTTTGTGTGCACTGGACGAAAGCGATAAGGTGCATCCCTCCTGGAACTGCTCCTTTTTGAATGTCCTCTCCTATACCTTGGTGGCGGCGGACCCTTAAACCTAGCCTCATAACTACTTCTCCCACGAGTAGGCCTACCTGCCATTCGGTCCCAGTAAATACTTCACTAGGGTCGGTCTACACCGGGCAGCAGCGAGCGAGAGCGTGGAGGTACATACAAAACGTGATCGGAATTGGAATGGAACACTGCTGCGCGCGCACGCCTATTATGATTCCTACGACTCCAATCTTGACCTTTGAACCTATTGTATACAACGCTGGGCAAAAGTGAACCTTCGGTGTAGAGAAAACGTACAGGTATTCTGAGGAGGGAGGGAAGCTATGGACAAGCTAATTCCAGTTATTAATAAACTCCAAGATGTCTTCAACACAGTGGGTAGAGAAAGCATTGAGCTACCCCAAATAGCGGTCATAGGAACGCAGAGCACTGGTAAGAGCTCAGTCTTAGAAAACATTGTTGGAAAGGACTTTCTTCCGAGAGGTTCTGGCATTGTTACACGAAGACCCCTTGTGCTTCAATTAGTGCACATTTCTGAATCTGAGGCAGAGCAGAGCTGGGGATGGGGCCAGTTTTTGCACATTGGAGATAAACGATTTGAAGATTTTACTGAAATACGAGATGAAATTGGGAATGAGACAGATAGGCTAGCTGGAAATAACAAGGGGATTTCGGATGATCCAATACGACTTCGTATATTCTCTCCCCATGTCCTAAATCTGACCTTGATTGACCTCCCAGGAATTACCCGTGTACCTGTGGGTGACCAACCCAGTGATATCGAAACACAGATTCGTAAGATGCTCTTAGATTACATCAGGAACCCCAAGTGCATCATTCTAGCTGTACATTCTGCCAACACTGATCTTGCTACAAGTGAGGCCCTCAAGCTAGCTCGTGAGATTGATCCTCAAGGAAATCGGACACTAGTTGTGTGTACCAAGCTTGACCTCATGGATCAGGGTACTGATGCAGTTGATCTTCTCACAGGAAAAGTTATTCCTGTCAAGCTGGGCATCATTGGTGTGATAAACAGAAGTCAGCAAGACATATCTGATGCAAAGTCGATTGATGCTGCTTTGAAGGATGAGCAGGTATTCCTGAGAAAGCGATACCCAGCATTAGCTGCTCGCAATGGGACCCCATACCTTGCCAAAATCCTGAATAAATTGCTGATGCAACATATTCGTGATACTCTGCCCATTCTACGACATGACATTGCCTCCAAGCTTTCTATTTATGAGTCACAGATGCAGTCACTAGGGGAACCAATTGAAAACAAGGGCCCTGCTCTCCTTCAAATACTGACCAAGTTTTCTAGCTCTTATTGCCAAAAAGTGGAAGGAACTTCCCGTGACATTGAAACACATCAACTTTCTGGAGGAGCTCGTATTTGTTACATCTTCCATAATGCTTTCGCTGAAGCTCTCAACAGGATCAAGCCACTTGATGGTTTGACACGTACTGACATCCTTCATGCCATCAACAACGCAATGGGACCACGCCCAGCTCTTTTTGTCTCTGAAATTGCTTTTGAGTTGTTAGTGAAAAGACAGATACGTTTGCTGCTTCCTCCGAGTCTTCAGTGTGTTGATTTAGTTTATGAAGAACTTCAACGTATCATTCAATACTGCTTCTCTAATCTTCGGGATTTTCAGCGTTTCCCTACATTAAGGGAACAGATGAACGGTGTTGTAATGGGTCTCATTCGAAAACGACTACCTATCACTAACCAAATGGTAGAGCAGCTGATTGCTATTGAGGTAGCTTACATCAATACTAACCACCCTGATTTTGTGGGTGGAACACGTGCTGCTTATGAATCGTACATGATGGCTCAAACCCAACCCAAGATGTTTGAACGGAGCCATTCCAAGAATCTGCCAATATCTGCACCAAATCCAGCACCTCAATCTATCTCATTGGCTGAGCATGTTGAGCAGAAACCCAGCTGGTTCAAGTCAGTGCTATCGTATGGATCAAGTCAAGAGCCAACATCAAGTGATGTGGACCCCAACATATCTGTGGAAGGTGATCTTGGGGGGTTAAATGTGATGAGAGGAGGAGGTGGGGGGTTAAATGTGTGGGGGAATGACAGTGCAACTGGTATCAATCGACAGCAATTTGACTGTGAGCTTATAGAGAAGCTGATCTCTTCCTACTTTCTGGTAGTCCGTAAGAGTATCCAAGACAGTGTGCCAAAAGCTGTTATGCATTGTCTAGTCAACTATGTGAAAGAAGAATTGCAGAGTCAGCTTGTTGGGGAGCTGTATCGTACTGAGTCTTACGATGCCCTGATGGAGGAATCACCAGAAATGACAGCACGTAGGAAAGAAGTGGCAGAGATGGTGGTTGCTTTACAGAAAGCTAATAATATATTAAGTGAGATCAGAGATATTCAGTTTGAATCACGGATAGTTGGATTCACAGACTATAATGACTTGTAGAAACTATAGGAATTTACTTCATTGATAGAATAATAGTAAAATTAATAATAATAATAATAATAATAATAATAATAATAATAATAATAATAATAATAATAATAATAATAATAATAATAATAATAATAATATTATTATTATTATTATTATTATTATTATTATTATTATTATTATATTATTAGTTAGTTCACTCCAACAGGTAATGATCGTTTAATTAAAAAGAGTACACGTGGTATAATTATGGAGGGATTGAGTCAGATATGTCTGTTTGTGCGCAATATTCCCTATTCTACGACTGCTTCTGAGTTGCAGGGAGTTTTCGAAAAGTATGGGCCCCTCAGGTCTTGCTACACAGTGAAAGAGAAAGGTTAGTCTTGAAAAACAGGCGTCACATACTGCTGACAGCTTTCTTTCAGGTGGAGCTGAGCAGTGCAGGGGGTTTGCCTATGTTACTTATGAAAAAAGGTATAAATGACATTGTAGCTATGTGTGTAGTTAGTTATGTAATGAATGGTGTCTAGGGAGGATGCACAGAGAGCTAAATCCGAAGTAAAGGTCATTGGAGGTCGTCCCGTACAGTTAATTTTTGCAAGTCGTAAAAAAATTGTAACTGCACAAAAGGTAGCTGCTCCAAGTATAAGAGAAGCAAGGACAAAAGAAGAAGAGGATGATTATGAAGCATTGACTGCAAGCAAAGACTCATTTATGAAGCCTCATAGGTCAAGGTCACAACGGAATAGTCCAAAGTTTGACATTGGAAGAATCATTGTCTTAAAAAATCTTCCCCATGAAGCAAAGGAGAAAAGAATTCAAAAAATATGTGAGAAGTTTGGAAATGTAGAAGGAATTGTATACCCTGTAAACTCTGACTTTCAAGTTGCTCATGTGACGTACAGCACACATGTGGCTGCTCGGCAAGCAGTAAAAGGGCTAAATGGAACCAAATATAGGAAAAAATACAGTTCTATTTTGAGCATTTCTCTTCTTTCTAAAGAGAGCAAGACAGTTTCTAAAAAGACTCTCTTGAAGTCTCGCCTGATAGTACGTAATCTTAGCTTCAAGTGTTCAGAAGAAGACGTAAAGGAGATATTTGAACAGTTTGGAACAGTAATTAGTGTTCACATTCCTCACAAAGACAATGGCCAAGTGTTAGGGTAAGTACTAACATTATTTGTGGATACCTCTTTATAGTATATCTATTTTAGGTACTGTTTTGTGCAATACAATTCCTACTTCAATGCTAGCACAGCTCTGGCGGCTGTTAATGGTACAGAGATCAAAGGTCGAAGGGTGGATGTGGACTGGGTTTTACCAAAGACTGAGTATAGGAATATGCAAGAACATCAGAGAGGGAAGGTTGTGGAAAGAGATCAAACAGAGGAGCCGAATGGAAAGACAATATCAACTGAGGAGGTGAGCAAAGAAGATGAGTTGAGTGAAGGGGAAAGTGGTGATGGAAAGGCCAGTGGAAATGAAATGGGTGATTGGGTTAGTAAAGAAGAGATGGTTGAAAAGGTTATCGAAGGAGAGGCAGAAGAAGATAGTGGAGAAGAGATGGATGAAGAAGGTCACGGAGGAAAGGTCAATGAAGGTAACAGAGAAGCAATGGATGAAGATATAAGATATAAAGTAGCTCAGAAAGTAGACCATGATGATGTAAATGAAGGAAGGACAGTTTTCATCAGGTATTTAATAGCTTAATATAATACATTTCCCTGGTGACAACCCCTTAATGAGCATTATAATTGGGTATGTCCCAATGAATTGTTACCTGACCAATTGCAAGACACTGTGTGGCCCGAGTGTGTTAAGTAGAATAATAAATATCTATACAGCCCTAACTTCTTAGTGTGGGGCTAAGTTTGTTCCTGACCCTAGGTGGAGGGAGCCCTACACTAAGGAGTTGGTTTAGTATTGGTTAATGTATTGTGGGTTATGGTACTTCTATACAACCTAATACATGGCTAGTGTTAATGATGATATTGGCAAGTACCTGTGGGTATTTCACGAGGCTATGTAACCACTGTAACAATCATTGGGATATGCCAGTCAGAGTGTCCAAGCGGTTATACCGTGTCTTGGCCTCAAAATCTGAAGTATATTCTCATCTGTCACGTGGAACCACACTCTATTTACTTAACTTGCTGGAGTCAGTGGCTTGTAAGTATGTGTTATGTTTTAGTGAGTATAACTTTCAATTTCCCTTTACATACTGTTTCCCCCTAGAAATGTTCTCCCTCCCCTCCTCACATCTTCTCTCCATCCCCTCACATGCCCCCCTCCCCTCCTAACATTTCCCTCACACATTCTTCTCTGTATAGGAATCTTCCTTTCACTACTGACTATGCATTTTTGAAGAAGGTGATGTTGCAGTTTGGAGCAGTGAAATATTGTCGAGTTATGTTAAACAAGGAAACAGCTGTTTGTATGGGTACAGCCTTTGTCCAATTCAAGGATCCCTCCTCTACTCAGAGGTGTCTGAGAGCAGCTGAGTGTCCTGATGGTGGAGTGATGTATGGGGGTCAGAAGTTGAACATATCAGTAGCTTTACCTCGAAGGGAGGTGGAAAAAATTTACAAGGAGAAAGTAAAGCTCAAGGAAGACAAGCGAAATTTATATTTAGCTAAGGAGGGAGGTTAGTGGCTTGTTTCTTGTGTAGTTTTGTCCAACTGTCCACATTATTCAGCCATTTTCCCTGACTCTGAGGCTGCCAAAGATTTATCCAAGTTAGAAATGGCCAAAAGATTGAAAGTATATGCAGAAAAGAAGGCAAAACTGGCAAACTCACACTTCTTTGTGTCCAAGACAAGACTTTGTGTGAGAAATCTTCCCACTCATGTGGATGAAAAGAAATTGAAAGCTGTGTTCCAGAACTCAATGGGAAATCCAACAGCTAAAGTATTGCAGGTGTGTCTGGATGTGGTTCTTCACACACCACATGGTGGTTACTTACTTTGTGTTGTGTTAGGTGAAATTGTTGCGATCTACTGAACGGGTTGACGGGAGAGGAGTAGGCCGTTCCAAAGGGTATGGATTTGTGGAGTTTTCCAGTCATGAATCGGCCCTTACTGCCCTCAGAGCTATAAATAATAACCCTACTATCTTTGGGAAGGCAAAGGTTCTTAAATTAAACATTATTAATGTAATGTATTGTATTGTATTGTAACAACAGCGTCCAATTGTGGAATTTGCTGTGGAAGATAGTCGTGTTATGAAGCTCAGAGAACAGAGAAAAAGCAGACAGGTATATATTGTTATTAATAGCAATCAAAGTTTATCTTCACTTTCTTACACAGTTATAATTACCAGGGTAACAATTTCTAACAGTATACAATAACAACCACACTCCTTGCAGGCTGTCTTACAGAGAGATCTTACAGGATCTGGTGCTAATGGTTTCATAGTACAGAAGAAACTAACAAAGAGGCAAAAGTGGCAGTTGAAATGGCAGTCAAGACGACATAAACGTAAAGAAACTAAATTACTGGAAGCAAATGAAGGACAGGAAGTCAGTGGAATCAAAAGAGTTGAAGATTCAATGAACAATGATGTGAAAAGGTTTATCAAGAAAAGTCGAAAGAGGACTTTGGAAGAAAGTGATATTCCTTCGAAACGAAAGAAACTTTTAGAAGAGGACAGTTCTAGAAGAAATGTAATACAGATATCAAGTAGAGGACAAATAAAGGAAGTCCCGAATAGGAGGAGAGCGAAAATTCCATCTAGGAGAAGGGGCAGGAATATTGAAAAACACCACACCAACATAGAGGAGAGTAATTTTGCCAGAATGGTGGATAAATATAAACAAAAACTTGCAGGATATTAACAATGTCACTATAACTCTTTTGTTCTTCTCTTTTGTTGTTATTGAGTCTATATATGTACTAGCTAAGTCTCTTAGTGAGAAATTATTATTTTTAAAATATCACGTTTAAGAGAATATCCAGCATAGATTTAGAAGTGGTATCTAAGTGTATGCCTGGGTGACTGACAGGAATAAAACTCACTATTGATTTGATGTAGAAGTCATAGTCGTGTAGTCTACCCTCGCTACTAGGATAACGCGACGGGCTCCTACTGGACTAGAGTAAAAGGTGAGGTTCTAGTTCTCTGTGAGGCTTACTGTTGGTTTGGTTTAGCTGTACTATTTAGAAGTATAAGTGATTTCTACTTAGGGAAAAGAAGTTATGGAGTCTGAAAAGGAGTGATTGACAAGACACTATCCAGTACCAGCCCCACCTACTAGTGACATGGAAGCGCCCCTAAAGAAAAGGGAGCTGTGGGATGAATCCAATATGGTATCAGCTATGGAAGCAGTTTCATCTAACTCTATGAAGGTTGCAGAAGCTGCTAGACACTTTTCTGTTCCCAGAAAGTCACTTGAAAACCGAGTCAAGAAACGTATAACAGTCAGGGCCTCCCTGTGTCCTTTGTGATGAAGAGAAGTATGATTTAGTTGAGTATATGGCCAGGGATGGATTTTCCAGGACTTCTAGGATCATCTGTGCATATGACTGGGCAATTTCAAAGAAGAATGGGAAGTCCTCACATTTTTCAGCAACTGGACCTAGTTGACATTGGTGATGTGACTTTCGCCATCTACACCCTGAACTTATCTTCAATAGATTTGTTGCAGGAGCTGTGATTAGGCCTGAGGCTATTATGCTTTTTTTTTTTTTTTTACCTATTATGCTTTTCAGAAATTCCCCAAAATATTACCTATTATGCTCATTTAGGTACCTATTATGCTCAAAGTATGCTCAAATATTTTTTTTTTTTTTTGATGAATGAGTACATGTGAAAGTGTGTGCATGTGCAATTCAATTGTACTTATTGCACTGCAGCATAAGGGATGGGCTAGGGCTAGGGGTAGGATGATCTTGTAGTGTAACTGTCTTGTTGCTCATTAAATGAAGCTTTTAATATAGAATAAATACACATTCAGAGGCAGCTGAACTAGTAGGACTTTTTGAGCAGCCTCAGCCCAATATAGAAGCTCTGGAGCATTTTGCTTCCACCATTTTAACACAGATCGAGAAGTCTTCATCTGTGTCAGCACACTAATATGTTGGCAGTTTACTCTTCAATGAAGTCACCATCAAATGCTGATAAACAGTCAATATTAAGGTACTTGGTTCTATGCTGTCAACCTTCTATGTTTAAAAGCAGTCAAAGCTTCATTTACTAGACATGTTGTCTCAAAATTTTACCTATTATGCCAGCATTATGCCAGCATAATGGAAGTACCTATTATGCCCAAAATTATGCCAGCATAATAGCCTCAGGCCTAGCTGTGATCGTTGGTATCATGTGTGTTGAATTAATGGTGATGATTTACATGATCTGTTTGTATGTCATCTCTGTGAGGACTAAAATTTGCTTTAGTAAAATTTGCTTTAACAATACAATTGTTCATTGAAAAGAGTTGAAACTGGTAAGGGAGCTTCACTATGAATGGCTACAACTATAGGAATTGATGGCCTTTTTGATTATTAACAAGTGGCCATGAAACCCTTATTATGGCCTGTCTTACTAGGTGAGTGCTACGTAGCAGTGCTAGGTGACCAGCATGAGAGAATCACAGTTATCTTGCAATAAAACAAATACATAACAGCACTATGTTTACATACAGAATGAATGTCCATGTTAAAACTTCAAAAAATGACCATAATAGGTATGCTTGTTTTTATTATGGAATACAAGGCATTGCAGGCCTGAGAATAAATAGAAGTACTACAATGTACAACACAATGAGCTAGCCACCTGGTGTGGGGCTCACTTAGCTAGTTCAGTGAGGGAAGTCTTATTAAGGGGTTGTCACCTGACAGGAGACAAAACTTAATGAGCTTTTAATGTACCTGATGAAAACTGTCCTTTAATATCCACTTGTATTTGAACACAACATAAGACCAATGAATATGCCATCATAGGATGAATGCCAGGTTGACAGCAGCATCCCAGCTTATGGTACATCAAGTGGAACATAACAAGTACCAACTGTAGTTATACTTGTTAGCTAATTCAAAGAGTATATTATAGCCATAAATTAAACAGGAAGGTGTTTGTAATCATTAATAACATGTTTTTGGAACCTGCCCTCTTTCCTCCAACAAAATCCCATTACAAAAATTGAGTCATAGAGCAAAGCAGAATGTTGTGTATCAGCAGACTGTGCATCAATCAAACTGAAAGTAAACAGTGCTGTACATACAACTAGCTCTAAACTTGTGTCATTTTTAGGAAATTGCTAAGCTAGAAACAGAACTAATTGAGAAGATGGATAGTCAGAGATACAAAAGAGAAAGGGGTAATATCCAGCCACTGGTCTCAGCAGTCACCTCTCAAAGTACCCCTACTTCTTCCTCGACCATCCAGCATCAATGGTTCTGTCCCTCTGGGTCAAGGCTCTGTCCTTATGTCTCTTCCAATCCCAAGAGTTTATACATGATACTACTGTGGAATGTCATGGTTGGAGCAACATATGGAACCATCATATGTGGTGTCATGGCGATAGCATTTAATAAGGATACTAAACAACTGTATGTAATGCTGGGAGTATATGCTGCCATAGCTCTAGTCCAGTTGCTGTCCTACCCTATTGGTGGCCTGTTGGCAGATATTTGTTGTGGAAGATACAGGATTGTTATGTTCAGTGTCTTCAAGCTCATGTGCGGCTTTGGACTCATCTCCATTTTTACTATCCTTTTGGCAACAAGTCACGATAAAAATAACATAAATGGTAATAAAAATGGACACTTTGTTACTTATTCAGAAGTTATACTCCTTATTGTGTCAGCTATTCTCTTTATATCTGGGTTCATTGGATTTCAAGCTAATGCTGTCCAATATGGTCTAGACCAGCTGCAAGAGGCATCCAGTCGGCAGCTTAGTGTGTTCCTTCATTGGTATGTTTGGACTGATAATCTTGGTCAGATAATAATGAGGATCCTTGCGACTTTTCTTCTCTGTGATATAAAAAATACTATAATAAAGATACTAGTATATGCTCCTATATTCTTTTTTCTAGTTCTTTTGGTTACTCTGATTTTGAGCTGTTACAAGCACCAATGGTTCCACAGTGAACCATGTGCTCACAATCCTTATGGCACTGTGTATCGGGTACTGAAGTTTGTAGCCAAGCATGACAAACCCATCCGACGCAGTGCCTTGACATTCTGTGATGATGAAAGACCCTCAAGAATGGAATTTGCAAAGCACAGGTTTGGTGGACCCTTCACCACGGAAATGGTGGAAGATGTCAAGACATTCCTGAGAGTAATAATCATAATGTTAGCCATTGGACCAGCTTATGTCATCACCTATGTTTCTGCATGTTATTTATTTCCATTATATGGTCTACATGTTGGCACAAGTAACACTTTACTAGATAATTCCAAATGTAAGTATGCTAATTGGATCATCTTTGGATCAGGAAACCTTTCGGGCATAATAACAACCGCCTTGCTTCCTATATACATTATATTCTTCCATTCTCTTGTTAATAAGTACATTCCTAAGATAATAATTCGCCTTGGGATTGGAATTGTACTAATATTCCTAGCAGTTCTCAGCATGTTGTTGATACTGATTATCGGAACCAGACACCACTCTTCTGCAACATATTCTTGCATGTTTAATTCAAGCTACACTCAAAAAGGGAAAGAGCCCGTTTCACTCGGTCTACCGTCGGCAATACTGAGCGTCCCTAATACCTTCATTGGTATAGCATCACCACTGATTTATATTACAATCCTGGAGTTCATCTCTGCTCAGAGTCCTCACACAATGAAAGGACTATTGCTTGGAGTTCACTATGCAATTCGAGGATTCTACACGTTAGTAGGGTTTTCACTAGTGTTCCCTTTTGCCAAACCATCTTGGAGTGAATACAATTTCTTCACCTGTGGAGTTAGCTACTATCTGGTCCATTCTTTCATAGGAATTGGGGGCATATTGTCATTTTGTGTAGCTGCCAGATGGTATCAGTATCGAAAGAGAGATGAGCGTCCATATGGACATGATTATGTGGAGGACTATTATAATCGTTACATGACAAGGCCACCAAACACAAATTCTGGTGATCCAGAAGAGAGAGCTGCAGTCCTTGTAAATAATAGCCTTTTGGATTATGGTACAATGGATGGCACTTAGTGTGCAGATATTATAACTGTCTTGCTTCTTTCATTAGAACAGAGTTTTATAAACTGTATATTAACACTATTGAACACTGTTGTGAAAATATTTCTCTAGTTATTATTTGCATAACATTCCAAAAAAATCCTGATCCTACATGTACACTTGATTATGATAACACTCCAAAAAGAGTTATAGTGACGTTGTTAATATCCTGCAAGCTTTTGTTTATATTTATCCACCATTCTTGCAAAGTCACTCTCCTCTATGCTGGTGTGGTGTTTTTCAATATTCCTGCCCCTTCTCCTAGATGGAATTTTCGCTCTACCTCTCCTCCTATTCGGGACTTCCTTTATTTGTCCTCTACTTGATATCTGTATTACATTTCTTCTAGAACTGTCCTCTTCTAAAATTTCGTTTCGAAGGAATATCAGTTTCTTCCAAAGTCCTCTTAGGACTTTTCTTTTCATAAACCTTTGTTCATTGAATCTTCAACTCTTTTGATTCCACTGACTCCCTGTCCTTCATTTGCTTAGTTTTACATTTATGTCATCTTGACTGCCATTTCAACTGCCTATTTGTCAGTGTGGTAACTCAGCATGCATTCCAACTAGCTATAAAATTAGCAACTGACGATGACAACACAACGAAATGATAATAAAACTATCAGTGATGATAATCATACATGACCATAAAAAGTCTAGTTGTACAATGAAACCATTAGCTCTAGATCCTGTTAAATCTCTCTGTAAGACAGCCTGCATGGAGTGTGGTTGAGGCTAAAATTGTAATTGTTATCCTGTAGTACAATATAATATACCTGTCTGCTTTTTCTTTGTTCTCTGAGCTTCACAACATGACTATCTTCACAAATGGACACTGTTATTACAAGAGAATTTAATTTTTCCTGAATGAATGGGGTAATGTATTATGTGTTAGACCCAAATCACTGTGTGGTTATAGCAGTGTAGGTTTATCATTATCAATAGTTGTCATCAGTGCATTATGATCTACAGCTACTGTATTCCGTTTCCATGTTAACCAGCCAGGTAGCCACCACAATCCACACATAATTTACCTAGTGAACCAATGTTTTCACCACCACTTAAACACCTTATGGATGTACCAAATATGGGATAAAGCTCTAAACACTTTGCAACAGCTGTTTGAAAAATATTTTTGCTATCTAGGTCATTTAGGGTAAACAATGATTGAAGCAGATGTTACAATAAATCATAATGTGTGTGTGACATTGTGGCCAGTTTAACCATAATCATTGGATTGCTGGTGGAATAATGTTAACATTATAGTAAAAAGACAACCATGACTATTGTGCCTTTAAACTGAGGAGCAATGTGTCTATTAGCAGCAGGTTGGAGGATGTGCTGGTCCTAGTAGCCTTTACAGCATGCATTGCATAATAATGTTGTCAGAACAGTTTACTATGCTCACTTGGTGAAGCTTGTACACATTGGAGCAGTGTTGCTTTAGCTACCTGGAAGCATCTATCAATGTAACAATGGGCTTAACATGCACACAACAGAAACAGTGGTTATCAAGTTTTCAGTAGATAGCTTACTTGCCTGTCAACAAGGATCTTGATTTTATACTTCCTGTTAAGGAAAAGATTTAGCCAACATCGTCATTGAATAAGTGCAGCACAAAATCTAGTAGCTAGCAATAATTATGTTCTCTGAGTGTATACCTCTCAAAATCACTACAACAGCTCTATGATGAGAAATATTAGAGTTGTTGAATGCTTGTGGGGATCACACTCACTGACATCTGTTGAGGGCAGGATTACTTACAGAGCTGCTTCCTCCAAGATGAAACCCACATTGCCATAATGACCCTCCCAGCCAACCCTTCTCAAAAGCTTGATAAAATCTATTGTGTACCCTGAAGTATGTAAATTCTGCTCCAAGGCTTCATTATGGGGTTGTGAGCATGAAAAGCAGGCCTGTGACTTATATTCTAAATGAATGACAAAGAATCACTGTGTGGATTTACTGTAATCGATTCTGGCTTTTCACTTAGCTAATCTTATCTTGATGTATCACCTGATGGCCTGTTGTAGCAAGGGAGCTGTTGACATTTAAGAGTGTCTATTTTGCCATTGTGACATTATCAATCAACAGACTACAAGTGATTATACATAAAGATTATTTTGATGATCATTTCTAGTCTGGCTGGATTATCCTCCATTTGTCGAAGGGAAATGACAAGGAAAACCTTCAATCTGCATCCTCATCAGCTGGGATGCAGCCATGTGTGCTGATATTAGCTATAAAGGAGAGATGAAAAAACAAACTTGTCACAATTTTGTCAACTTGGGGTTTGACTTTTTGTTCCTCTTACAATTAGAGATACATGATACTATATAGTATCACTAAGCCCCTTGTAAATAGCTATACAGTTCCCTCTGCATTATTCCCACACTTTCAACTATCTTGTCCACATGCCCCCAATGGATGGAGCTCATTTGAAAGGGAGGAGCCAGCTGCTTACGGCGCGGCGGCATATAACAATTGAACTGCTGCTTGTATAATGTGTGGAGATAATAGAATTATTATTATTATTATTAGACTCTGAGGTTCCTATGAGTCAGTCGGATGTGCAGGATAGAATAAACGTGAGTGAGTGCATGCTAGCCGTATTCGCTTGTGTGAGTCTAGCAGACAAGTTACAGAGGTATTGTGTCACTAGCTATAGCTAAGATATTCTGGTCCGAACCTCTCTGTATGGAGGATTTTGGAGAAGGGGGGTAGCTTGGGGACTGGTAAAATGCACCCACTTTTTTTCTTCTATGTGTATATGAATAATGCCCAAACCAAAATGAGGTTTGGAATAGCTGTTCAACTGTTTCACAGCTTAAGGACATTGATCCATGGTCTCTGAGATTCTGTCCCTTACCACTTGGATTCAATGAATATCATCAGTAATTGGGGTTTTAAAGCCTACAGTCTGTTATTGTTACTAGAAGACCTAGTTTGTCTAGTTGTATCATAGGTATAGGAATGAGATTTTGATTGGGGGGGGGGGGGCACTCGTATGGAAAGGAATGGCTAAGTGTGAAAATTTTGAGTGACCACACCCACTAGCCACACATTTTTAATAAGAACCAAAAATGCTAATTTTCACCTATAAACTTCAACACCATAGGCCACAAATGTTGACACTAGGTATAGGGTATCAAGAAGGTCTTATGTAAACTGCCTATTCATCAGTTAACTTTAAGTGGTTGGACCTTGATTCCTTCAAGCAACCTGTGTGCAATCCATTTTGTCAGATTGGGGGGGGGGGGGCACTGGAATAATATTTGTATTAATATTGGGGGGGGGCACATCCCCCCCCCCCCCCCCCCCCCCAGTTCCTACACCTATGTGTATGTAAGACCTCTCCATGCTGTGCTGGACTAGGCATGTTGCATATTCAGGCCTGTAGCCAGAAAGTGATTGGAGAGGAGGGTTCTTACTTTCCATTCATTGTTAAATTGGACCTTAATAAGTTTTGACAGTTTTACTGAAATCAAATGGGTATATCTTTACTGCTAATAGGTGGTAATGGTGCTGTAACACAACTCTAATTGCAATGGAGTGAGTTCTCTAGAGACCCACAAACAGCTCTACAAACAGCTGTACATATTGACTCTTTAAAAAAAAAATTTGATCATTTTTCAACTTGGAGGGACCTGGAAATGTCATTAGAAAGCTACATTTTGGTACTGAACAAAGTGTCTGGGTATAAGTGTGGCTGAGCTAGCCCTCTATGGAAGGTTAAAAAAAAAAAAAAAAAAAAAAATTAATCCTTTAGTTTTCCTCAAATTAGCAAGAAAAAAATTTTTTTTAAGGGGTGAGGAAATACAATTTTTCTATAAAATAACGAAACTTGCAAGGGTGTTCCTCAATGAAGTGTCTGTGTGAACATTTCCAATGTCAGGTCTGAGTGCCTGTCCGTTAGGCTAACTTGTAATTGACGGGTGACCATTATGTAACCTATGTAGCTTTATATTTTTCAATTTCTGTCCCTAGCCCTAACCCTATACCCTAGCCCTAGCCCTGAGATTGCCAAGTTTAATCCTAGCTGTCCTGCTAAGATGAGTCTGCCAATAATAAGCACTATAAGGTCAGGAGAATGTGCTATTACAGAAAAAATAATGTTCTGGTCGATGATTTTAGCTAGCTATCTGTGAGACCTTATAGACCATGTTTGTAAACAAGAACTCATTAATATGTATCCAGCTGTGCAGTAGAATAATTGACAAAGCTAGGGAAGCATGAAGATTTAATCTCTTTCCTTGAGAAATCACAGTGGGCTATCTTAGCCACACTTCTCCCCAGAAACTTGGTTCATGTATTCAAAATGTAGCTGTCACAAAAAGTTTTCTAATGGTCTATTCAGGTCTGCCTAGGTCTGCTCAGGTCTGCTCAGGTCTGCTCAGGTTCTCCTCAGGTTTGGTTCTGCTCAGGTTCTGCTCAGGTTCTGCTTGGTTCTGCTCAGGTTCTGCTTGGTTCTGCTTTGGTCTGCTCAGGTCTACTCAGGTCTCTCCTAAATTTAGGAATGTGAAGTTTTGGAAAACAGTTTGTGTAGATCTGTTTATACAAGGCTAGCTACTTTACATATGTACAGGTTAGGCTGTAGTGTGTGGTGGATAGTTTGTGTTTTGTGGCTAATTATCTTGTCTGATATTATTATGTAACAGTATACAGTAGGATGTCAGTAACCAGACTCCAGTTATGTAGAAACTTCAGTTAACCAGAAAAGATGTACTGTGCATACAGTACAGTAAAATAAGAGAAATTGTCACAATTGTGAGAGAAGAGGATGAAAATAACTTTAAGGAAGAGAAATCACTGCTCCCACTGTTTCACATGCACAGGCTTGCCAGGCATTTGAAACTGTCCTTGTGTACCTGGAACAGCAACCTCATGTACCCATGAATGCTACAGTGCTAATTAATGGCCTTTTCATGGAAGCAGCCAGAAGAAGAGATACGAAACACAAAAACAGACAAAAATCAGTGACTACATGCACTGCAAACATGACTAATACATTCAATATCACACTTTTATGTACTGTACACATATGCATGTGTACATTGGTGTACAATACCATGACTTCAGTTATCCAGAAATTTCAGTTATCCAGCACCTTCCAGTCCCAACCTGTCCGGTTAACTGACATCCTACTGTACTAAATACAGCCAGATTATTATACTTGTACCCTTCCCTCCAACACCACTCTCTCTACATAATATCATGATGATTGAACATTATGGTACCTGAACAGGAGGAAGTGAGGGTATGAGGGTCAGAGAGAGTTTAGCATAAGAAAAATTTCTATCGTTTATCCTATTTAGGGTGTGCAGGGAGAGGGAAGGGTCAGTTTATCAAGTGCAGGGTATGTAGGGAGAGGGAAGGGTGTGTAGGGAGAGGGAAGGGTCAGTTTATCAAGTGCAGGGTGTGTAGGGAGAGGGAAGGGTCAGTTTATCAAGTGCAGGGTGTGTAGGGAGGGGGAATAGTCAGTTTTGCCAGGTTTGGTTATAGAATCAGAGGTGGTTGAGGCATTTTAGTTTGGGGTGGGGGCTAAGGGTGAGGTGTAGTGTAGAAAGTGGGCTGCAAATAAGCAGTGAGTGAAGCTCAGACATATACACACAAGCGAAGCACTTTTAGCTGCAAATTTTTAATCTGGTGGTATTACTTATTTGTACCGACCAGAGCCTCGCTCATTCTCACAAGTTGTACACATTCTAACAAAAGAGATAATTTTTCATTGTAATATTGTAGGCAAAAATTTGGAGGGGCTTAGCCCCTAGCCCTCAGCCGTCACTGAGAATAGTGAGATGTTATAATTCCCCTCCTCTCCCCGGCCTCACTCTCTAGCCTGTATGTATTCAGGTTCCTCATAAGCTACTGCATGATGTAGGGGAGTCGGTGGGGTGGGGGGTGGGGGGGATACTTATATAATATTACATAAGGGAATCAATGAGTAATTCCAATTCTATGATATAGTGGGAAATTTTCGAGGGGAAATATCTTTGTTTTCAACCACGAATGTTTTACCCATGAACTTTGATTTAATTGAGCTGGCACTGAGCTGTAGATCAACAAATTTAATTTGATTATTGAAAACCACAAAGATACTTCCCCTCGAAAATTTCCCCGCTATAAGGTATATTGGTACGTCTTGCTTGTGTGCCTTCTTTTACTGACTTTTTGTCCATTCAATCTCTGCCAAATCCATCATTCCCTCAGCCCTAGCCCAATGCCTAGCATTCTTCTAGTATGGATAGGGTAGCAGTGGTAGAGTGGGTAGCAGTGGTAGAGTGGTGATTGTAAAGTGTATAGACTGTATTTTGTACTACTGCCTGGCCTGCCCAAGCAAGTATTTCCCAGAGAGTGATGGAAGGATTGGGCTGTCAATTCAAAGCTGTAAGTGGAAACACTAACACTTTGTGCTAGTAATAGTTCATTTAGTTTTGAGACATTGCCACAGGCTGTAAACTGCAAATGCTGTGATAGGATCACATCTATGCATCCCACGAAGTCATGCTCCAACCTGCCACAGTTGCTAGCTATTATTCTGGCTAGTGATCTGACAAAATTGGTACTCTTTGACAAGTTTTAACACATTTGTGAGCCCATAGGATCCTTCAAGCACTGTGCATAACTGAGGAGTTGATCTTTGCAGTGTCTGGTTAAAATTGGTTGTTTAAGATGGGCTAAACATGGTTTCTGCATTAAGGTCCCTTCACATTCATCACACTGTTGTGGTGCCAGCCTTCCTCCCAAATTAAAGTGTCTCATGAATGTATAGTATATAGTATGTAGGGTATAGTATATAGTATGTAGGGCATAGTATATAGTATGTAGGGCATAGTATATAGTATGTAGGGTATAGTATATAGTATGTATGTATAGTATGTATTATAGTATATATATATTATAGTATGTATGTACATAGGACTAGCTACCATTGAGGCAACTGAGGCACATTCCTTATTATGTCTCATGATCTGTGTTGCCAGGTTCATGGATTTATTCACAGTCTGTGGATTTGGGGGCAGAAAATTGTCTGTGGATGGATCAGGGCCAAATGTGGATTTTTCTGCCTATTGCTGATTTTGTCCAATTAAGACTATAGTTTCTTTCATTAGTGCTCGTCTATCTCCTGCACATAACACCAATCAAATAATCATTCATAATAATTGTTTTAGTATCAAATTTAATTAGAAAATTGGTTTCAGAAGCTTTGTGTGGGAGGGAGCACATTCCATTTCCCTCCTGCACCCTTTCCCTTGCAGTGGCCTTTGGCCATACAATCATCAAGTCCCTGTTTACTCTGTGGATTTTTTTAGACGGCAACCTGGCAATACTGCATGACATATAATCACATTCCAGTGATGTGTCTCCAAACTGAGATAACTATATATGCATGCAGTGAGGAAGTGTCCTCTATCTGGCTGTTTCTGTTTCCAGACCATGTTTTTTTTTTTTTTTTTTTTCCACTCAATTAAGTGGCAGGCCTATAGGATGGAATGGGAACCCTCTATTACTTTATACAGAGCAAAAGCACAGTACATTATATTGTTAAGACCAGGAATTAGTGGAGCCAGTTGGTCACTAGAGTTTTTTCCCCTTTCAGATAGGCTGGTTTTACCACACTAAACTTGCTGGCTACAAAGTATGGCAGAGTTAAGTGGAGTTTTCCTTATTTTGACAGTATAGGTGCTAAAGGAGAACTTTTCAATGAACTAATAATTACATGAATTTCTAAACAAAAGACTCCTGTTGTCCTCTTCAGACATTCTGAAGTACATGTACCACCATGCTCATGATATGTATGTAGCTAGAGACACTGGTTGAGAGGGGACGGCTTGTTCTAAAGTATATACACATTATTCCTTGTTTGTACATGATTTCGTCAACTGCTGAACAGTGTATGTAGGGAGAGGAAAGGGTGGTGTTATGCAACTCCGTCATTACTGTATCTTGGCTGTCCATTTATACCTAGTTCAAGTGTCCATTCCTTACATTTCCTTCACCTCAAAGAATCGGTATTAGCTATAATATCTATGGCATGGTTTCTAAAACAGTAGTACTTTATAATGTCCAGTTTCCCAAGTATAAATCCATGACCCACTATCTGATGTAGTAGTTAGCTGTTACTGACCATGTGAGTACTATCTTTTCTGCCTTGCCACTTTAAAATGTTTATCTCCTTGTAGCCAACATCCAGTCTCCACTCTCCACAAAAATGTTTGTTGCTGTTGGCCTATTTATATTTGTAGTGGGCTACTGCCTCTACAGTTGGAAAAAGAACTCGACTATGACAATTATGGTGATCTTTATTTCCCTCTTATATTTGATGTATTTGCTGGCATTATATCTAAACATCTTATCAGATAATTTTCTTGTAATTATGCCACTTTCAACAATGCTCATTAAGAAACAATTAGTTTCAACAGCTTGGGTATATGAAAGGCCAATCCCCCAAACTATCCTCAGAAACATAGAGATTTTATCAGATTTATATGGTGTGCCAGTTAGAGTCTACTGTGGAACATCTCAGTGCATTCAAGCAGTCTCAGACCTGCAGAATAGATATATCACAGCTGAGTTTCTGGTTATACCTCACATTGTAGAAGGTTTGCCTCTTGAGAATTGGGCTGCACGCCATGCTTTTAACAAGGTATTAGTCAGGAAAGAATTTGAAACTCATCTGCAGGAGGCTGTGAAACTTGGTATTGTCTGGAATCATGGAGGATTCTATATAGATCCCACAATCCAAATAACTTCCTCTGTTGGAGAATATGTCACAAAGTGCAATATTAACCACTCAGCATTCATAAGTAGAGAAGTTGTGAATGATGTTACTACATTTCTTGGTTTTTTGTGTTTCCTGCCCAAGCATACATTTATCTATTGGCTTGCAGAGGTCTTTGTTGATGGTTATCCTGTCATAGGAAGTGACTATAGTGTTATAAAGTTTGATTTTCAAGAGTTGATACAGGACTTTGTCATCAACACCTCTTATCCCATCATTACTGACGTTAATTTGAAGCGAATAAGCTTAAACAGAACTGCATCAGAAATTCGCCATTTTGGGACTCTCTTTTACAATAAGCGAGTGAGCTATGTGAAGGCTAATAATCTAGGAGATGAAATACAAAGTCTCTCTGGTCTGCAGTATCTACCATTTGTAGATGAGTTAGTGGAACGGGATAATTTGCTTGCTTCTGAGCGCAACTATAATATTACTGTTTTTTTCAATGCCTGGTGGGGCTCTGACAATTGTGACTGGCCGCCACCACGCAATATACATCCTATTATGTTGTCGGTCCATATTGATAAAAATATGAAAGCAAAATTGGCAAATCACACTGATTACCTCAAATCATTTCCTCAAATTGGATGTCGTGATGTAGCCACACTCAATTTCCTTAAAGAAAATGGTGTCACAAATGCTTTTTTTTCAGGTTGTTTAACATTGCTGATACGAAATCCAATAATTTCTGGAAATCGAACTGATAATATTTATTTTGTTGATATTGGTACAAAATATTATAAATTTTTCCCTATAAGGCTGCGTAACCAGGGTATTAATATTCATCATTCAAGAAGTTCCGGCTCATTTCGTGACGGTATTTCAAGGGTCACTTCAGCATACCAACTCTTAGAAATGTACGGAAGAGCAAAGTTAATTATCACACAGCGTATTCATGCTGCACTGCCATGTGTCGCCATGGGGACACCAGTGATCTTTATTAATTCTGCAGGACTGCCTGGAGATGTTAATAGGAATAACCTCTCTTCTTCTCGTGTGTCAGGATTAAGTAAACTCTTTCACACAGTTGATCTATACACAATGAGTGATTATGAAATTAAACTATGGTTTAAATTTTTTCCGTGGGACAACCCCCCTCCAAATCCAAACGTTAATTTGCTGATGCAACTAAGGGCAACTGAATGGAATGTTATTCGTAAAAATAAAGTGTTTTATGATTCGGCTAAGAAGTTTGGTATGATTCCAATGTCACTGCCACCACAAATTTCCAAGAAATTATTGTTTCATCTCATCTTCACCACTTCATCCAGTCCTGCCTTGCCAATGCTCAGTAGCAAAAAAGTGGTTAGTCGATTAAATAGGCGTCAGTGGCGAAGTATTGAATCGATCTTTTACCACCATCCCACTGCAGATGTTATTATGCATAGTAACACTTTACCTGATGAAACGTTTGATGTGTTGACAGAATCAGCATATTCAATTAAAATAAAAAGGTATGATTTGGAAGAACTTCTCGAAGACTCACCAGCATGTAAACTTGTTGGAATGGCAATGAACGGCAAGAATTGGCACAGCTACCAAACAGATTTACTTCGATATCTGGTGTTATATAAATGGGGTGGAGTTTATATGGATACAGATGTTATCATTGTTCGTCCACTTGACTCTCTAAAAATGAACACTTTAGGATGGGAAGATATGCAAAAAAGAAGATTAAGTAGTTCCTTTATGATGTTTGAGAAAGGTAGTTCGTATCTGAAGTCGTGTTTAGAGGAATTTTCAGAGCACTATGTGGCAGATACTTGGAGATATGATGAGTCAGATCTACTTTCTATAGTCAAGAGTCGATGGAAACATGGAAGTGATGCTATTCATGTTGTAAACTACAAATATTTCTACCCTATTCACTTCAGTGACCTCAAGAAACACTGTTTTGAAAACACATATGGACCAATATTTGAGTTAAACAAGCAAACTATTGATACTCGATCTTATTGTGTACAACTGAGTTCAAAAGTTACTAGTCAAGAAAGAATGGGTGAAGTGAAATTAAAAATAGGAACATTATGTAGCCACCTCTTAAATTCATTTTGCATCCTATGTAATATTTCATGATCTTGCTATTTATTGAGGATAACTCCCCATATTGTTATTTCTATCATAGCTCTACATACATTATTGTTGATAAAATATTGATAGTAGATTAGCAAATCAGATAACACAATTATTTTCAATTGTGGATTTTTTGTTGGTTGGGTATATGCAACCAATTTAACCTAGGTAAGTGGTACAGTGGAACCTCCATTAACGGACACTCCTAATAGCGGACAACCTCCGAATTCTGAATTACGGACATCCCCTGGTGATGAAATGATCATGCAATACAAAAAATAATTAATAGATTCTACTCTACGGACAAGTGGGTGTGGTCATGCGTGTGGGCGGGGCAATTAGCTAGCTATAGTAATCCATCTGCTTGCAGAGTGTCTGCTATTTGCTGAACTCGATCAGTGTGAGGCCTAGGTCCATACAGCCTGTAGGTAGATGGAATCTCTATCCAGCTCCTCGATTGACTTTGCTGCCAGTTACTTCTACAAATCCTTTATTGCAGTCTCTTCTTAGAAACTGGAAGATCACAGAGGCAATGTTGTAGGGAACATGTCCAACAATTATGTCTTCCTTCATAACAGCAACAGCAGAGCTGTCTTTCTCATTACTTGGTGAGAAGTAGTGTTTCCCCTACTACTGGAATCCAGGTGTCCAGGTAAGCATGGTAGCCTCTGATGTAGGAATCAAATTGTGCCATTCTAAGGGTGCTGTTTGCTGGCTGTGAAGCCATTGTTTCTTTGCAGTCTCGCTGTAGACTAGCTACTCAAGAGTCAAATCAAAGTGAAAAAAAAAAAAAAAATTCTAGCTAAAAATCCAGCTGCTGCACCACCTGACTTCAAACTGATTGCAAGTAGCAGTACAGTATTAGGGACTACTTTGGTGCAGCCTAGTGCTAGATAATGGCATCTAGCTCAGGTTTTAGCTGTAGTGGTAAGAAGAGAGTTCACCTTTCCTTAGAAACTAATGATCAAGAAATCTGCCCAGCATCCAGGAATCACAGTTCGTACCCTTGCAGAAGAATTCAAGTGTGGAAAGACACAGATTTCAGATATTCTTAAATTTAAGGAATCTATTCTTGCTGCATATGAGAGCAATGCCTCTACAAGTAAGAAAGGTCGAGCATCTGAGTACTTGGAAGTAAATGAGGCACTGTGTGAGTGGTACCATGTAGCATGCTCCAATAACATTTACCCAGGTGGACCACAGCTTGCTGAAAAGGCCAGAGAAATTGCTTTGCATTTGAATAAGCCTGAATTCAAGGGAACTAATGGTTGGCTCTCAAAATGGAAGAAACGGTACAATATTAGACAAGTGGCCATATCTGGCGAATCAGGTGAAGTCTCTGGAGCCACTGTTTCATCTTGGAAGGAGAGACTTCCTGAAATTTTACAGGGCTACAAAAAGGAAGATATCTACAACCTTGATGAAACTGGTTGCTTCTGGAGGGCGCTCCCTGAGCGAGGATTTGCACAAAGAGGTAAACAGTGCATGGGTGGCAAAAAAGTAAACATAGGTTTACAATAGCATTCCTGGTGAATGCTGTTGGTGACAAAGAACCCCCTATCGTTATTTGGAAAAGTGAAAACCCCAGGTGCTTCCGGAGATTTGACAAAAGCTGTTTACTATAGTCAAAAAAAGGCCTGGATGACTGGTGACATAGTTTTAACTGCTTTTAACAATAAATTGAGAGTTCAGAAGAGATCAGTTTTGCTGCTTCTAGATAATGCAGGCTGCCACCCTGAAGACATTGAAGGAAAGTTCAGTAATATTAAAATTGTGTTCCTTCCGGCAAACACAACTTCTAAACTTCAACCACTTGATTTGGGCATCATCTGTCATTTTAAGTCTCACTATCGCAGATTACTTCTGCGATATGTCATTACAAAAATTGACTCTACTAGCTGTGCATCGGAAGTAGTGAAGTGCATAGATGTTTTGACGGCCATCAGGTGGGTAGCACTGGCATGGAAGGAAGTTAAACCATCCACTATTGTAAAGTGTTTCAAGCATGCTGGTGTTCTTAATGCTCATGCTGAGGTCAGTAGCTTGCATTTGAGTGCAGAAGACCCTTTTCAAGATATTGATGAAAACCTTCAACTGGATCAATTGATTTCTGCTGCTATGGTGACCGCTGATAGTTGCTCCCCTGAAGAATTCATCAATGGTGATGAGGGTTTAGCCATTTGTGTTGAAGTTGATGATGCTACATGGGAAGCCGATTTTATGGATAATTTAGGTTCAGTTCAAGATGCAGCCGAAGAAGAAGGGGAGTCCGATAATGAAGATTTAACACCACCCCCTCCCAAAATATAATCCTTTCAAGAGGCCGTGTCAACTTTAGAAGATGTGAAATACTTTTTTGAAAGCAGTGACTGTTTCAATTTGGCCAGCTCTACAAGTTCATTGATAGATAATGTGGCTTGTCAACTTACACATCATGTAACACAAACTACTCTGGATAAATATATGTAAAAACACATGATTGTGTGCATTCTAATTGATTCCTCTAATGCCTTCAATATTGTCTACAGTGAAGAAACAATTGACTTAAGTACAACAAAGGACAACCTCCGAATAATGGACAAAGGGGTATGCACCAACGTGTCCACTATTCAGAGGTTCCACTGTAAATTATAGGGAGAGGCTATAGATTTCTTATTGTTTGGGTAGTGTGGTAGCTAGAGCAGTAACTGGCTTGGACAGGCGTGTATAATAATCATCAACATTTTTGTGGCCTTAGGCTAGAGTATTTAATCGTGTGTGTATCATTTGTTTCCTTCAGTTGATGTCTTTTGCTAAGTGTCTGCTAAAACAGGTGCTGGGTTACCACAGGTAGACTGACTCAAATTTTAACCCTCTAGTGCAGAGACTATAGAAAATTTTTACTTTAAAGTCAAAATCTTCTGGAATATTTTTAGTACAACTAGCTTTTTTTCATTTCATTTCTATGCTGACATCTTTCTATGTATTCATTTTATTATGCCTTGATTAACCTATTTATGCGAAAAAGTAATTTTTTAAATTTAAAATTTTTTTTGAATTTTTGAATTTGAACATGGCTGGTGGGTATAGCTGTAGAGAAGTTGTAAGCTTCTTTAGCGGAGAGTGTGACTTTCCTTTCCAGTCTAGCTCTAGTGGTAGTGACATAGATAGTGACAGAGAGCCACCTACTACAAGAAGCTGATCAAGACAGAGATTCCTTGGATGTTTATGAATATGAGTCTGGAGAAGAACCTGCCAAAGTGTCCAGACTAGATGATAATGAAGGCCACTCTCCAACTGAACTCATAGACATAGCCACTGACACTGATTTAGATACTACTTCAAGTGAAGAAGATATTGATTTGAGTGATGGTGGGAGTGTCACTTCTGAGAGCAAAGATACTGATTCAAGTGATGCTGGTTCTGACAGCGAAGATACTGATTCTAACAATGAGATACAGATACAGCTCTCACTCTAAGTGGTCCTGGAATATCACAAGGAAGGGGTCGTGGAAGAGGACGTGGTCGTGGAAGAGGAGGGGGTCATGGAAGAGGAAGGGGGCGTGGAAGAGGAGATCATGGAAAAAGTAGCAGCAAGAAAGGTACTCGTACTTTACCTCCTAAAGCAATAAGCATTACTGTAAGGGATAATGCATTTGCTCCAGCTAGTAGTGCTAGGTTTTGTCCACTTCGTGAGCCCGGACCACATCTTCCTGATGGTATAGATATTGGTCCGCTGGCCCTTTTCGAGCTTTATTTTGATGAGAAGGTTGTAAATCGCCTCATAGAATGTACCCTAGCCTATGCTGACAAGGTAAAAGATGATCTAATTGATTCCTATTATCAAGAAACCTTTCACTAAGGCTGACCTGTTTTCTTTCATTGGATCTCTAATTCTTTTGGGCCTGCATGGGGTTCGTAATCAGATATGCGTGGAGTACCAAGAAGGCTCAGTTACTGGTACGACTAAGTGAACTCCTGAGTTGTGAGCAATTTGAACTAATTGGAAGATTTTTGCATCTTGTAACGCCAGCAGAAGAGCAAGGGTTGTCTGGAAACCGTTTATGTAAAATTTTGCCTCTACATACATACATAAAATCACGGTGTAGTGACTTATTTCAGCTTCATCAACAGCTAAGCATTGACGAAAGGATGGTAAAGAGTAAAGCAAGGACACATTTTAGATAGTATATCTGTAATAAACCTACTAAATGGGGGTTCAAGTACTGGGTCTTGGCTGATGTTATACAGTTGATTTTGATCTATACATTGGAAAAGCAACCTGGAAAGGGTCTGTTGTAATGAAGCTACTTGAACCATATAGATTTCAGGGATATGAGGTTTATTTTGATAACTTTTATACTAGCCCAGCCCTCCTAGATGATCTGGTGAAGTATGAAATCCTGGCTACAGGAACTCTAAATGTAACTAGGAAGGAAGTTCCATCCGAAGTTGCAGCAATGAAACATTACCTTGACAAGCAGCCCCGAGGTTCTGGTTATTACTTTCGTGAAAAGAATTTTAACATCACTTTTTGTGTGTGGCATGACACAAAAACAGTTACTTTAGCATCAACGGTGTATCCTGCCCACTCTAACAACACTGTGGTTCGAAGGGTAAAGGATCCTGTAACTCAAGCCAGTGTGACTACGAATGTTCCCTGTCCAGTTATGTTGGAGAAGTATAACCAATTTATGGGAGGGGTTGACAAAAGTGACCAACTCATCAGTTATCATAAAATATCAAGAAAAACTGTTAAATATTGGAAGACTACTTTCTACCACCTTATTGACCTAGCAATTGTCAATGCCCACAACTGGTGTCAGTTACAGATCTCAGAAAAGCCAGTAACAGAAAACCAATTTCGAGATGCTCTGGTCCTAAAAATTATTTCTAACTATGGTACAGGAACACGTCCTCAAGATAATTTTGGCCGTCCAGCTACTTCATGTAATATTCGCCATGGAAGTAAGCTTTATCCATTGGAAAAGAAAAGTCGGTGTGTCTATTGTCACCTTCATAATGCTAAAAACTACACTCAACGAAAATGTCCAGATTGTCTGCTGACTCCAGCACTTTGCCAGACTTTGAAGAGAGATTGCCACTCTTGTTGGCACAGTAAATCCTTTACAAACATTAGGAAATTGTGGTATGAACACTGGCAAACGTCCAATTTAGAATCAACACCTTCTTGCAGCAGTCATGGACGTGGACGTCCAAAAGGAAGTATCAACCAACGAAAGTGTCGAGGAAATTATCACAATCATTGATTTACTCTTATTTAAAATTTTGCTAATGTTTTTTATATAATTATCATTTGAAAGCATTTTTAATGCTGATTCTGATGGTTGTAAAATAATGCTGTGGCATGTACAGTTCTAGCGAAAAATATTCTGGAAGTGAAAAGCTTCAAATAATATTAAAAGAATTTTTTTTTTTTTAATTAATCCATGCGCGCACATTAGAGTGTATCACGTGAATCTGCAATGTTTGCTGATTCAGCTGCTGATATATAAAGTTAAGGCTTTCGTTGCACTGGAGACCTGCAATGAAGAAAGTTAGAGACCACCGTTTATTCAGGTAAAGTAAAGTCCTGTACTAGAGGGTTAACCAGGGACTGAATTAAAATTTATAGTCTGTACTAGCTGTGAATGACGGTAACACTCTCTTTTCAATCTGGATATCATGCCTCAAACTAATAAAATCTCTTTTCATCACAGCTAGCCATGAACTAGCTAACATGTTTGCAAACTAGTCACATGACTATCACACAGTTTACAAGACCCTATAATTACGGGTGTATCTAATCGCTGGACTGGATCACTGGACTGGACTGGACTACTGGACTGACCTTTGACCTACGCATGCGTACTAAATACTCATGACATCGTGGCAATGGCTGCCAGAGCTAAGGTGTGTTATTTTTTTTTTTACCTTAGCTGTTTCGCCGAAAGCTTGGTCTATGTCTTCCTTTTAATGTTTAGGTCTGGTGTAGTCTTATTTCAACTTTAGAAAGCTTTGTCTATATCTAATGTTTAGGTCGGGCGTAGCCGTGCAGATCCCATTGTGGTGTCTGACTCTGAAGCTGATTTACTGCCCATAAAAATTTTTCCCAAGAGAAAATTCAGGTTAGTAACTAGATTCTTGTAGACGTCCCTGAGCTGTAAGCACAGCTACATCCAGTGGACATAGAAAAATTGCCTAGATCTGGCTTATTATATTTGAGGGCTGGGAAAGCTTAATCATATTTTACAAGAGCCATCTTATGTATTAATGGTGTTTGGCCTAATTTTCTAACAGTAATTTCAGTTGCCAATAATTTTGTAAGCTCCAGTTATGCAGCCTATACACTGTATATATGATACATGTAACAGTAACAGCTAGTCACGCAAGCCACACCCCTGATTACGAATGGGGGTAATCTGGTAACCTTTGGATCCCCATCTCATTCTCCTCATAATATGGAGGAAGGCAGTTTTTATCATATAACAGCTATGATTTTTAATTTGCAGCCATTTCATGGCTGAACAATAGTAGTTCTGCTTGTGACTGCAGCACTCAATTTGAGCACCACCAATTGCAGTGTAATTACATTCCAGCGAAAAAAGAGTGTAGTTCAAAGGTTGGTTACCAGACCCCCATTCATAACCGGGGTGTGTGGCTTGCAAGATGGTGTGGCTTATCATGTCATTAATCTATAGTCACCTTCAACCCTATATTGTATTGTCATTGATAGTGAAGTCTTCCACATTCTTGATGATATTGATATCAATGATGAAGACTTGGCTGAAAATCCAGGTACTCCCTTGTCTGTATAGTGAAACTCTACACTTTGTGTGACTACATGTAAGAATGATGTACTTTTCTCTACGATCTCTAGCCACTGTCTTGCCCTCTCACTCTTCTAGTTCTGTCACTCGTATCTTTCACTTAGCTCTATTCTTTAATTCACCCTACCTCTTTATTTACTCTATTTGTAGATACTTGTACGAAAAAGAAATTGAAAAAGGAATTGAAGTTTAGGTAATATTAACGACTGTTTTGAAGTTGTATACCTGTAAGAGTTAGACCAATCATATGAGTTAAAATATCTGATCCTATACCAGAATTCCCACTTAATGTGGTGTAAAAAGCAAATGGTCATACCTTGCCAGTCCACAAATGTCATCACGGTCTAATATTTCAGTCATCTACCATTCTTACAGTTGCAGTGATGATACAGATCAGCCAGATGATGAGGATCAGCCAGTGTAGGAGGTTCCTCCACCCAAGTATAGTGCAGACTACATCTTGAAAATATTGCTTGATCCTGATATTGACAAACGGAAAATTTGTACCAGAAAACCTACCAATGTCACAAGGAGTGCAACATATGTAGTGAACATTCAAAGTCTAAAACATGCTGATGACATTAAGAAAGATCAGTTTGGTATTTGGAATTATTCAGGATCGCACCCTCAAGCTTATCAAGTTAGCTGTGGTGATGCAGGGCATATATCTGTGGAGATATGTGGGAATGGAGCAACAGGACAGAATGTGGTCTATCTTCGACGTCTTCATTGTACTCATCCTTCCAATCATGATTTTAAGAGACTCATCTGTTTTATTACTGGTAAGTTATCATCATCTCTTACCTGTCAAATTTGTTCATCCTTCTTGGTAGTTTTCTTGATCAAGTTGTATGCATGTGTACTTATGAGGTCAAAGGTGACATACCACAGGAAATTGAACTTTGCAAACTCCTCTAGGATTGGCCTGTTTCACTCACAACAAAAGGACACTGAGTGTACAATAATTATTGACAATAACCTAGTGAGGCCAATGCCTAAAGGGAAGAGAGCACGCAACAAGTTTAATAATAGTACACAGTGCATAGGAGATAAAATCGTTCTAACAAACTTGGGTTTTGGTTTAATTTTTAGTAACACACTCAACATTCTGCCGTCTGTAACTAGCACCATGGGTCTTTAGTGTCCTCTCCTATAAGCCATTGGTGGGGCACACTGGATACAGTGGTGGGTTGAACTTGATGCATGACCAATTAGATTTCTTGGCAATTATTTTAGCTAACATGCATGTGCCAACAATATATTAAGTATTTTTTCATTGTGTAGATGGTTCCAATAATCCACACCACCTTTGTCTACTTGTTTACCGACTGCCTTCAGGATTTGTTCCGACTATCGTATCTCATGGAATTTCTAAGGAGAACAAACCATTTTTTCCTACCTGGAAAAGTACGATGTCTCGAATTAAGGAAGACAGTGCAGCGAAAGGTCCTAAAGCTGTGATAGAATGTCTTTCAGAAGAAGTTGGTGGAATGCTAGGAGCAGTGGCATCAGAACAGTTACCAAGAAATGAAAAACAGGTTACAAATATTAAGCAAAGGTCCAATTTGATACGAGATGGCACTGATAAAGCAGCAGATGAACTGTTTATTGTGATGCAACGTGCATATTCAGAAGATCCTATGAAGAAATTCATTCGGGACAGCACCAGAGCCAGCAGTGGTGCTTGCTGATGATCAGCAAATAGTTGACTTGATCCGATTTTGTACTGCGTCTGTTGAATTTGGAGTCATTACTGTCGACCCCACATTTTGCTTAGGTGCCTTTGATGTTACACCTATGACCTATAGACATCTACTTCTTGAGACGTGTAGGAACAGCCAGCCACCTATCTTCTTAGGACCTGTTCTCATACATTACAAGAAAACATTTTCCTCGTATTTGTTCTTTGCATCTTCCCTTATTGGCTTAAATCGTCAACTAGAAGGGGTGCGAGTTATAGGTACTGATGGAGAACGAGCCCTCAGTGATGCCCTTACACATGAGTTTCGTTTTGCTCAACACCTCACTTGTTTTATCCATGTTCGAAGAAACATCAAAAATAAAATCAATGAGTGTAACCTCCCATCAAGGTTGGCTAACACCATTCTCAATGATGTCTTTGGACAAAGATTGGGATCTGTATATCAAGAAGGCCTAGTTGACAGTGTTAACAGTGATGACTATGATAATAAATTACAGGCTGTCATTGGAAGTTGGAGAAATGCTGAGTTACAAAGCACCTCTGATATTGAGAAGTTTATTGATTGGTTTATGGCAAACAAACCACAAGCTATACGCCAAACTATGTTGCCTTCAATAAGGGAGGATTGTGGTCTGGGGAACCCACCTTCTACTTTCAGTACAAATGCTAGTGAGAGCATCAACGCTCTATTAAAGCACAAAGTTGACTACCAGAAACAACAATTGCCAATGTTTATTGAGAAAGTTCAGGAATTGGTAGCTGAGCAGAAACAAGAGGTGGAGCGAGCAGTTGTTAATCGTGGTAAGTGGCGGTTAAGGTCTCAGTATAGATACCTTGGGGTGCAAGAGCAAGTATGGTTTACAATGACTGCTCAACAACGTCAGAGACACCTTTCTCGGGTGCATTCAGTATCTCTTATGGAAGCTGACGATACAAGTAGTCACTCAAATATGAGACGTGGTGATGGCAAGCTGTCTATGGATGCTGAGACTCTAGCAAAGAGCTCTAACTTACCTATTGCATGTGTTGAGGGAATCTTAAACAAAGCATCTGAATTATTGCACAAAGAAAATGCAATTGTTCCAGCACCAGGGCAGAGCTCAGAGGCGAGAATGGTACTCAGTTTTAGTAGCAAGATGCCACATATGGTTGTCCCTGCTAAGGGCAGTGGTTTCAGTTGTGATAATAACTGCTCTAATTGGAAGTCTATAGGCCTATGTTCTCATTCTGTGGCTGTTGCTGAAAGTAATGGAAAATTGGAAGAATTTATTATGGGTGTCAAAAGGAAGAAAAAGATTCCAAACATGACGGCTCTAGCTACTTCAACAATGCCCAAAGGACGAGGAAGGAAAGGCAGTATTCCTCCACATACTAGGAAGTCAACCCGTGCTGCAGAATCATGCACTCGAGTATCTATGAATGTTGGAACACAAGTAGTATCCGGTAACATTGGAACTGCTAGTACCCATGCTACTCCTAATGTGCCAACATGTGTAGGAGATAGAGTACAGGATTTGTATTCATCCCCACTTCCTCCCAACCCCTGGAATCACCCATATCCATTGGTGCCATGCCGACCTTCGTACTCTCCTCCATTTACTCCTCCATATTTTCCTCCCTCGTACCCTTGTCCCTCATTCTCTCCTGTGTACTCTCCATCCATGTACTCTTCTCCCAGTTACTCTCATACCAAAAACCCATTCACTCTTGGTTTTATTAGAGGAAATATATCTGTCTGTATTGGGTGCAAAAATCGATATGAAAAGAATGCCCAGCCACCAAATGACTTGTGCATAAAGCATCAAGAATGGAGGGAGTTTACACCTGTCGGAAGTGAGACCACACAGTCAAAATTTTGTAACGTATGCTATCACTGCAATGTTGAATGCGTACAGTTCAGGTGTGCCGATTTCAATCCCTTGCTCCTAGACACATCTGTGGTTAAGGAACAATTTACGTCTATACACATAGAATACTTGGCAACAAATTTTGGACTCCACTTGGATTAATCCAGCCACCCTCACCTTGATTTCATGAGTGAATATTGTTAGCTGTATTGCATGAGTGTTGCAAAGGTGTTGTGTATATTTCTATTTAATGCACCATTTCATAGCATAGAATGTGCATGGCCAAAACCATCTTGTTCAAGCACAGGGAGTATAGATATGTGTCGTGACCCAGCCACCAAACTACTTGTACTATGTACATGTGCATAATAGGAATTTACACCTGTAGAAAGCAAGACCACACAGCTATAATGTTACTACTGATGTTTAACCACTAAAATGAACTTGCTTTGGTCAGTAGGCAGAATCATGCTAGCTTATAGGATTCCTGAAGGTCATCATGACTGCCTGAACATGTTTAAAACTGAATTCAAATCTGCATTTCAACTGTGTAGTCTTGCTTTCTATGCATGTAAACTTCTTCCACTTTTGGTGCTCTATGCATAAGTCATTTGGTGGCTAGATGCTGTTTTCATACCAATCTTAATGTTTTGAGAGAGTTTTTTTTTTTTTTTTTTTTTTTTTTAATTTAAGCCCATCAGGACTCCTTTGGACCAAAGATTGATAGCATTGAACAGTGGATATAGGATATACAACAATACTTTAAAAACTTTCTTGTAGGTCAAAGGTCAGTCCAGTAGTCCAGTCCAGTCCAGTGATCCAGTAGTCCAGTCCAGTGATTAGATACACCCCTATAATTACAGTTTCTTTTCACTTACTTTCTTTCTATATTTATACTTTTTGCACTGTGACCTCATCTATCCTTATATCATTTGTTCTTGCACTTGTTAAAAACATCCAGGTTGAGTTATCCACAAATTTTTATTAGTACGTATTCATAGACCTGTACCTGATCACATCCTATATGTGTACTTTATCTCCATACCTATTTTGACTGTATATACCACTGTAGCTATATAGCTTCATATGAATACTAATGCTGTTCAGCTTACTTCTACTTTTAGTGACAGAAATTCAGTGACCATGTGTTGTTTATGCATTGAAATATTGATTCCTCAAATACTAATACAAGATAACGATGTGCTGCTAGCTATACCATCTTATAATCATCAAGATCATCCTTTCGAAGGTAAGATTAACAGTTCTTACAATGGTGAGTCTTTGTATAATTATAGTACCTCTTTTTAATCAACTCTAGAAAAAAATTATAATGAAGCTATTCATACAAGAAGTAATAACTATACTTTCCATTTCTGTCTTTACTACAACGCCATCAGTGCAAAAATAGCTTAAAATCATTTGGCTACCAAGTTATTATCTAATTATGCAAGCTATAGCTATAACATTTTTTTTTTTTTTTTTTTTTTTTGCTTACTGTAAGGTTTAAATAAGCAACTGGCCACTGAATTTCTATAGGTAGCTTATTAATACAGCAGGCGTTCTCATCTAGGAGTTTAAATCAAGTATTATAATAGAGTCAGTTTGATATTTATGGAATACTATAATGGAATGATACCTTGACTGTAATCAATATCAAGGATTTGAGTTGTATAATGATTGTTAACTGAAACATAGTCCATCTCTGTTTCATGATCATAGACTGCATCCTGCTTCAACCTTGCCCTATACCTGTAAGTAAAGTCATTCTAAACACATTTTGCTGAATTTGGTAGAGTACACAAGGTGCAATGCCATTTATTTTTTGAAGTCAGCTACATGTATTCTGCATGATTAATGGCATTATTTATGGAGCATAGAGCTAACTTTGCTGTGGGATGATTAGTAGCCTGCTGGTGCTTGTAGTAAGTCACTTATTCATATTTTGTCAGGGCTCAAGTTGAACTCAGAATGAACTTTACTTCTCTCAAAATGATCTAAATGCATTTCTGAATAAGTAGCAGTTTATTCATTGTATGTGGAATAAAGTGGTTCATTGTACTATATACTTACTTACAAAATATAACTGTATTAAAAGAATCTTAGCCAAAAAAGAATTTTCTGGGAAATAATAGTGAAATAGCAAAACTGCTCAGTGTCTTGATTTGTTATATGATGCAACTGATAGCTAAATATGAGCATGTTTCTAATGAAATTATTAGTCCAAACCAGCCAAAACACACATACAGATATTATACAACATTAATTTATGATTTACAGACAAAAAAAGCAAGCCGGATCAGTAGGGTAGTGTCATATTTTTTTTAAACCCAATTATTTTACTGTACTCAAGAGGATGGTCATTTTACAATGAATGCAATGATGTATTTGAGGTCAAAGTCATATAGCATAGACAGTTTTTTTATATACTTACATTATATTGCTTACCTCTGTATGTGTATAACAGTAAACACAAAGGCCAGGATTAAGAAGAGTGCTAATGGTGCATAATACAGTGGAATCAACAATATCACGATATTACTGATGTTGCTGAAGTCATTGTTACAAATTCCATCAATTGTGTCCTTATTAAATAAAAATAATTCATCTTTTACTAGTTGCATTGATTCTAGTAGCAATAAAGCCAAAAAGTTGAGCTGTAACATCACTTCTAGGATATTGGCTGCTTTACTCTTGTATGGGAAATTGTAAGTGTACAGAGATGTACTGAAAACCAGCACAATGATAGCATAGACCTATAGGATTTGAACAACACAATAACATCACAATGATTATTATTCAGTATTTTGCACATCTATTATAGAGAGGTCATTGGGAAGATGCTTAATAGTGGTCTTTCAAGGTATACAACCAGTTGGCTGGCATTCAAGAATGGCTTAATCTTCCATGTATGATAACAATCCTTGTATGCTGCCAGTGAAACTGTATAGCTAGTGGTTTCAGGACACTGCTAGTTGGCTGTTACAGAGATGACCTGCTCATGTTATAATGGAACCTGCATATATTAGTGTCACTTACTCAGTAAAACCACTCTAGTTTTTGTTATGAGGTGACCTGTGGCTCCCAGTATAAATAGAAAAATCATCCTTACACAACTGAAAAATCCATGGTGGGTGTGTCAGATATTTCGGCTATGCTCACTTCTTACTGACCACACCCACTTTATTACATTACACCCATATATAGATAAATGAACATTGAAAATGCTATTCTGACATTTGTCTTGCTAGTAGTAGGTATAAATAGGAAAGTATATAATAAATGAACATTTCCAGAAATCAGAAGACCTGGCAACATTGCCTATAGTTTAGTTTTTGTATGTACTTACTGTGTTTCTTGGGAAAGGGATCAATGCAAGCAAAAAGAGGAATCTTCTAGCAAGTTCAATTCCAGACCAGTAACTCATACCATCTTTATAATGCACAGAAAATGGCTCCATGTAGTTCTTAAAGTGAGGTATTTTCTACGATAGAGGATAATATTATTATTATTGCTATTTGCTTTCATGGAGATTCTTACCACTACTGGTAATAAAGGAACAAAGAAAATGAAGAATACGCATACTCCTAACATCAATATAGCTATGAGTGCCAGAAGAATATGGATACCAGTAAAACATTCTGTCTCACCACTCAAGAACCAATGCTGCAAGGAGTATAAAGAAGTAATAAAGTAATTATGAGATGATTGTAGCTATTAATAAAGAGTCCTACTATTTTTGTATGAAATAGCAGTTGATATGATGAATAGAGGTAACCCAAGTACAAATATATACAGCAAAACCTCTGACAGAGGACACCCTGAAAAAAAAATCTTCATACTTTGTCCTGCCATAAAGGACAATTTTCTGTGTCAGAAGTTCCACTGTCATCCCTTTGTCATTTAGAAGAGTTTCCATATCTCAAAATCTACAATAATACATTTACAATTTTATTGGTGCTTTTTTCTGGTATAGAAGGACAGTTGAGAGAGGACATTGAAGTGTATGCCACTGATGAATACAAGAGAAGAATACACCACCAGCATCCATTGTTGTGGAGGTTCTTTTTCTTCAATGCTTTTCTTCTAGAGTTGTCAAGTAAAATGGAAAATTCAATGATATTATAATGTTATAACATGTAATCCTCCATTATCATAACCTTCAATCAAGTACTGTTTGGGGACGAAATTTCAAGTTTTTTTTTGTAAAAATAATGCTTTGTTCATTAAATTTCTAGGAGAATGAATCCATTGCAAGAAAGTGTGTTCTATCTTAATTATCAACTGAGCATTTCAATTCACACTTAGCAAAATAAACTAATTAAAGACTACAGCTAATATTCTTTTGAGTCCAAAGAACTGGGAGTTCATCAACTGGACTTGTAACTCACCTTCAACTTTTGCATTAACGTACCTAACAAACCAGACTATGAAATAGACGAGAGATGCAGTTAAAGCTGGGAGATATCGAAGGAGGTAGGAGATGGTTGCAGAAAGGTTGTTAGACAAGCAAAAATCATAGATGAAGTAGAAGTTGGTGGCACTGCTCAGATAATGGAACTGCAAAACAGGTGTAAAATAAACATAGTTACTCTGTGTCTTATTTAGAAATAAGCATCCTACCCTGTGGGACTAGTATTAGTACAGTACAGTCCTATGGGACCAGCACCAGTCTGTATTAGTACAGTGGAACCTCAGTTATACAGACCCTATGGGACCAGCACTAGTCTGTATTAGTACAGTGAAATGTGAAGCAATACATTTTGAATGGGAAGTGTTCTATTGGATAACAAATTGGCAATAAATATCATCTGTATAATCTGAGCAGCTGGATAACTGAAGTTAGTAGCTAAGTGAGCTTTCATTCTATGTGTATGCCACTAAATTTACTTCACTATCTCTATATCTCGTATTACTGTTAATTAGTTCTTACATATTTTCCTGCATATGCAAAAGTCTCTGGGAAAAAAGTGGTTGCATATGGAGCATTCTGCAAGATAACAAACAGTTTTATCAAATTAACAGTCTTCTAGTTAATAGTAAGATACATATCCGTGAAGACGTACCTGAATGTAGAAGAGAAATGGAATGCTCCACTCAGGTAAAGGTTTGTCAATCAGAATGATGGCGATAAAAACCACCACTATGATCACAACTGCATGAGATAAAACAGTGTCTCTAAGTGGAGCTACATATATTATGTGGTCAATAAAGAATATATTATAGTCAGTCCTCTTCTGTTCAATTAAACTAAACTAGGGTGTCTTTAGCTATGGAAAAGCATTACTCTGAGTGATTTAATTAATGGTCAATTGGATAGCAGTTTAAACTCCTTTCATTAGTACATATCTCATTGGCATGGTATCTCATCTCATTAGCATACTACTCACATATCCCATTAGCATGGTATCTCATTAGCATACTACTCACATATCCCATTAGCATGGTATCTCATTAGCATACTACTCACTCAATAATGGAATAAGTGCAAGGAAACCATCAGAGCAAGTGACACATCTGTTTAGCAATACACTAACCCCAGCATCATTTCTACACTTTCCACAAAGAATCCCTATTGAAGAAGAAATGTAGAGAGATCATTAGCATGGACTACTCTATATAAGCAGGCCACCTCTCTATTAGCTACAAACAATGGCTGGTTTGTGTCTCTAGACTTTCTTTACCTTCTCTTTCACAGATACATTGCTCATCTGGGTTGCTGTGCTTATACTTATAAACACACATTTTTTCTGCCGAAGTATTCCGCTCAAGAGCTCTACTGAAGGAACAGTGGCAATATCCAGCAGGACAAGAGTGGAAGAATAAGTTTGCTCCTGACACATCAGTTGGGTTATACATGGCCCATGTCCCATACTATGTAACAACAACAACAACAACAACAACAACAATAGCAACAACAACAACAACAATAATAACAACAACAATAACAACAATAGCAACAACAATTAGTATCCAGTATAGCTTAGTTCTCTGTATAACACATATTTTGAACAACAGTATTAAACACTGACTATACCTTCAATACTACAGTGTCTTGATCATCTTCACAGAAGACTATTTCCTCCCTGATGTCAACACACATACACATCATGGTATCTGTACCGGGCAACTCGACAAGACTGTACCCTCCAGGGCAAGGCAAAGGGAACAGTGTAAAGTTGTCAGAAGAAATCTAAAATTATATGACATCATAGTGTGAATAAGAAAAGTTAATATGTACATTTGATAATAGCAGAGCCAGATTTGCCTTGGTGCCAGCTAACATGACATAACACATAACATGCTCTGAAACAGGTAAGAACATTTTTAAATTTATTATGCTCATAATAATTATAGTGGGAAGATTCTAAAGTAATTAATGCATACTGGATGAGGATTAAATGCTTCTTCTGTAACCACCTGACCCAGTGGGAGAGTCACTGAACTGAGTAGATCAGGAGATTTGATTCTGTAAGAGAAAGGAAAGCTTTCCTGTAGCAACCCATTGCTGGTCTGCGAATCAGTTAGGACGATAATTTGTGGGTCAAACCTCACAGATTCTGAAGAAATGTTCTAAAGGAAATAACGAATATAAAAGCTTGTTGTAATGGAGCAGTGCCAAGCCCTTACATTAGAGCTGAGTCCCACAACACCATATTATTATAAATCCCTTTCACTACGTAATGGAATAAAGGCACTCTGAATTGAACACGTATTTCATTAAAAACCTCTATAAATTATAAAGGACAATTTTAACAGTCCTAATGCCCTTAAAGGGGCCTCTAAAATTATTTTTGGACATTAACCATAAAAGAACACTCTAACTTCAGTGTATTATTACCTCTGAATTAAGGAAAGCCAATATTATTATTATTATTATTATTATTATTATTATTATTATTATTATTATTATTATTATTAAGGATGGCTGAGGCTGACATGTCCTTTGTAGAGTTTCATTGTACCTGATAAACAGCAGTATTTGGCTGAAATGTGAATTGAGCACTTGCAGATGTGTGATGATTGAATTGGTCGAAACCCACCAATGATACTTGAACCCTTTGTCCGGGCCAAACACTTATCTATTAGAAAATTACTATCAACATCTTATGACAACTAATATAAGAACTAGATCAATGCCAAAATTATAAAATTTCACATTTCTGTTTGTTCATGAAACTCTGTTTGATTTTTAAACTTTAGGATTGTTCTATTGCAAGGTCTACAAATCCTGATTTTGTTGTAGTGTGTGATTAACTTACATCACTAGAGTTTGAAGAAAACTGTTCAGCTGTAGTTCCAAAACTCAGTGATTGCAGTGTAGACTCAATAAATCCACTGTTTAAATTATCTCTGTGGTCAATACCCAAAAAATAGAAATAGAAATATCTAACTGGGAGAATGTTTATAGTGTATCATAGGGTCCTTCAATTTTAATGAAACAGGAAGCCCATGGGACATGTGTGTGGTAGAGTAGGACATTTTTAGTGCAAATATTTAGTTTTGATTTATTGGCTGTATCCTAATGTTAGGGAAACCAACAAATAGCTAATATCTACAGTTAATGCTCTCTGTGCTTTATAATACACCACAGCAATCTTATTATGAACTTACGAGTAGGACCATATAGGCCAGTCTGGTACAAAAGTACTATTAAAAAATGGAGGTGTGCTCTTGAACCAGGAACAAGCAAGACCAGATTGGAAGAGGTAGACTGCTGAAGACACTATAGCTTCATTTCTTACAAAGGACACAAGAACCTAATGGGGTCAAGATTTAACATAATTACTTGAAATGGTCACATTGTGGGTATTTAGCTATGTACTGGACAAAGGCTAGTGGTCAGAGTTGTCATGTCCAAATGCTGTATAATTAAATATTCAAGGATATCCAAAGATCACATGACTTTTGTCGGCAAATGCAGGAAGTACTTTATATCATGCTATAGGCAAACTAGCCCCTTCTGCTGAATAATATCTAAACTCTGGATATTCGGATGAGGATTCATAGGTATTCAATCAGTCAGTAATAGGTGGTGTAGATATGCTTTTATGGGACCAAATTTCACGTCAAGAGAACACTAAACTAGATGCCAACCTCACTAAATCCGGCCCAAGACTAGCTAAAAAATATTCAAAGGACAAATCCATGGACTTTGGATGGTAAATAACATTGTGGCATGTCTATTAGAGCACTTGCTACATGTTCAGCTATTGTGTCCTAAGTAGCACTAAAATATTTTGTGATCTAAAATATTTTGTGACCTGCAGTGTAAAGAAGTACAATGATCTGCCAATTTAAATATCATTCCACTGGATTATTAAGATGCACTTACATCTCTCCATTCTGTGGGAGGAGTTGTTCTATTCTCATATAAGATGAAACATCTTGGGTTAAAGAGAAGATCGTCAAAACTTCTAAGGGAGGCTGGAGTATTGACAACAATACTGGAACCCAAACTAGGCAAATAAAAAAAAAGGGGGAAGATAAATAATGTAATAATACTTGATGGGTTATTAACACTTGTCAAAGAGAGTTGTAAAGATTATTGTCTCCAGAGACTATAGACTTTAAATCAGAACAAAGGTATTATAAATATCTCAGGGGGGCTACCAAAGTTTTGGCTTTGGTAAATTTTGAAGACTTTGAGATATTGGTATGTAGCTACAGTGATGATGACAGTCAGTACCACAGATAGAGTCTTTATGCTCTGAAACCTTAGCTGCTTTGTGTAGTCAGGAAAGTGAATGTGATCATAAACATTTTCAGCACACATGTTCAGAGTTTGCTATTATTACCTTACATTCAAAATGATATCTACTATAGAAAACACAGTAACTGTAAACTCTAGTATATAGGTATTGTATTGGTCTATGTACATATAGCTACCACAGATGTTATTGTAATAAATTCAATATGTACTAGACAAACTTCTATTTGGTGGATGCTGGTGCTGAATGTATGTTGTACTTTGTGTCTATGGCATTACAAAAACTAATGTTGAAAACATTACAATGTTATGCTTACATTGAGTGATAGACTTCACATACCTGCCAATATTTCCATGGAAAAGAAGATGTGTTCCTCTTGTTAACCTTATCTGTCCAAAGGAAAGTAGAGTGAGGGCACCCTCTTCACTTGCTGTGTTATTTCTGAACTCAACCTTGCCTTCAATGTCAACCAAACTGCCTATTATCTACAACAATATTATATACCTCCACAGACAGTAAGCAGCCATACAGATTATTACTGGTTAGTGCTGTAATATTTCAATTAACATTCACAAGACTTACCCTTAGACTTGCACCTTGATTTCCTATGAAAGTGTTTGATCCAGAGAGTCGCATAGGAGCATACCCTAAACTCAGAATACCATTGGGACTGGAGTTCCTCACAAATGAACTGCATAGTATAATACGTAATTGTGACAGGGATTGTTAGTTTTATGTTATCTGAACTAAGGTATAAATATTTTTATTAGCTTATTAGTATCTACTACCTTCCCATGTGAAATCTCACACCTCAAAAAGGCTTCCTTCCAAGCTAAGCATGGCCTAAGAATACTCAAACCTCCACTTATAGTCTACATGCTATGAGGCTCCTTTTCTCAATATAGGAGTTCCCTTCTTTAAACTTCTATATCTTGATAAAGGTAGTCCCTAGAGCTATGATTAAACTTTTATCCTGAAGGTAAGTTAGTGTACTTTAACCTAAAACTAAGTTTGATACTCCGCAACTTGGCACATTTTCTCAGATCCTTATCACAATTATATTAAACTAACATTATTGTTAGCTAGACATACCAGTTTATAATCTCATGCTGTGTTGATGTTACTCTCTGTGCAAATCTGATCAGAAATGAAAGTGCTATGGCAGCCCCTAAGTCTTCTTGTGTTCCAAAACCAACATTGTGTCTAAAGATGCATCGATCTAGTCGAGCTAAGTTTCCATTATCATCTAGAGAATGTAAGTATGCAATAAACACTCAAAACAAATTTGTCTGTCAGTCAGTCAGTCTGTCTGTCTGTCTGTCTGTCTGTCTGTCTGTCTGTCTGTCTGTCTGTCTGTCTGTCTGTCTGTCTGTCTGTCTGTCTGTCTGTCTGTCTGTCTGTCTGTCTGTCTGTCTGTCTGTCTGTCTGTCTGTCTGTCTGTCTGTCTGTCTGTATATATCTCTCCACTATAAAGAGACACTTACCAACAAAGATATATATTCCTCCCCCAGATTCTCCTTGGTTCCTTTCAAATAAACAATCAGAAAAAATGAAACTATGAGGACGGCTCAAATTGCCACTAGATAGAAAAGCTAAAAGCACACCAGCTCCACCAGAAAGCCCTACATTGCCAATAAACTGACTCCTGTCTATCTGTACAATATGCTGAAGTGTGTCATAGCTGGTTGTAAGCATGAACAACCCGCCTCCAAATAGTCTGGCCATATTATTCTCAAATATACAATCAGAAATCTTAATACGAAGCTCCTGGTAGCTCTCGTTCATGTATAAAGCCACTCCCCCTCCTCTTCCCATGAACACCTGACCCATTATTGCCCTCTCTGGTGTTAAAAACCCCAATGCTTGATTTCCTGTGAATGAGCTATTGGAGATGATAAGGGTAGGGTTGGTATACTCAATAGGCATGTTGCTATAACCAATGGCCACACCTCCAGAGTTTCCACGCAATGGCTCCAAGAGGCGACCATTGCCAGAGTTATTTTGTAGGGAAATATGATGGAGTGTCACATTTTGACAATTGTAAATGTCCAGCACAGCTTCACTGAAATTCCTATACAATGACAAGAATATGATTATAGAAGCATGACTAACTGTACTTGAATTAGGTCTTACTACTACTGAAATACTCCAAATCAGTAGTGTAATGTTTGTTCAAGGAGATATATTTTAGGAGTGGAATATTGAAAGTAGTAAACAGATGCTTAATTGTGATGTTCTTCTGCTACCAAAAGGATTATGAAGTTGATCTTTAGTATTCATAAATACCTGGTTATAACTCCACCTACACACATGTGGGATATGTGTTCTATCTACTCATGGGGGGATACCATACACATCTTGCCCCCTCTACCATTAATGGGCTTCTTACACTATGAATAGGGCAAGTGACCTGCCAAAATCCCCCTTGTGATTTATACTCTGACCTTTGTCAGAACTCCACAACTAATAAAGTCTTTGTGTAAACATAATGTTATAGCTAGCTAACTAAATACTGTCCAAAGTTGATAACATAGACAATGTTCACATAATAGGATATTCCATTAAAACTAGCTATTGAACTGAAAATAACTAAATTATCAACAGAATAGATACTGCTCATATATACTCAAGTTGCATAAGTTGTAAATTCATGGGTTCTAGCTATAGCAACTAAACTCTATATTCTACCTGCAGCTAGCTCTAAATTACTATAAATAGGTCCCCACTTTTTATCTTACGTGAACATGCAGTTATAAATGTTCACTTCTTGAACAGCAAAGAACCGAAATGGTAATCCACAGTTCTTGAAGTGTATATTTTGCATTACTATATTCTCTGATCTGTTGAAGAACCAAGTATGAATCATATTGGAGTCATATGTACTGTTGTCAGCATAGTAGTAACACACAATTGTCACATCAGCCTCAAGTCCAATAAAATGGACATTTGCAACTCCAAAATTGGATTGGTTTGTGACATAGTGAACTCCCCTGGGAATAGAAATTTGAATGGTGTTAAACAGGCTTTCATTAGAAATGTTTTGATAAGAGGCAGCAAAATTTATTGCATGGTCTAATTCTTTGCAAACCATGCTGTGGTTCATTTGTTCATCATATTTGCATGATTCTGCTTGTGAGTTGATGATAATTTTGATCGTGTTGCCCAGTAGAGAGGCTTGTAAGATTATGCACAAAATCTGCCATGTTCTTTCAATAACCATCATAAAGCTAAAAAAAAAATTTGGCGGAAACAACATTTTCATAATGGCTGACAAGTAGTTAGCTAACTAGCTATATTAATGTTGTCTACATTAGACGACCAATAAAACTGATCATAGCTAGTTTCTATCTAGCTCTACTACGATAGATATAACATAGAACTTAGCTAAGATCTTACCTCACTTATTGAGGAATAGCTTGCCGGTTGGTTTTGTCAGCAAGTTAGCTAGCCGGTGGTCTGTTAAGTAAAGTAGTGAGAGTGGTCCGTGGCCGTCAGCTACTAGTAATTCTAATGGTAAGGGGGCGTGGATGGGGGCATGACCTCATGAATCTCCTTTAGCAGACAGTACACAGTTGACACACGATTAGACCTCTATTATCTAGGATTAGACGATGAAAGTAATATGTTTTTTTGCTATCTCTATGGCTGTATTGTTCTCCGTCCTACAATGTAATGAAGGGGCTGAAGTGTATGTGAACGCAAAGAACGGCAGTGACACAGAATGTTTCTCACTGCAAGATTTAAGCAGCATGAACGACACATCGATGGACAGATCTCTGAACGCGCCATGTAGGACCATCAACCATGCCCTTGGGAATGTTGAATGCAGCTCCTCTTGTGAGAATGCCAACCCACTATTCAATTCTGTATTGAAACTCTCAGATGGAACTCACAAACTGCAGAGTTGCATTGGAATACTTCAGGGAGAGAACATCACCATTGAAGCTGACAATCATGGAGAAGCCACTATAAGATGTGTGTCATTTAGGAATAAGAAGATGGCAGATAACATCCAGTCGTGTATGACAAAGGGGCTAGTTTTCAGAGGGATCAATTTTGAAGGGTGTGGTCCTCTGTCACCAAATGTTTTCATTAATCGATCCACTGATGTTCTGTTTGAAGACTGTACCTTTAAGTAAGATTAATAGAACTGTATCAAAATACATCAGCAGACTTTTGATAATAGTCTTGGTATAGAGTGACCTTTTGACCTCTGTGTTGCACAAAGAAAGGGATGACACTCCTGTCTAAAAAGTTCTGATGGGGTGATCCCTTTTGGAATGTTGTATTTGAGTGATCTGATTGGCTATAGTTGTAAGGATAATAGGTTAACGGTACCAGACCCATTTCTCATGCAGCACTGAGGTCAAAGGTTTAGGGTACATCATAAAGATACAAGTTGTTTACTTAGTCTATGCAAAATTAAAACATCAAAGTGTTGATGAAACCGACAACATTCTTTTGAATAATTATTTGCAAGCCACAATGGCTGAAGAACTTCTGTGTACACAGGTACATCACTATATATACTGATCCTTGTTGAAATAGTTACAGAGTTTGTTATAGTGAATGAAGGAAATTCTTTGGCTAATTATTGTTGATAATGATTGTTTGTTTTTTATTGTACATTTCATGATTATGGTATCTGCATTCATTCCTGTCCTCATGGTGTAAGCCCCACCCCCCACCCCCTAATTAATGTGCCTCAGTCACCTATGAACTCAAAATTTCCATTGCCTATGATAGTAAACCATTGTACATAAGTCCTAAAACTTACAGATTAATTGAACGAAGCCTTGGGACATTCACACAGGAAGTAACAGTCAAAAACCACACCCCTTCAGTTCTGGTTAGGTGCAAATCCTATGTAATAAGAAGCCTTATTTCCTATCTTTAGGCACACTATTATCAATTAGTGTAAAATTTTACTACATTCCAAATATGGAGGTTAATTATTGATATCATGTAGTACATACCACTTAAGCTTAAGTTACATTGTGATGGTGAAAGCATGACACTTCTAAATTTAGTAGTTTAAAACTTTGAGGGTCATAAAACCAATTATGAGCCAATTCACAATAATGTTGTTGTTGTAGAGGAAATATAGGTGCATCCTTGAGAACTCAGTTTGTTCCAGTTATCAAACTAATCCGAACTAACTTCATCCTCAATCAAAACCAACTCCCAGCCCCTGAAGACAATGAAACTACCACAATTGATGAACTATTTGACAGTATCACAACAGCAGGTGGTTTTACTTATTACAGTCAGAACAGAAGTGTTGAGATAGTTATCAATGACTGCAGATTTATTAATAACTCTGCTAATGTCAATGACGCTTCTTCTTCACGTCCTGTTTTGTTAAAACCAAATGGACATGGTGGGGCAGTACTAATCAGATTAGCACAGGTAACTGGAGCTAAGATTCATATTACCAATTCATTTTTTGAAGGGAACAGAGCAGAAGTTGATGGAGGGGCAATCTATTTCTCCTTATCCGAAAACTTTGCTGCTAATTCAATCTTCATATCTAACAGCAGTTTTCTTCGTAATAGAGTTTTTGAGTCGGCGGGAGGAGCTATTAGCTGGAACACCTTTAGTTTTTCCTTCAACAACTCCTTAATTCTAGAGGATTGTAAATTTATTGAAAACACTGGTTCTATTGGTGGAGCAGTGGGTATATCATTATATGACACCAGCATTAACAACTTTCTCTTACCAGATAACATTGAGTTTATTCGATGCATGTTTCATGGTAACATGGCCAGAAACGAAGGCACAGCAGTCGGTTTATATTCTCTAGTTCATGTTGATGAATCGGGCTTCCCAGTTGACTTCATTAATTGGTATGTAAATTTTAAGGTAACATCAGGGTTCTATCAAGGAATATATTTTTGGGAGAAGTTAAATTGGATGTTGTGACCACACAGGACATGGAAGTGTACCATCTGGGGAGGTCTAAGGGTATGCACTCCACCCCAAGTAAATGTTTTGAATTCTGGGGTCTCTGAGATGGATTCTGGTACAGTTTCGGCACTAGAAAAGTGTGAATTAGTGAACAGACTCTTCTCTTTTATTCTTACAAGCATAAATGGTTACTGTAAGAATTGTGAGAGAAGCTTTTCCCCCTCACCATCCCGCTAGACAGAACTCTATCGACACTGGCATGTCCATGTTATGTTGCCCATAATGCTCTTTGAAATGCTGCTGACTACAACTTAAATATACTTTCTGATAATACTGTTTTTCTACTAAGAATATTCTGACAGGGTTTAATTGAAAGCCTAGAACCCAGGATAATTTTTCTCATAATACTGAGAATATTCTGACATAGGTTCGTGTTTATATAGTTATTAGTTAGTTATGTTACAATTCACCATTCTAATTACTGAACAGACAGTGTCATGGGTTCTACCTTAGGATAAATCTGTGTGTGACAATGAATCCCAGAGAAAAGACTGCTTGAATTCATAGTCAATTTAAACCCTGTTGTGTGTGATTGCTTGTCACACTCAGGTAAAGTACTAATAGATTTTCTCTCTTCCTGCATGCAGCACTTTTACAGAAAACAGCTACATAATTGAAGGCTTTAAATCTGATCAGCTTGCAGAATATTCCAGTGCATTGTTGTCATTTCGATTCCCTATGAATTTCAAGGGGTATAATCATTTCATTGGTAATAATGGTGGGGGAATCACTCTCCTCAACACCAGGCTAGAGATCGAAGGTGAATTATTGCTGCAAAGTAATGTAGCAACATTTGGAGGGGGAATTGCAGCTGATGACAGCTGTCTTGTAAGTTATAGGTATATTGTAGTGTTTGTATTCATGATTAATTATTGATCATAATAATAATTATGTAGCCAAATTGATGGAATAACCAATTAAAAAGTCTAATAAAAAGTGATATATTATTAAACCTTGCCTCTTGTGATTAATAATGCTAATTCATTTCTCTGTGTAGAGTAATCTAGACTAGAATATGATAGTTTAGTCCTTTCACAGCATTATTGTTATTCAGACTTTCCATTCTATTTCATCTCCGGATTAATAGCACTCAGATAACTAAAATGGCAGAGCTTTAGTTTAAAATATTACATTATAATAATCATAGTAAAGTGCATTTTTAAGGTTAGCTCTATGCCAAGTAAACAGTTGCCTGGACACATTTCTTGGTATAAAAGCAGCTTTGGTCTTGCCTTGGTATCACTGCTGTCATCTGTACTCTGTCTCTTCCTGCCTGATTGTCTCAATGTCTGGCTTGAAGTCACATGACCATGGTCTAGCACCTGTCTGGTTGCTAACCAGTAGTGTATCAAAGACTCAATTTAATTATAACCTCTCTGAAAGGAAGATACAGCAGAATTTTTCACTTTAAGTACATATAATCATACCTACAACTCAAAAATCATAAGAGACCCAGCAACCTTGAGACTCCCTGATTTAACCAAACTGCTTGTTGATATCAACTCATGCATTAGACATGGAATGAACTTTCTGGTTCCAGCTGATTTGGAACCAATAGTTCCATTATAATCCATATGTGGGCACCCTATACTTTTCAGACTTAGCCAGGAAAAAAATATCAGGGCTTTTCAATGTTTCATACTTATTATTATTATATTCATCAATTTGTGATTACACAAGTGCAAAGAAGGCAATGAATAATGAACATGTCTGTCTATGAATATCATTATCTCAAAACTGCAAGTCTAACTGTTGGTTTGTCTTTAGGGATGGGAATAAAATTCACTAATAATATTTTAACTGTTTATGCTCTTGAAGATTTCCAGTACTATGGTGTAATGGAAGAGGCATATAGAGTTCTGCATGCAGGTAGCGAGAGCAGTTTGAGGCACACTAGTAGATAGTAGCTCTAAAGCATGGGTATTCAGGTAGTTGAAGGAATACTTTCACTGTTTTACAGATTGGATTTGTCTCTGTTATCTGTCCCCCTCTCGTCACTTGCCATGAACTTGACAGGGGGCTATCATTATGGCATTCACTGCAGTTATTATGAAGAACTACTAGCTATGGTTTATTATTACATACTTGAGTGGTCAATTTTGCACTTCTTTCAAATTTCCCTGGAGCACCTCCCGAGTGAGCCTTCAAGTGGCATTACGGGGGGGGTGCACTAGATAACCCATCTACTTAAATCTAAGGTTTCATTCTATGCATCTATATATGCAGATTGAGGTGAAGCCTGGTGTCAATATTACTTTGTATAAAAACACTGCAACCATGTCTGGAGGTGGAATCCATGTGTCCTTCCCAGCAATTAGATACACGACTACCATCTTTAATCGGCTCTGCTTCCTTCAGTATAGAAGCCCTACTGGTCAAGAGCTACCTCCACACAGATGGCAGGTAAATATTCATGTATTGATGCTCTTTAGCCAGCGAAGAGTAACTCAGTATATGTAGATACAGATGCATATAATATTATGTATGTAGTGTTTTCTTTTTGGCATGACATCACTAAAATTACATTATTTGGGGTGTGGTTTGTCTGGGTGTGGTCTTTGTCCCTGAAATAGACTTTGAAAAGTTAGCAGCTATGCATGAAGACTCAGTTCAGTGATTGGATGTCAACTCCTTGATATGTAGATATTATTTCTAGCCTAGGTATTTCAATATCCTTGATGACAAATTTTACAAAAGGAATGGGCTTGAAATTTAATGACTTGCCAATTGTTTTCTTTCAACAGAATGTAAACATATCATTTATTGAGAACAAGGCTGGGTTGAGTGGAGCAGCAATATTTGCCTCAGATTTGCTACTTTGTCAATGGATTGGGAATGAGTATGCTAATGGAGGGGATAAAATCAGTACCATTTTTGGAAATTTGCCTGAAGAAATTGCAGATATGTCACCATTTTATTACAGGTGCAGTAAATAACGAGATACTGAATAATATGTCTTAAACATTACCCAGAACTCAAACTTAAGAAAGTATATGTGAAATACACTGGAGCAGCTCTGTTCCGGACTCCATGGGACACATTAAAGTGGCCTCATTTCAGGGAGTGAAGCTCTATTACTGTTAATACACAAGCTGAGACATATCTAAGTGTCCTTAATACAGATGTGTCCTTGTTTCAAAGGGTGGAGCTGTTGTTGTTCAGATACTCTCAATCCTTAATTTTTCTAATAATTGCTTGCTTTCCTAGAAATAATGAGTTGCTAATGACAACTAGCCAAGTCAATGTGGACATAGCCACATCTCCAAACTATATTCATGTAGTACCAAAGGTAAGTTAAGGACATTGAATATGTGCAGAGGTAGAAAGCATGAAGCTGTTTACTGTTATACATGTGTACACGTGTGTAAGGCATGTCATTTTCACTAATCTCAGTATTTAACACCACTTAATCCAAGTTTTTATTATGTGAAGTCAGATGTGTCCTCTCATTTCAGGGTGTGTGTGTGTGTGTGTGTGTGTGTGTGTGTGTGTGGAATAGTGTGTTTAGATGTGCCCTCATTTCAGGGGGGCTGGAGTAGTGTGTGCAGATGAGTTCTCATTTCAAGGGGGCTGGGGTAATGTGTGTAGATGTGTCCTCATTTTAGGGGGGCTGGAGTAGTGTGTGCAAATGAGTTCTCATTTCAGGGGGGCTGGAGTAGTGTGTGCAGATGAGTTATCACTTCAGGAGGCTGGAGTAGTGTGTGTAGGATGTGTCTTCATTTTGGGGAGGCTGGAGCAGTGTGTGCAGATGTATCTATTTCAGAAGGCTGGAGTAGTGTGTTTAGATGTGTCCTCATTTCAGGGGGGCTGGAATAGTGGGCTTCCACTTTATTGTAGGGAGGCTAGAATAGTGGCTTCCACTTTAGCCTACAAGCTAGCCAGAAAATTTTTAAATGTTGTATAGCTGCAGTCTACACTTGTTCAGCCGGGAGAGACTGTGTTACTGGATATTCTCGTTACTGATCAAGTGAATAACAACCGTGAAGCTGTATGGTCACTGGAAGCACCTCTTCAAGAGATGGTAAATTGATGTGGAGACCTCATGGCGAAATATAAGTTTTCTCATTATGTATAGTGCACCATCATGTGAAACATGTCTACAGTAGAGGGAGCTGGAATTCTAAATATTCTTATAATGAATTTATTGGTGCCAAAATCAATAATATTATCTTACACTAAATATATAAAACTACATTTTGGTTTCAAAATCAACTTTATGAATGATTCCTTCTGAAGGTATGGTATGTAACCTTGTCAAGTTCTAGTAAATTGAACCTTTAACAAAGATGGCTTGGTCATCAGATGATGCAGCCTAGTACTAGATTCAGTAATAGTTTACTGCATATCTGTGTATATATGTATAATACATAATACTATTATAGTCAGCAATTATTTTTCCAGACACTTAATGGTATTTCTGCTGGTAATGAGACTTTTACATATCATGTACCACAAGCAAAACTACTTCTTGACGATGACCAAATTTGTTCTGATGTGACAACAGGACAATTATCTCTCAAATTTTCACTGCCCAGAACACTAGTAAGTATGTATAATTTAGTAGCTACAGTGGAATTCTCTTGACCTTGACAATTACAGTACACTGTGATGTGTCCTAAATATAGAAGTTCCCTTTATTTTATAAGAGGCTAGTGCTAGTAATATAGCTTCATTACAGCCTACTGCTTGTTTTGTTATGCTGGAATGGAATTTTCACTGTAATCTTTCACTGTAAATTACAGCTAACTGGTAGTAATCTTTCACTGTAAATTATAGCTCACTGGTAGTAATCTTTCACTGTAAATTACTTTGTAGTGATTTGGCAGTAATCTTTAACTGTAAATTATAGTTTACTGGTAGTAATCTTTAGCTGGTTCACTTGTATACAGGAGTCTTTCACTGCCAGATGGCTAGCTATAGAGGTTGTCTCACTACACCTATAAAAAAGGCACACATAGTTTTTAAGGAACAGGAATCCAGTGTATCCATGCTTCAACCAAGCTGACTGCAAGTAGCGTCATAGAGAATAAGTAAACTCACTTAATTTCTATTAGACAAATGTATATAATTATATATTCTGTAATAGTCTGTATTTTGAGTTCATATGAAGTTATACTGTTGTTTTTCTGGAGTCAAAATCATTCATAGTGAACAGCCTTTAGTGATGTCGAATTCATGTGCACAGCAATATCTCTCCACTATCTGATCATATTCTGAGTAGCTAATGGGATACACCACCTTTTATCATATTATTATATTTCAGGGTTTCCCGACAACTCTCACTCTGAACTTGAATGGCTGTCATCCAGGTTATTCCATCAATACAGACACTTGTCTGTGCCAGTGCAATACTGCTCATAGGGACATTGTTCGCTGTGACCAGAATAACCGGTTTGTCTACTTGGCAGTAAGTAACAATAACACCTTTTTAATTCGAGAAAAATGACATTCAGAGGACCCAAGAGAGATCTCTACAGGGATGTGGCTTTAATCTGACCCCACCTATTCTTTGTTTGGCCACACCTACCATCTTTAAGCATGCAAGAAGTAGCCAATGAGCAGTGTTTATATCTAAATAAGTTTTAACCTGCAAGATCTATGAGACAATCTCTCCATTAAGCCACTACGGTGAAACCTGTCTAATCAGACCACCTCTCTATATATAGGCCACCATCATGTCCTGATATTGCTTGTATCATTGATTTTGACCTCCATATTGAAATTACCTTCATATTAATCAACCATTTGCAGCCCAGAGGGTGGTGTCTATAAACAGGTGTCGCTTTTAATAGCATTATACAGTCAGGGATTAAGAGGTTGAGTTCTGTGACTTTTCAGATCGACCAACTGATGACCAAGTGGTCACTCTATAGTACCCTCTCAGATTTGTGTCACACTGCTAGATTTGTTTGATAGAGAAAATTAACCTTTTTTTAGAGTGGAGTTTGGGGTGGAACGGATAACTCAAGTGGAGATCATCGTTTAGTTACAGTATATGTTCCTGGAAATTTCCTAACCTGTAACAAAGAGGGGAGACTTCCAGGCTGTCTCTTTCAATTGGATGACATTGATGCTCAGTGCAGGACAGGACGACATGGTAAATGTCATGTGACTTATTAAAATAAGATCATAAGTCAAACTTTTTGTAGTTTGTGTGTAATAGCATTACTGTTAAATAAGCAGAGAGAGATGGTGAATTGAATATAATCCGCTATCTTGACTCAAACCAAATACAAATATACCAATAGATCTGGTTAAGTAAGTAAAAATTGGGAACAGACTTCTGTCATGTATTGAAAGACTTAGCACATGTTAGCACATGTTAGCACATGTATCTGATCTATTAATTAGGTCGACTTTGTGGATCGTGTATTGAAGGATACGGAGTGACCCTTGACTTGCAGGAATGTTCGAAGGCTAATGACCAATGCATTCTAGGAATGATTCTCTTCATTGCTCTCTGTATGGTTCATAGTGCATGATTGTGCATTTGTAATCAGCCACATTTGGACACCCCTTTCTCCTTAGGACACCCCCTCTCCTTAGGACACCCCTTTCTCCTTAGGACACCCCCTCTTCTTAGGACACTCCCTCTCCTTAGGACACGTATTCCTCATAAAATGATGTTATAACTTTCACTAGCTATTGGCCAGATCTATTATGCATTTCTGCTTAATTCATTTCCACTTGATTTTATGTAGGTGTCCTCCTTAACCAGATTCTACAGTTCTGTTTATTTAAAATGAGACATGTACTAAACTGGCTAGCTATACTTGAATCCCATTCAGTCATTTTCTGAACTCAGTTTGAGGTCTCAAATAAATAGTAGCACACTATATGTGGGACCTCTCAAAGAATTCCCAAATCCCCTCTCTATGCTTGACACCTGATCTAAACAGTTGCACTTTATTCTTGTCCAATGAATACCATTATAATTATAATCAGTTTGAGGCTAATTGCTGATAATAAGGTGAATACTGAGTATGACTTTAGCTTGTACAATGTAATATATTTTGAAACTTAACCCTTTACTCACTCTAATTTTATGTTGTTTCTTGCAGGTTTTTTTGTTGTTATCTTATCATTCTTAATATTATTTTTCAACATTGGTCTGCCTAATGAATTGAAGGGGTTATTATTCTATATGCAGGTACTATATTATGTTACAATAGAGTTAAAATAAAATATCATACAGAGGACATAGGTGACACCCCCATCCACCCACCCCCATATTATGCATGCAGAAAATGTTGACCTGATATTTTGAACAGTGCTTCAGGGGATTGAAGTGAGAGTCCCTTGCCTGGATTTATAAAGATGTCTTCATTTCAAGTGTAGTATTTATTTTGTAAGATGGTTACAGAGAGTTCTACAATATTTACTGCATATAGAGATGTCCTTAATTTTAGAAAATGGTTCCATTGGATTTCCTTGTGAGCTTATTGTTTCATAGGTCATTGGCTTGGTCTACAGACCCTTTCTCATCTTACAGAGCAAGAGCAGTGGAATCAATGTAAGAAACCAATCTCACTACGCTGTAGCAGTGCACAGTAGTACTAATGTCACTGTATTGTAGCAGTGTGAGACACTAATGTCACTGTATCGTAGCAGTATGTCACTGTGGGTAGGAGTGTGAGACATGTATTGTAGCAGTGCAAGACACAAATGTCACTGTGGGTAGGAGTGTGAGACATGTATTGTAGCAGTGTGAGACACAAGTGTCACTGTGGGTAGGAGCATGAGACACTAATGTCACTGTGGATAGGGACATGAGACATGTATTGTAGCAGTGTGAGACACTAATGTCACTACATATAAGACACTAAATCTGTTGTACCTAATCTCTGTTAAGTAACAATGTCTTTCATTCTTGTAGCCTCTGACTATTCTAGTCAACCTCTTGGGCTTCAGTATTCCCATTCCTCTCTGCATCTCCGCCAACATCCAAGCACATCACGTGGCACTACTTGGTTATATTTCACCAATATTAGTACTAATAACAGTCATCATATATGTCTTCAGGTACACACCTGTTGTTGTTGTCGTCGTCGTTGTTGTTGTTGTTGTTATAGCTCCATACAGAAGTATTAGCTCACAACAAGCTAATTCTGTAGTCTACTAATGCCTATACAGCAATGGAACCTCCTCTTTGAAAGGAGGACACCTCTGTATATATTGGAACACCAATTCTCTAAAATGAAGATACCAAGAACACTTGTATATGTTTCAAATTAGCAACAAATATCCCCTGAAATATGACCACCTGTCTAGCCAGGACACTTTAATTTGTCCCAAGGTATCCAAATAGAGAGGTTTCACTGTACATGAAACATGATACATGCATAGACAACTGGTAAACTACATGCCAGTCTTCTATCCATTATATTTTTTCCAGTGCTCGCTGCATAAAGTTACTAAGTAATCGTTCATCCTTGGAAGGAATCACTTTGCTCTCCTTGTTTATATACAAGTATATTGCAGACACAAGTTTCACTCTCATCAGTTGCTCCATCACAAATGTTGGCTTGGTATGTGAAAGTCCTGTAGTTACAAAAAACTAACGGTTGCTGTTTTCACTTGTTAACTAAATATTGCTCGATTATAGGTAGTTAACCTTTACTTGACTTCATTCTACATACTTGATTTCTCCATTTTTATTTAATGTAGCTGTTTAGGAGATAAGGGGGTTCTTTTCAATCTGTATCTAGTTATCCTAAGAAATGACTAAACTTTTGGTTTAATGGGTGGCCTCATTTCAGGAGGTTATGACTAATACACTGTCAAAGTTAACTCAAAAGTGTCCTTATTTGTAGGCATCTGAAGAAAAGGTGTCCACTGTAACTCTAGGACTAGGTGCATACCTTAATAAACTTCCATCCTATCCAGGTCTTCACCTATGATGGTTCTGTTAACTGTTTCGGTTTAGAGTTTGGATTCTTTGTGGTCACGGCTTTAGCTGTGGTGATCTTGTTTGTGGGTCCTGCACCATTTGCAGTCGGCTACATATGCTATAAGCGACCACGTGTAAGTAATATAATACAGGAAAAAGTATTAGTTACTAGTGGCCTTGCCAGTGGCCTTGCTTGCCCAGTGGGCTTTGGGCCTTGCCAGTGGCCTTGCTTGCCCAGTGGGCCTTGGGCCTTGCCCAGTGGCCTTGCTTGCCCAGTGGGCCTTGGGCCTTGCCAGTGGCCTTAAGTTGAGAAGTATTAAAAGGAGTGAAAAGTGAAAAGTTCCATTTCGTAACAGCATTATTTGAAGAGCACATGGAAGTAAAACTACTGATAAATAGAGTGTTGTGTGAGAGCAGTAGAAAATTTCTATTGCAACCCCTTAAATGAGAGCATCTCAATTTTCATAGTGGAACCACTCAACTCCCCCCACCAGAAATAGGGGCATCTCTGTATACAGCCACCCCTCTAATTATGCTGCATTAATTTTTCCTCGGTGTCTGGAATAGAGAGGTTCTACTGTACATAGTTAAATTGACTTGATATAAATTACACTGTTAAAAATTCCCTTCTTTAGAGATTTCATTATTATGCCGATGTACTTTCCAAAGGACTACATGCAAAGAAGCGTTGGTTTGGTGGATGGGACTTAGGAAGACGCCTACCATTCATATTTTTTAGTTACATCTTTGTCCGACCTTCTGTTGTTCTGGTGAGACTAACAAAGAGACATTTTCCCAACCAAAACACTCAATATTATTTGTCTGATGTCCAGATTAACTCTGGGGAGAGGTGGTAGAATTAAAAAAAAAAAAAAAATGAAGAGGGTTTGACATGTACACACAGTGCACTGTCTCTAAAATCATTTATATAGTAGTACATAGCTACAAGGAGCTAGATAGATAGCATAAAATTATTCATAGGCCTGGAAAGAGGACCCATTAATTTTCTTTAGACAGTACAGAAACTGAATACATTATAAATAATTCTCCTCACCCTGGGCATATATAGCTACCACAGGGCATATATAGCTACCACAGGGCATATATAGCTACCACAGGGAATATATAGCTACCACAGGGAATATATAGCTACCACAGGGCTAAACACCTTTCTGATTTTCTCTTAGTCAATGTTGTTGCTGCTGTCATTTTTCAGCTATTGATGATGGCAGGCTCTATCTTTGTCTTACTCTTCCATCTCATTATCAAACCTTATGAAAGCAAGAATGTCAATATTATTGAAAGTTTTGTTCTGACAAATTTCGTGGTTGTGGTGGTGGTATTTTCATCCAGTGGCATCCCCGAGTGGCTCAGTACTTTGCTTCTCCTGGGACCCTTCTTGTATGGAATCCTATACTTCATCTGGATGTTGGTTTGCTATATCTTGTAAGTGTATCTAGCTATATTCAGTGAAGGGGGTGGACTTGGTTCAAACACATTAATTAACCTCCATTCAAAGGACACTTGTCCTATTCCCAAAACATCTGATAGATACTTGTCCTGTTCTCAGCTAATACTTTTTTAGTGTGTTAATTGACTGTATGCAGTACCATGTGATAATGCATCAAGGTCAGAGTTCATAGGCTGAGTGTGCTATATCATTGAATGAGAGTATGACTTTTTACAACTAGGACTCCAAAAATGAATTAATTATTTGTAATAATATAATAATGAGGTATATATTACAGATTAGGAACATGTGACTCTGTACAATCATATCATCTGCGCTGCATAGACAGCAGTCTGCACAGACAGCAGGATGCTGTACTAAGTAGTTTGTGTAGTAGAGGGAGGGGAATGGTGCATAAAGGATACTGTTCATGTAATAGGCAAGAGGGACATAATGTTCTTACTGTTTCCATTTTGACTCCAATAACCACAAAGGGGTAATTTCTCCATGGAACTCCCTCTCATTACATTATTAGCTAACAGTGTGACCATTATTTTACTCGATCCTTTTCACATAAAGCATTATATTTTTTATTCATTTTTAATAACCAGGAGTGAGTGTGGCTATAAAAACTGGGTGTGGTCAGCAAAAATATCCTGTACATAACCCCCCCCCCCCCCCCCCCCAACCCTGAATACTGGGAATATTGCATAGTTAATTGTCATTCAAAAAGATGTATACCACCACAGAATATTATCATGCTATGATTACAGCCATTGGTATTACAAGGACAGAGATGAAGACAAAAGGCTGAATAAGACACTAGTCCGTGCCGGCAAGACACTGGTAATGAGTGGAATGGGGCAAATGCAAAAGAAGTTGCTATCATCCAAGCCTAAAAGAGAACTAGATACTGTTGGATCAATTTCAGAGAGAACTGGAAGTCAAGTTGAAACAGAATTAGAAGATTCATCCGAACTCAGGGACTCTATATTATTAGACATCTTCTAACAATCAATAGTCATATAGAGTGGTATAATTATAAGAGGGGAAACTTTGGAGTGCATAGTATGTATGATTCATTGACCCTTTCTGATACATTTTCTCCTTAGTAAAGTTCAGAATAGCAAACCTAGAATTTGAGTTCCAACTTACCCAGAAGTCAACCAAATATTTAACCATGATACATCTCAGCATGTGCCTTATTATAGGAGGCTGTGATTTGACATTATACCTGACAATAATAATCTTTAAAAATGTACTGCCATTCTCTACCTTCGGGCTCAGTGAATTATACTGAGAGGGTGTCTTTGTAAATTGGGCGTGGTTCTACTTTCATGGTACAATCTGTTCTGTTGTGTTAGTACTATAGATGCAAGTTTCTGCTGATTTTAGCAACAGGATGCAGCAAGCAGTTCTATGTACGTACGTAGAAGCTAGAGTATACTGGGCACGCCCAGCAGTGGGATTTTCTATTATCTTACCAGCGGATCAACCACGCCTATTTTACGTGGACACACCCCCAATACACGCTCTGTAGTAATCATGTGGTTTTCTGTGTAGACGTAGTGTACTCATATCACCCATTCATCGTTTTTTTCAACTGCTGAGGTGTAATAATAATTCTCACGTCTTGGCTGATGGCTTCTACTGTATAAAAAGATAAAAAAATCACACCAACTGAGCCAGAAGATAGACAATGGCGGTGCAAAATATTATTCTCATATTTGCGATTTTTGTCTCTATTGCTCTAGCGCAGCGAAGTCCAGCATGTCCCACACCTCCTCCTGAATGCACTACCAATCCTTGCGAGAATGCAACTTGTCCTCATTTCACCTCGCAGCTCAGGTGCTGCCCTGAACTTTATAAAGGGGTTTGTACAGCTCGCTTTTACCGTCAAAATTCTAGAAAACCAGTCGGTCCTCCCGAAATATGTACCAGAAATGTGATTTTTTGCAAGGATGTAGAGTGTAATGGACGCCGGATGTGCGTGGAGAAAGAGATACTTTGCAATCTTCCGAATTGTGATACCAGGACAGTGGTGGCCAAGTGTGTGCCTATAAAACCTCTACCGGTTGCTAACTGTGACCAGGTATATTTGCATCACTCCCTGTTGTTATAATTAAAATAGGAAATAGGAGAGGAGTTAGAGAGAGAGTGGTCTAGAAATGTAGCTAAAATGGTTACTAGCAAAGTACCCCATGCGGGATATCAACTGCCACACATTTTTAATAAGAATCGAAAATGCTTATTTTCACCTATAAACTTCTCAGCAATACATACCTAGCTCTAGCTAATACTGAGCAGCTGCTACATGCATCAAGAGAGACATCATAGGCCACAAATGTTGATACTAGGTATCAATAAGGACTTATGTAAACTGCCTAGTATTCATCAGCTAACTTTAAGTGGTTACTTGCATGAATAGGACCTTGATTCCTTCAAGCAACCTGCAATCTATTTTGTCAGATTGGGGGGGGGGGGGGCACTGGAATAATATTTGAATTAGTGACCCAAAATATTGGGGGGGGCACATGCCCCCAGTGCCCCCCCCCCCAGTTCCTACACCTATGAGTCTGTAAGACTTTAATGACTTCGGCTAGATTTTATTTTGTTTTGCTTTCTTGTGTATTCTTGCAAGGCAAACAAACCATGGCTGAATTTGTAAAAATGAGATTTCTTAAAAGTTGATTGTACAAGATTTCTTATTCCTTTGTTTATTTACATGTGTTTATTATTTCTCTTCTTCATACTCTGAAATCAGGTTGAATGTGTGGACAATGACTTGAAATGTATGGTTGTAACCACCCGGAACATGACCCAGGCTAAATGTGTCGTGAGCAAACCCACAAACTGTGAAGAAATGGAATGTGACGAAGGCATGGAATGTGAAATGCGACTGATAGTAAAGTCTGGAACCAATGAACCACGTTGCAGACCAATACAACCCAGAAAGAGAGCTAAAGACTGTTCTGAGTTGAACTGTGGAAATGGTCTCGTCTGTGAGATGCTCAAACCAACGGTTGCCAGTTGTGTAAAGATCCCACCCCCAACTAACTGCAGTGATATTGAATGTGGAGAGGACATGGAATGCCGCACAGTGGGAAGCCATGGAAGAGTAAAGTGCTTCTATGTGAAGCCACCTATTACAGATATTAGTTGTAGAGATCTAGATTGTGAAGATGGATATCGCTGTCTTATGACGGCCAATAAAGCTAAGAATGGTGATATTGAACTCCGACCAGCATGTAATCCCATGAAGTGTGCCGTTAAGAGATCACCACGATTCCCTCAGTCTTGCCGAGAGATTAGGTGTAGGAGAAATGAAGAATGTGTGGTATGCATGGAAGGAGGAAAAATGAGAGCCAGGTGTCATAAGATGTCTAATTTCTCAACAGATAGACCTCGTCCTACTGGGAGACCTCATCCTAATACCAGACCTCATCCCACTGGCAGACCTCGTCCTACTGGCAGACCTCGTCCTACTGGTAGACCCCGTCCTACTGTGACACCTCATCCTAATAATACTAACAATAGCAGACCTCATCTCACTGGTAGATCTCGTCCTACCGAAACACCTCGTCCTAATAATACCAATAACAGATGCCGTCCTCCTCAACGTCGACCACCAATGAAGTGTAAGAAGGAATTGGAATGTGGTGAACATGAGACATGCATGGAATTCAAACACGGGAGAAGAGTTTTTGCCCACTGCATATCACCTGGTAAGTGGTATATTATTAGAGAGAGAAGAGTCTGTACATAGTTAGTGAAAAAATTAATAATTTTATGCATTCATAACAATATGTAACATCACACTCGCTGGGTACTGTGCTACATCTTGGCTGTGGTGTTTATAGAGTCAGTACGAGTTTACTCCATTATATTAACAATATTATAGATTCTCCAACCAACTGTTCTTCTGCTGAATGTAGAGACAATCAGCAATGCATTCAGCTAGAAAAAGAATCAGCCAAACTAGCTATTTGCGTCAGAAAAAGAATCAATGGTGATGACATTGATGACCATGACAGAGATGATGAATCTGATGATTCTGATGAACCTGATGATTCTGATGAACCTGATGATTCTGATGAACCTGATGATTCTGATGAATCTGATGATTCTGATGAATCTGATGATGGTGGTCTTGAAGGCAAGGATAAAGAAGATGAAGAAGAGAGTGAAGAATCTGATGATTCTGATGAACCTGATGATTCTGATGAACCTGATGATTCTGATGAATCTGATGGTGGTCTTGAAGGCAAGGATAAAGATGAAGAAGAGAGTGAAGAATCTGATGATTCTGATGAATCTGATGATGGTGGTGGTCTTGAAGGCAACGATAAAGATGAAGAAGAGAGTGAAGAATCTGATGAATCTGATGATAAAGATGAAGAAGGGAGCGATAAAGGTGAGAATGATGAAGTCGATGAAGATGAAGACAGTAAGCGATATCGATATCAGTATGCAGAGAGATGTGAACAACTTGCTTGTGGGCGTGGTTTCGAGTGCATCCACAGTTGTAAGAATGGAGCTCGTTGCAGGAGAAGGCCAAGGAGAGTGGGCATGTGCTTTACACAAGATGGTCCCTTAATACCACGTCCTAATACAAATGCCACTCTGCAGCCGGAAGGTCGAGATATACCAAGACCCACTCAACAATCAGTGATGAATCTACCAAACACATGTTTAGAGAGAGAATGCTGTAAAAATGAACAATGTTATGTTCGAAAGTTGTTTGATAATGGACCTTCTATTGCTTTCTGTGCACCTGTAAGTTTTAACCTGTCTATAGTCACCACCCTCTGGGCCACAAAATGATCTTTTTATTATTATTATAGAGAGGTGAAGGGTGGTCTGGTCTCACTGTGGAGAGGCGAAGGGTGGTCTGGTTAGACAGGTTCACTCTGTGGTGATCTAACCTGTATCATGTGATTGTGATGTTACTGTGGCTAGAACCTCCTCTCTGAAACATTAACTGTACCCATCATCTGATTTATCTTAGCCTCTGAGATTGAGAACAGCCTCAGTAAACCTGCCCTTTATTCAGAGGTTCCCTGTATACATGCATACAGTTGTGAGACACTACTCCTTCACTCATCATAGCATTTCATGCTTCCTTTACATACACACACATACATAACGCATTATAACAGGCTCACCATAATGGCAGAAAGAAGCTTTCACCCCCACCTTTGACTTGCCAAGAACTGGAATGTGAAGAAGGATTTGTATGTATAGATGACAAAGAGGAATCCACTTGTTCCAGACATAGGTCAGATCACATGTGTTCAACACACACTCAAAATGGCAACAAAACTGGTCATCCAACATGCCCACCACCATCCTCAGATGGCAAAGGAATACCACCTAGACCTAGAGGAACACCACCTGGACCCAGAGGAACACCGCCACCTAGAGGAACTCCACCTAGAGGAATTCCACCCAGGGGAACTCCACCATCTAGAGGAACTCCACTACCTAGAGGAACTCCACCCAGAGGAACTCCGTCACCTAGAGGAACCCCGTCACCTAGAGGAACCCACCCAGATTGCAGTGGAACTGGTGAACATCCAACTCATCGACCAACCAAAGATGATGGTCCAACACATCCCCCACAGGAGCGTGGTGCCAGATGTGTTAGTATTAATATGTAAAGAAGTTGAAATGATGGAACTGACACTTAACACTTAATGTGTGCAACATATAATTATGATTTTAATGAACTGTTTTGAATCTTGCTGTGGTAACTACAATGGTGGGATAGATCATCAGCTTTCTACAGTGGTATTCAGAGATATAGGAGGAGCAGGAAAAAGACGTGTTTACAGATGTGATCCAATTCTAACCAGACAGCTAGATGTAATAGTGATCTATAAATAGCTACATACCTACAGGTTCATCTACTCCCTATTTAGCTATGTAAGTGCAATCTAGCTAGCTATAGGTTCCTCGGCTAGCTAGGTGCTGCTGTGTATAGCCATCAACTCCCAATCTAGGCCCTGATAACTAGCTAGAAGTAGAGAAGCAATGGTGTAATGTTGTCAGTTGTTGACTAATAATAACATCTGTCCTAGCTCTAGTCTCTAGCTGCACAAATCATTCTTGATGGTTAATAATAATGTAATAACAATTATATCCATATATGGCATAGTCATGAGCACTATAATGGTGAGAGTATTTCTATATACCATGGTTGGGCAATCAAGGTGTAGCCATCAGCTAGAATATTCCCACCATGGTCATGATATTGGTGACGATAAGCGAGTGGTAGATAAGTGTTGTAATATGAGTAGCTAGATAGCTAAAGAGTGGGTGTGTAGTTGTATTCTCCCATTGTGGGTGGATAAATAACATTCAATGGATGAGTGTGGCACTGTTAATAACTAAGTGAGTAATTCAAAGCTGTGCTATAAACCAAGAAAGTCTGCTACTTCAGCAATCTCTCTTTTTCGTGCTTCTTGGTGAGCCCATCGATCCTCTGCTAGTTTAGGTTGAATGTTCCATTTATCATGGAATATTCTCTGGCCACATGCTAAGCATTTCTTCCCTCCTGTTGTAGAACAAGTTTATATCAGTACAATGGCTCTCAAGGACTTGAGAAACATTACACAATATAAAATTATAGAGGGATAGTGGTGGGTGGAGTTTCAGGCCACATCTAAGTATTTAAACTCCACCCAACACCTACATCTAAGGGTGTAATGAACTATCTGGGGGAGAACACTATTACAAGACCTATATGGGACAGATGCCCCCCTTACATATTCCCCCTCCCAGGAAGTAAGTTGAAATGAGGTTATTTGGTATGCATACCTGCAAATGGAGGTCTTTTAAAGTAGTCGTCCAAACAGCTGTAATGATAACAATGACCACAATAGACTCTATAGACAAACCTTGGATGGCTCTCATCAGTAACAACATCCTGAGAGAGGAAAAACAGTTGCTAACACACACACACACACACACAGAGGGTTCCTCTTTACTTGAGGTTAAAACATTTTGAACAAAGTACAGTAGAACCTCCCTTATCCGGACTCCCAAGATGCGGGCACCTCCTTCAACCGGGCAGCTACATCTAGAACTTTGACCTTTCAATAATACATATGTAATAACATGTGGGCATGGTTCAATGTACATACTGAGCATGTGCATGGCATACTACTATGGCAAGCAAAAGGAAAAGAATGGAGACTAAGAAACAAAGCAAATTATCATCTTTTTTTGTAATACATAGGGTTCATAACATTACATCTTCCTTTATTCTGAGATACGGGCAAATCCGAGTTACGGGCACCCCCTAAAACCAGACTGCCCGTATAAGGGAGGTTCTATAGGATTTGAGGATTATAGAGGCACGTGCATGTGTGTACTCTCCATATTTATTATGACGACACATCTGCTTACAGCATTTTCAGGGTAGGAATTAAACATACCTTTGGATCTTCAGGCAGTGCTGTTTCGTTACAAAGAGGACATTTCTCAAGAGGATACTTCCTGATGGATTCCTTAATGATGTAATCAGCAATTAACTGGAGTGAAGGTCTGGGCTGGAAGGGAGGGTCACTTTATCCATGGGGAGGATAGAAAGGGAGAAAACAATGCATAATATACCAATACAGACCACCTCTTAATAAGGCCTCTTCTCTATAAGCTACTACATGAAACCTGTTTAATCAGACCACCCCTTACTAAGATCACCTCTCGTCCTGGTATTATTGTAGTGGTTCTGTGCCAACTGTGTGGTAGATTAGGGCTAGAGGGCCAGGGCTGAATGTGCCAGGGGCTGGGTGTGCCAGGGCTGAATGTACCAGGACTGGGTGTGTCAGGGCTGAATGTGCCAGGGCTGGGTGAGCCAGGGGCTGGGTGTGCCAGGGGCTGGGTATACCAGGGCAGGGTGTGCCAGGGCTTGGTGTGCCAGGGCTTGGTGTGCCAGGGCTTGGTGTGCCAGCAGGACTGGGTGTGCCAGGTCTAAGTGTGCCAACCTTGGTTGTCTTCTAAGTGGAGGTTCTATGCACTGCCTGGCAATCTCTGTCACATGACCTTTGCACACTCTAAGAATGTCAGAAGGAAGGTTAGACTCCTTGAAATCAAACCTACAAAGGAAGAAAGAAAATTAAGAGTGAACCTGTTCAGAGTGAACCTGTTCAGAGTGAACCTGTTCAGAGTAAAACCTGTTCAGAGTAAAACCTGTTCAGAGTGAACCTGTTCAGAGTAAAACCTGTTCAGAGTGAACCTGTTCAGAGTGAACCTGTTCAGAGTGAACCTGTTCAGAGTAAAACCTGTTCAGAGTAAAACCTGTTCAGAGTGAACCTGTTCAGAGTGAACCTGTTCAGAGTGAACCTGTTCAGAGTAAAACCTGTTCAGAGTGAACCTGTTCAGAGTGAACCTGTTCAGAGTGAACCTGTTCAGAGTAAAACCTGTTCAGAGTGAACCTGTTCAGAGTGAACCTGTTCAGAGTAAAACCTGTTCAGAGTAAAACCTGTTCAGAGTGAACCTGTTCAGAGTGAACCTGTTCAGAGTGAACCTGTTCAGAGTAAAACCTGTTCAGAGTGAACCTGTTCAGAGTGAACCTGTTCAGAGTGAACCTGTTCAGAGTAAAACCTGTTCAGAGTAAAACCTGTTCAGAGTGAACCTGTTCAGAGTGAACCTGTTCAGAGTAAAACCTGTTCAGAGTGAACCTGTTCAGAGTAAAACCTGTTCAGAGTAAAACCTGTTCAGAGTGAACCTGTTCAGAGTGAACCTGTTCAGAGTAAAACCTGTTCAGAGTGAACCTGTTCAGAGTGAACCTGTTCAGAGTAAAACCTGTTCAGAGTGAACCTGTTCAGAGTGAACCTGTTCAGAGTGAACCTGTTCAGAGTGAACCTGTTCAGAGTGAACCTGTTCAGAGTGAACCTGTTCAGAGTGAACCTGTTCAGAGTGAACCTGTTCAGAGTGAACCTGTTCAGAGTGAACCTGTTCAGAGTGAACCTGTTCAGAGTGAACCTGTTCAGAGTGAACCTGTTCAGAGTGAACCCATCTAGAGTGATCAAACTCTGGACTGAGAAAAAGTGTATTGACCTTGTGGTGGTGTAGTACAGTGGAGCCTCAGTTATACAGACCCTATGGGACTGGTATTAGTACAGTACAGTGGAACCTCAGTTATACAGACCCTATGGGACTGGTATTAGTACAGTACAGTGGAGCCTCAGTTATACAGACCCTATGGGACTGGTATTAGTACAGTACAGTGGAACCTCAGTTATACAGACCCTATGGGACTGGTATTAGTACAGTACAGTGGAGCCTCAGTTATACAGACCCTATGGGACTGGTATTAGTACAGTACAGTGGAGCCTCAGTTATACAGACCCTATGGGACTGGTATTAGTACAGTACAGTGGAACCTCAGTTATACAGACCCTATGGGACTGGTATTAGTACAGTACAGTGGAGCCTCAGTTATACAGACCCTATGGGACTGGTATTAGTACAGTACAGTGGAACCTCAGTTATACAGACCCTATGGGACTGGTATTAGTACAGTACAGTGGAGCCTCAGTTATACAGACCCTATGGGACTGGTATTAGTACAGTACAGTGGAACCTCAGTTATACAGACCCTATGGGACTGGTATTAGTACAGTACAGTGGAGCCTCAGTTATACAGACCCTATGGGACTGGTATTAGTACAGTACAGTGGAGCCTCAGTTATACAGACCCTATGGGACTGGTATTAGTACAGTACAGTGGAACCTCAGTTATACAGACCCTATGGGACTGGTATTAGTACAGTACAGTGGAGCCTCAGTTATACAGACCCTATGGGACTGGTATTAGTACAGTACAGTGGAACCTCAGTTATACAGACCCTATGGGACTGGTATTAGTACAGTACAGTGGAGCCTCAGTTATACAGACCCTATGGGACTGGTATTAGTACAGTACAGTGGAGCCTCAGTTATACAGACCCTATGGGACTGGTATTAGTACAGTACAGTGGAGCCTCAGTTATACAGACCCTATGGGACTGGTATTAGTACAGTACAGTGGAGCCTCAGTTATACAGACCCTATGGGACTGGTATTAGTACAGTACAGTGGAACCTCAGTTATACAGACCCTATGGGACTGGTATTAGTACAGTACAGTGTTATACAGACCCTATGGGACTAGTATTAGTGTCGTAAATGAAGTGAGGTTCCATTGCACTTGTTAAAATGAAAGAATGCAGAAGAAATGTAGAGAGACAGAGAGCAACTTACTGGACGTGTTGTGCCGGGTATTCATCTGGTATAGACAGTACAAAACTAATAAAATATCTGTAATTGAAAAAAATATGATATTCTACTCACTTGCAGTACCACACGGGGGAGGGGGGGAGGGGCAGAAAGGTGTTCTACCATGCCTTACCTACTGCAGTTAGGAATTCAAGGCATTGTGTATAAAGAAAGTATGAAACATATATATACTATACATATACTATACATATACTATACATATACTATACATATACTAGACAAATACTATACATATACTATACATATACTATACATCATATACTATACATATACTAGACATATACTATACATATACTAGACATATACTAGACATATACTATACATATACTAGACATATACTATACATATACTAGACATATACTATACATATACTATACATATACTATACTATATACAACTCTCTAGCGTGGAGAAGGAAAGAAAGATCCAACCTATGTATGGCCTAGAGAACAATTCTAGCCAAATCAAATTAATGGCCCACATTTAGTGCACATTTGGTCCACAATTTTTCTTTGCATTGAACCATTGCATACCTTCCTTGAGAAGCTCTATAGTGCAGGGAGCCTGCTTTCTGCTTGATCTTCAAATCATCTCCCTCTCTCAGAAGTTGCTTCTTGATGTAACTGAGCTCATCAGAGGAGACAATGAACGGGTTGCTGGATATGAACTCACACACAAACTTCACCAGCTCCATTACCTAATGATATACATAACTACTATATGTAGGTAGATAAATACATGCTCTTGCAGTATTCATTGAAGTATGGAACTGGATACCAGAAAGTGCTGACTATACTGTGTATTTTATTGTTTCTGCTATAGATGAATTCTTGGAGTCGTTGTTGTTATGTTTATTCTGCTCTCAGTTTTTTTATTTGTCTGGTATCCCTCTCGTTCCATATTCTTAGAACTATCTTTCTATTAGCTTAGCAAGAACCACAGTACATTTGATAATAAAGTTGAATTTTGTGCTCTAATTACATGAAAAGAATAGTACGGGGTTGAACGTGATAATCCCTTACCAAATGAAAAATTAATTAATAGACATCCTCATATCCTCCCTAGATATGATCCCCCTGGATATGATTCCCCCTGGATATGATCCCCCCTGGATATGATCCCCCCTGGATATGATCCCCCCTGGATATGATCCCCCCTGGATATGATCCCCCCTGGATATGATCCCCCCTGGATATGATCCCCCCTGGATATGATCCCCCCTGGATATGATCCCCCCTGGATATGATCCCCCCTTAGATATGATCCTCCCTCCCCCTAGATACCCCCCCCCCCCACCCCCAATGAATGGATATGGGATGGCACCTAAATAGTCCAAATTCCCCATCCCTTCATACTCTCTTACGGATAACAACTGCCCATCTTGGCTAGAACCTTTCAATGTGGCTTAACTTGGCCTTTACGACTGACCAAAATTAAATTCTCTGAACAGATTTTATTTGAAAAAATTTTCACACCTTACCTGCTTCTTCCCTAAGTGCTTGTCCATCTTCTGGTCACATACGGTTACCAAGCTCTCAATAAACTTCTGAGGAATGGTTTTGCTCTTCATTTCCAAGATGATACGACTCTGAGGGTAATCTGGAGGGAACTGCAGGCAGAGAACCACCAGTTTGTGTGCTGTCATTCTGTAGGAAAGATATAGTTAGTCTGTAGTAATGAATCAACAACATGGCTATTTGGAAACTTTCTCCCTAAAGTTTATTTGTGTTCATTTGTCACGTGGAAGTCCAGCATAAAGGTTGTACCTTCGATGGTTTCTCCTTATTTTCCTACTTAGTCTAGTGGGTAGCCCCCTTCTGGAAATTGGAATAGTCTAGTGCAGTACAATACCAATACCATTCTTCAGGAAATCATTAACTGTATAGTCTTTGAGAGTCTTCAACTGATGGTGGTAGACTCACACTCTTTATTCATCACTTGAGCTACAATCCACAATAAGTTAAAACTGCTAATCCACGTTACCTCAGTCTCCATACACAATGAAGCATTCTCCTCAAGATTTTAAGAAGATTGGTATGTGTGTTACATCAGACCCTTCTAATCTTTCCTGAAGGGACCAGACCTCAGGAACTATATAACTTACCTTCATGATTATTGGAGCCATTGTTCATGTCACTAATAAAGCACCAGATGATGACTCATTGAGCAGTCATTGGGTATTTGAATGTGCACTGTACAAGTTAGACCCTCAAATATAGTCAAACTTCAGCTGTGCATGTATGGAGTCTAAATTCCAGTTTGGCTAGTGAATAATAAACCTTTTCTCTTTCTTCAAGTATTAATTTTTATTATAAGAAGTGTTGAGGGGGCCTCCCCTGGTAGTTATAGCTATTAACAAGCTCCACCTACAAATTAATTCTAATTGGAGCTGCCTGAGTTGGTGCTATAGCAGTATAAGCCCATACCTTGTATGAATGATAAGTGAACTTCGAACATTATCTAGTTTTTATCAAATAGATATTATTATGGGGACCAACCTTACTTTGATTTGGACCAAGGAAGGGTGACAGGTCACAAGCTCAGTATGAGCAACAGATTGGAGCTTGCTCGGAAGTTCGGATAACTCTTCATCTAGCACACTACTCATGGTTAAGAAAAGTCAGCAGTATTCAAAGGTTCAAAGTGCAAGCTGTAACTTGACCCCTGACCTCTCCGCCAAAGTGGCGGGAAATGAATTTTGCTGCTGTGTTACCTTTCCAATGCGTCGTTCTGGGGCTCCTTCGTCTCTTCAAGTTCCTGCTTGCAAGAAGTCCCGGTTCCAGACTCCTTATATATCCGTGCAGGGTAATAACGTAGTGGTAAGTCCTTTCTTGTGAGAAAAAAATTAAAAGGAAACTGGTTTGCCAAATGGTTGGAGCAAGAGGAAGTTCTTGGTCTCCATCAGTCATTACCTATCTATCTGTGCACACTGACACACTCAGAATCTTCTCTAAATATTGTGAAACCAAGCTAATGAGTTTATGGTAGCAATAGAAGAACCCTTTAGTATAGAGTTGAGTGTGGTCATCTTCTCTTAGCCTTGTAGTAGTGTGGGAGTGATGCTTCATCCAAATATTCCTTCAACTTTATTAGTGATGGTCTGTGTGTACTGTGGTGTGGTGGTGGTGTGTATTGATGGTCTGTGTGTACTGTAGTGTGATGGTGGTGTGTATTGATGGTCTGTGTGTACTGTGGTGTGATGGTGGCGTGTATTGATGGTCTGTGTGTACTGTGGTGTGGTGGTGGTGTGTATTGATGATCTGTAGTGTGATGGTGGTGTGTATTGATGGTCTGTGTGTACTGTAGTGTGGTGGTAGTGTGTATTGATGATCTGTGTGTACTGTAGTGTGATGGTGGTGTGTATTGATGGTCTGTGTGTACTGTGGTGTGATGGTGGTGTGTATTGATGATCTGTGTGTACTGTGGTGTGATGGTGGTGTGAATTGATGGTCTGTGTGTACTGTAGTGTGGTGGTGGTGTGTATTGATGATCTGTGTGTACTGTAGTGTGATGGTGGTGTGTATTGATGGTCTGTGTGTACTGTGGTGTGATGGTGGTGTGTATTGATGGTCTGTGTGTACTGTAGTGTGGTGGTGGTGTGTATTGATGATCTGTAGTGTGATGGTGGTGTGTATTGATGGTCTGTGTGTACTGTAGTGTGATGGTGGTGTGTATTGATGATCTGTGTGTACTGTAGTGTGGTGGTGGTGTGTATTGATGGTCTGTGTATTGATGGTCTGTGTGTACTGTAGTGTGGTGGTGGTGTGTATTGATGGTCTGTGTGTACTGTGGTGTGATGGTGGTGTGTATTGATGGTCTGTGTGTACTGTAGTGTGGTGGTGGTGTGTATTGATGGTCTGTGTGTACTGTGGTGTGATGGTGGTGTGTATTGATGGTCTGTGTGTACTGTAGTGTGGTGGTAGTGTGTATTGATGGTCTGTGTGTACTGTGGTGTGATGGTGGTGTGTATTGATGGTCTGTGTGTACTGTAGTGTGGGGTGGTGTGTATTGATGGTCTGTGTGTACTGTGGTGTGATGGTGGTGTGTATTGATGGTCTGTGTGTACTGTAGTGTGATGGTGGTGTGTATTGATGGTCTGTGTGTACTGTGGTGTGATGGTGGTGTGTATTGATGGTCTGTGTGTACTGTAGTGTGGTGGTGGTGTGTATTGATGGTCTGTGTGTACTGTGGTGTGATGGTGGTGTGTATTGATGGTCTGTGAGTACTGTAGTGTGGTGGTGGTGTGTATTGATGGTCTGTGTACTGTAGTGTGGTGGTGGTGTGTATTGATGGTCTGTGTGTACTATAGTGTGGTGGTGGTGTGTATTGATGGTCTGTGTACTGTAGTGTGATGGTGGTGTGTATTGATGGTCTGTGTACTGTAGTGTGATGGTGGTGTGTATTGATGGTCTGTGTGTACTATAGTGTGGTGGTGGTGTGTATTGATGGTCTGTGTACTGTAGTGTGGTGGTGGTGTGTATTGATGGTCTGTGTACTGTAGTGTGATGGTGGTGTGTATTGATGGTCTGTGTGTACTATAGTGTGGTGGTGGTGGTGTTTCAGTCAATACAAATGAAGTTGCTGGTTCAGTTGCTTCCACAACACAATCAAAATTACAAGAAATTCTTTCAAAGATCAGAAAACCTTCAAATGGATCAAGTCACAATGTAAGTTAGTGTCATCCACAGTCATTGCAATGGAAGTTAGTGTTAGTACTGTGTAGTGTGTTCTCTCTAGGGAGTAGGAAGTGTTGTTTTAGACTACTATACCAGTGCTGTATCCTGGGAGAACACCCCTATATTATAACTGGTGATCATTAATGCCAGACACCTATCTGACCTCGCCTATCTGTTTATGGAGACCTCACCTATCTGTTTAGTGAGACCTCACCTATCTGACATTGCCTATCTGTTTAGGGATCAGCTGTTTGGGGTCTCTCATAGTGAATTTACACATATCTGTTAATAAACTATATATTATTCTGGATAAGGAAGGTTTGAGGTCTCACTGTGTCATTACATGTGCATTATAATACACTGTTCTGCTCATTGGATAGGTTTCATCATCGTCCACCTTGTCTCCATGTACTAATCCATCCTCAAGCGTTAGCGTAACTTCTACAGAATCATCTCACCTTACTCAACTGACAGTTCATAAATATACTCTACCAATGCCCTCTGGCAGTCACATTATTCCCTCTGGTAGTCATACTATACCAACTGGTAGTCATACTGTGCCCTCAACACATCTGGTTAAGGATGAGGGAAATCAAGCCTCAGGGTCAGCAGAAGGAATTGTGTCTAACGATGGGTGTGGTCACAGATATTACAATGTAATGTGGTAAGTTAAAGTTGACTGTAGTGGCTATAGGTAGGTCTGTCCACATTCTGCCAAAAAAATTACCTATTTTGCTTTTTGGCATTGCCACAAATTTTGCCCTATATTATGCCCTATTTTGCCTTATTTTGCCCTATGTTATGCCCTATTTTGCCCTATTTTGCCCTATTTTGCCCCATTTTGCCCTATGTTATGCCCTATTTTGCCCTATTTTGCCTTATTTTGCCCTATTTTGCCCTATTTTGCCCTATTTTGCTTTATGTTATGCCCACTTTGCCCCCATTTATGCCATAAAAAATAAAATTTTTAACATGCATTACATAATTGTCCCTTCTACATAATCTTCTAATAAACTGTACTGTTTGGACGAAAAGACATTATTTAAAAGGGAAAAAAACTCGCCTCTGCTGCAGTTGATGAACATGAGCACATTCAGCACAATCAGCACATGTGTTTGTTATAGTCTCATTGCTGCAATCAACAGTGCTGCTGCTGGTGTGATATCCCACACATTTGTGATCATATGACTCAAGCCTTCCATCACAATCACAAAACTGCATGCAGATTCTGCCCAAAAGAGCCCTATTTTGCCAGTTTATGCTACTCTGCTTTTGTGTCACTATTCTGCCAAAAATTGTGCCGGCAGAATGTGGACAGCCCTAGCTATAGGTAATTTATATGATACTGATCATGAAATATAAATTAACCGTATAGTGTGAGGTGGAATTTCAGATCCTACCAGACTCCACCCACATCTACTTAACAATGTCCAAAGAAGGCCCTAACTTATCCTAAACAAATAGATTATTCAAAGGATGATAATTTTCTTTGGGACACATTTAAGTTTCTAATTATCACAGGGGTGTCCTCATTTCTGGGAGGTTGGAAATTTGGGATAGGTAATATCCTGATTGAGGGGTGTGGTTCATTCTTAGTACAGAGGGATCCTTATTTCAGGGCATTGGAACCTTTTATTCTGGTCTAGAGGGCCTTGTTTTAGAGGGTGATGCATTAGGTGTACATATACAAGTGTCTGGAATCAGTACAGGGGATGTCCCCTCATTTCAGGGATCTGTGTGGTTTACATTTTTGATTGCTGACAGGTGTAAACGTTCAAACAAGAAACATAAGACCTGGCAAGGAGATGGTAAGCTGAAGAATGGCACAACATGTGTACACCACAAAATTTAGTATTTCATGAGATCTGTATTCAATCAAATCCCCCCCTTCCCACCAACCCCCCACCCCCCTCCCCCCAAACCCCCCCCCCCAAAACAGCAATTCCATTGATTTTATAGTGATGATTTTTTTAATGTGCATAAAAGTTTTGCACGTCTAACTCTAAAACCACTAATTTGATTAACCCTTCCTTCCCTTCAACATTCCTCATTTAACCCTGATTGTACACATGATTTATTGTATTTCCATGTTGATTCATGCTTGTTACAGCATGTAACATGGTGTAATTATGTGCTCACTATAGCCATCATGGTTGTGCAAGGAAGTAGTGTGTCTCTGAAGGACATGGATGGAAGAGAGTAAGTATTGCACTCTGAAAGTCACATATAGTGCTGGGTCTAATAGAGTCACATTGAGTATTAGAATCACATTTTATATTACATTGTATATTGGGCCTATTAATTGAGTGCTGGGTCTATTAGAGTCACATTATTAGAGACATTGAGTATTGGGTCTATTAGAGTCACATTGAGTATATTAGAGTCACATTGAGTGCTGGGTCTATTAGAGTCACATGGTGCTGGGTCTATCCGAGTCACATACTGCATGGTCTATTAGAATCACATTTAGTGCTTAGTCTAATAGAGTCGCATTGAGTGCTGGGTCTATTAGAGTCGCATTGAGTACTGGGTCTATTAGAGTCACATTATTAGAGACATTGAGTATGGGTCTATTAGAGTCAGCGACATTGGGTCTGTTTGAGTCACATTGAGTATATTAGAGTCACATTGAGTATATTAGAATCATATTGAGTGCTGGGTTCCAATGAAAATACTATTATGTCTGTACATGGTTATGGAATAAAATCCAGTGACTCTATACACTGAGCTGTGTAGTAGTAATTCTTATGCTGAATATATGTGTGTATGTAGCATTGGAAAAGGGCTAGGATACAAGAAGAGTGAATTATCTGGTCTGACTGAAGGAAGTATGCTCATTATTGGAGGGAAAGAGATAGAGGTATTTTTATATGTACTACACATGAGTTTGACCTTTGAACCTACACCTCACCTGGATTAAGTATCCAGATTATGGCATTTCAAGTGGTGGAGATAATTATACTGGGTGTTCTCACTCTATAGGGGGTAGTCATAGATTCATAGAGGATTTTTGGGAGTGGGGGGGGGGAATCTATTGGTGCATCAATGAATTATAGAAATATAAAAGGGGTGGGACACCCCCCTCCCCCCCTCCCTTTCCCCTGAAATTTTGTCCTCCCTAGCATGTACAATTTAATGCCTATGCAAACATGTAGAGTTTTTGAGAGTATTTAACTCACACTTTTTGAGAGTTTCCATCTCCATGTCCATACATCATTGTAATAAAATTTATTTTCTTGGGGGAGGGATCCCAGTTTCTTCCCCTCTGTATGAAACCCTGGTAGTGACACTAGTGAGGGTGTTCTTGAAGTTGAGGAGTGGATAGTGCTATCACCAATTCTGGAATCTTCTCACTAGTAGATGAAGAGGAGAGGATGATCAAGTCTTTGTAGAGAAGTCAGAGGATGTTGTTTAGAAGTCAGAGGATGCTGTATAGATATGAAAGGATATGTTATATAGATGTACAGATAAGCTCACATTCTCCCTAAGGATAGTTTCTAGACTGAGCCACAATGGGTTCATGGAAAATTCCCCTTTCAGGTGTGGCTCAGTTGGAACCTACCCAGTATTATAATCCACCAATAGGTGTGTAAACAATACATTCCTTCTTGACATCTTTAGTACTTAGTTCTCTCTAAATTACATTACTACTCCCCGTGTAGGGAGATGGAACTCTTTATAGGTAAATTTAGAGTGCTTCTGGTCTGACTCTTGAAACCCTAAGGCAGTGGACACTTGTGTGTCTTTATTCCCTAATATAATGACATGTTGACTGTTTTGGAGTCCATAAGTTGTGTATACTGCTCAGATACACATCACCTAGCCAATGGCCGAGAAATCCCTCAAGAAGAAACTGAAGGAGCAGCTCAAGTGTCCTATCTGTCTCGATACATACACTGAACCAAAACTACTCCAGTGTTTCCATGTTTACTGCAGGGAGTGCCTTGTACGAGTGGTGATCCGAGATGAAAGTGAACAGCTTGTTATAAATTGCCCAACGTGTAGACAGGGGACCTTTATATCAGCTAAGGGAGTTTCAGGTCTCCAGTCAGCATTTCATATCAATCCTCTCTTAGAGATTTGGAATGAACATGTTAAAGCTAATGGAGTCAGTCTGGAAGAAGTGGATGATGATTCAATTATTCACAGTCCTTCAAAGACCACCTCTTCTTGTTCCGAGCACGAAGGCAAAGAACTGGAGCTTTACTGTGAGACATGCAATGAGTTAATTTGCTTGAAATGTGCCTTTAAAGGTGGCAAACATCACGGTCATGACAGTGAAATGGTAGAGGAGTTAATTAAGCAGTACAAAGGAGAAATTGAGTCATCGTTAAAGCCAATCGAAGATAAACTTGCAGTCTTTAACGAATCTCTGGCCAAGTTCGATATTCGACGTGGAGAGATATCCGACCAGCAAACCACCATCAAAATCAAGATAGACAATATTATCCAGCAACTCCATGAAATCCTAGATGCCAGAAAGACCATACTCATTGACCAGCTATATCAACTCTCACAGAGTAAGCTGAAAACCCTCGTCTCACAACGAGAGCAAATTGAAACTTCTAGTGCACAGCTAAGCAGCTGTCTTGACTTTGTGAGGGAGAGCATGCTTATGGGCAGTCAGGGAGATGTTATAAGGATGAAGTCTGTCGTTGTGAAGAAAGTCAGGGAACTCTCAAATGACACTACCTTTCAAACTATCCCTCTGAAGCCGATGATTGAAGCCGATATTGCATTTTCAGTTTCAACAGATATCAATGCAATGCTTCGACAGTATGGGAACGTGTACGCAACAAGGGAGCCTGATCCATCAAAGTGCTCTGCCTCTGGAAAAGGCCTAGAAATGGCAGTATTGGGTGAAAACTCGACTGTTCTAATGCAGGCTATTGACTGTAATGGTGAGCCATGTAAAAAACATATCCATTCGCTACAGTGTGAGCTTATACCCGAGACTGTGGACACCAGAGTGAGAGGCGTAGTCTATGGAGCAGGAGGGAATCACTATGAGATCATATATCAGCCCACCGTCAAGGGAGAACACCAACTACACATCAAAGTCAACGACCAGCATATCAAAGGAAGTCCATTCGCTGTGACTGTGAAGTTATGTGTCAAGGAACTTGGCAACCCGCAGCTAGTTATCGATAGATGGACTAAACCTTACGGAGTGGCAATCAGCCCAACGGGAGATATGGTAGTGTCTGAGTGTGATGCAAATTCTCTCTCCATTTTCAACAAGAGTGGAAAAAAGCTCTGTTCATTTGATGCACGTGAATCTCTCAGAGGAAGACTGAAGTTTCCTAGTGGTGTCACAGTCGACAGTGATGGGAATATTCTTGTAACTGATAATGACAATCATTGCATTCGGAAGTTTACACCAGATGGGCGGTTCCTTACGGCAATCGGTTCTAGAGGCAATGCACCTCTGGAGTTTTATTTCCCTAATGCCATTGCATTGAATACCACTGGCAATAAGCTCTATGTGGTTGACTTCAATGGCGTTCAAATCCTGAACTCTGACCTCTCCTTTGTTGGGACCTTTGGAAAGCATGGTAATGGTAAAGGACAGTTTAACAGACCATGGGGTGTGGCTTGTGACAGCACCGGTAGAGTATACATTGCTGATAAAGGTAACCATCGTATCCAAGTCTTCACAGCCGAGGGCCAGTTCTTGAGGATGTTTGGTAAACATGGTCATCATAAGGGGGAATTGAACAGTCCCTCTGGTGTCGCCATCGATTCACGTGATATTCTCTACATCACTGAATTGGGTAACAATCGAGTGTCTATATTTACCCTGGGGGGAATGTTTTTGAAGTCGTTTGGGAAGTTGGGTAAAGGACCGGGTGAGTTTTACTCTCCAAATGGGATAGCTGTCGACGAATTGGGAGTGGTCTACGTGTGTGACACCAAAAATAACCGTATTCAAGTATTTTGCTGAGGGACAATTATCAGTTTTAATGAGAGCTTCTATTTTAGAGTAGAAATAGTTACGTTCAAGTTTAGTATTTCCCTTCATTCATTTGTTATTTGAATAAAAGAAAATTTGTGTGCACAGTAATGCTAGGGGCAACTTCAATTAAAAACAATACAATTGGAAATTGACAGGCTAGCTAGTCTGGGTATATACAGTACAATTGGAAATTGTCAGGCTAGCTAGTCTGGGTATATACAGTACAATTGGAAATTGTCAGGCTAGCTAGTCTGGGTATATACAGTACAATTGGAAATTGTCAGGCTAGCTAGTCTGGGTATATACAGTACAATTGGAAATTGTCAGGCTAGCTAGTCTGGGTATATACAGTACAATTGGAAATTGTCAGGCTAGCTAGTCTGGGTATATACAGTACAATTGGAAATTGTCAGGCTAGCTAGTCTGGGTATATACAGTACAATTGGAAATTGTCAGGCTAGCTAGTCTGGGTATATACAGTACAATTGGAAATTGTCAGGCTAGCTAGTCTGGGTATATACAGTACAATTGGAAATTGACAGGCTAGCTAGTCTGGGTATATACAGTACAATTGGAAATTGACAGGCTAGCTAGTCTGGGTATATACAGTACAATTGGAAATTGTCAGGCTAGCTAGTCTGGGTACAGTACAATTGGAAATTGTCAGGCTAGCTAGTCTGGGTATATACAGTACAATTGGAAATTGTCAGGCTAGCTAGTCTGGGTACAATACAATTGGAAATTGTCAGGCTAGCTAGTCTGGGTATATACAGTACAATTGGAAATTGTCAGGCTAGCTAGTCTGGGTATATACAGTACAATTGGAAATTGTCAGGCTAGCTAGTCTGGGTACAGTACAATTGGAAATTGTCAGGCTAGCTAGTCTGGGTATATACAGTACAATTGGAAATTGTCAGGCTAGCTAGTCTGGGTATATACAGTACAATTGGAAATTGACAGGCTAGCTAGTCTGGGTATATACAGTACAATTGGAAATTGTCAGGCTAGCTAGTCTGGGTATATACAGTACAATTGGAAATTGACAGGCTAGCTAGTCTGGGTATATACAGTACAATTGGAAATTGTCAGGCTAGCTAGTCTGGGTATATACAGTACAATTGGAAATTGTCAGGCTAGCTAGTCTGGGTATATACAGTACAATTGGAAATTGTCAGGCTAGCTAGTCTGGGTATATACAGTACAATTGGAAATTGTCAGGCTAGCTAGTCTGGGTATATACAGTACAATTGGAAATTGTCAGGCTAGCTAGTCTGGGTATATACAGTACAATTGGAAATTGTCAGGCTAGCTAGTCTGGGTATATACAGTACAATTGGAAATTGTCAGGCTAGCTAGTCTGGGTATATACAGTACAATTGGAAATTGACAGGCTAGCTAGTCTGGGTATATACAGTACAATTGGAAATTGACAGGCTAGCTAGTCTGGGTATATACAGTACAATTGGAAATTGTCAGGCTAGCTAGTCTGGGTACAGTACAATTGGAAATTGTCAGGCTAGCTAGTCTGGGTATATACAGTACAATTGGAAATTGTCAGGCTAGCTAGTCTGGGTACAATACAATTGGAAATTGTCAGGCTAGCTAGTCTGGGTATATACAGTACAATTGGAAATTGTCAGGCTAGCTAGTCTGGGTATATACAGTACAATTGGAAATTGTCAGGCTAGCTAGTCTGGGTACAGTACAATTGGAAATTGTCAGGCTAGCTAGTCTGGGTATATACAGTACAATTGGAAATTGTCAGGCTAGCTAGTCTGGGTATATACAGTACAATTGGAAATTGACAGGCTAGCTAGTCTGGGTATATACAGTACAATTGGAAATTGTCAGGCTAGCTAGTCTGGGTATATACAGTACAATTGGAAATTGACAGGCTAGCTAGTCTGGGTATATACAGTACAATTGGAAATTGTCAGGCTAGCTAGTCTGGGTATATACAGTACAATTGGAAATTGTCAGGCTAGCTAGTCTGGGTACAGTACAATTGGAAATTGTCAGGCTAGCTAGTCTGGGTATATACAGTACAATTGGAAATTGTCAGGCTAGCTAGTCTGGGTATATACAGTACAATTGGAAATTGTCAGGCTAGCTAGTCTGGGTACAGTACAATTGGAAATTGTCAGGCTAGCTAGTCTGGGTATATACAGTACAATTGGAAATTGTCAGGCTAGCTAGTCTGGGTACAGTACAATTGGAAATTGTCAGGCTAGCTAGTCTGGGTACAGTACAATTGGAAATTGTCAGGCTAGCTAGTCTGGGTACAATAGAATGCACTATACTTGGGTTTCTAGTTGTGGATACAATCAATATTCACCATTAGAAAATGAGTTTAGTTTCTATCCAGTGAGAAATAGTCCTGTCCAGGCAATAATATAATATCATGGGTAAGTATGAGAGGGTTCCACTCCATCGTTCATGTCTGTAGGTAATAGAGAAGGTGAGCGAGGAAGATTGGAAGAGTGGTAAATGTTTCACTGGAGATGACACACTAGGAGATGCAGGTTTGATACAAGTAGCTACTGCCATAGATATGGTGAAATTTAACTTCACTGGAGACAGTTAACAGCAAAAATTGAGTCTTCCCTCACATATAATATTAAGATGAATATAGTATGTATCAGTATTGATATTAGTGAGCCTAAAATAACCAGATCTGCAGTGTAGTGGCTATAATATTTTTGGCTCCCATAGCTTCACTATTCCTTTGATGTGGGTGTGGTTAGTGGGTGGAGCTTAATGTAATCCCATTAATTAATGGTCCATGTTAAAGAATTTAATAAGTGACTTTTAAATGTTAAGCTAAAAGGTTGATAGTGATTATTATGGTGCTTAATTGATTGACTGTAGTGAAGAAGGTTAAGTTAACTTATTTGAGTTTATAGTATATTCTTTGATGTGGTCTTGAATTTGTCTATGCAGAAGGTCATTCTTGCTGAATGGTACTAGGAGAATATTGGAAACAATTCCGACAATTATATAATTTAGGCATTTCTTTGCCAAGTTGTATGTAGCTAGCTACATCTCTCTCCTTTCAACAACATGGCCATCTTTTCAATGATTGTATACTAAAATTGTACCACAAGCTTTCATTTTTATTAATTGTTGAAGAAAATTTCATTTTTGTGTGTTTATAGCAATGAAATCAAGGTCAACTCTTATCAAGAAAAAGATGAATCCTTTCAGATCAAATCAAGTTAGCACAGTAACAATGATTTATGAACTCACACCATGGCCTACCATCTAGTCTGATAACAAAAAGACATGTGACACGTATCTCACTGTGACACGTATCTCACTGTGACATGTATCTCACTGTGACACGTATCACTGTGACACGTATCTCACTGTGACACGTATCTCACTGTGACACGTATCTCACTGTGACACGTATCTCACTGTGACACGTATCTCACTGTGACACGTATCTCACTGTGACACGTATCTCACTGTGGCATGTATGTCACTATGACAGGTATCTCACTGTGACATGTATGTTGCTGTGACATGTATCTTACTGTGATATGTCACTATGACAGGTATCTCACTGTGACATGATGTCGCTGTGACATGTATCTCACTATGGTATGTACTATTATAGGGACCTATTTCTCTGACTCCTCTCTTTGAAGCTGGAGCACCTGGTACATTGGTCATGCCTAGACCAAGTCCCAAACATCAGGTACAGACCACAATCAGGTTACTAGCTAGGTAACTGGTCCCTAACACCAGGTACAGACCACAATCAGGTTACTAGCTCAGTAACTGGTCTCTAACACCAGGTACAGACCACAATCAGGTTACTAGCTCAGTAACGGGTCCCTAACACCAGGTACAGACCACAATCAGGTTACTAGCTAGGTAACTGGTCCCAAACATCAGGTACAGATCACAATCAAGTGTTGTAGTGCTGAATGTTTAATGTTTAATATGGCAGTAGTTCTTTATCTTCATGTTAACCAATAGTTGGAGTATAATGGCAAGGGGTTGTGTGTAGTAGACGTAGTCGTTGATCCACACCTCTCTACTCACCTTCGCCCTCATCAACGAGAAGGTGTTATCTTCCTCTATGAGTGTCTGATGGGAATGAAGGATTACAATGGACAGGGAGTGATTCTGGCGTAAGTTTCTAGTTCATTTTCAACCTTGTTGACATCTTTCTTATCAACAATGTTTGTTTGGATAAACTTCTGATTAAGCAGAGTTATCTGGATGCGTGGATGATGTAGCTAACTTTATACATTTGTTATAAGTAATAAAACACTTTAGTTAGTGAGAGAAGTGAAGTAGTCTTATTGTGCACTTATATAACACAAAAATGTAATTAGATTTCTGGTGGGCTCTCTATAACCACCAAATTTTTTCACACGAAAAATTATTTGGCATAGAATTACTGAAATCAAGGGAAAATTGACATTAAATTATTTATATTTTGTGGGGTTTGTTCAAATATTAAATTCAAAATGATAAATTGTTCTGTATACCCTCTAATGGTACCATTACTAGATTGAGGATGTGATGTTTAGGGGTTCTGGTTGGTTATACTGGTAAAAATATGGTGACTTGTGTACATACAATAGAGATGAGATGGGACTGGGGAAGACTCTGCAATGCATCACTTTAATCTGGTAAGTCTTTTAGGAGTAAAGTCAGGGGTGGAGTCAGGGGTGGATCTGGGTGGGTAAGTAGATCTAGGGATAGATTGGTGGTGGGTGGGTGGATCTGTAGGTGGAGTCAGGAATGGATGATCCAACCACATCCTTCTGAAGAAAAATGTTTATATAAGGAAAATGTTATTCAGCTGCTTTCAATGCTCAAGTTTCTATTGTATGCATTTGAAGCTGCTAATGTATAATAATAATAATAATAATAATAATAATAATAATAATAATAATAAATAATAATAATAATAGTAATAATAATAATAATAATAATAATAATAAATAATATTAATAGTAATAATAATAATAATAATAATAATAATAATAATAATAATAATAATAATAATAATAATAATGGTGGGTGGTGGTGATGTGTAGCTATGAGATTTTGAACTTACATGGTTATGAGTATATTTACTGCTACACAATTAGTCCTCTAACTGTACATGACATGTTCTATTTCAGGACCCTTATCAAGCAGGGACCTTACGGCTTACGTCCAGTAGCGAAGAAAGTCCTCATCATCACTCCAGGCAGCTTGGTCAAGGTGTTTCAACTGTAAAGTTACTCAAGAGCACTTGCATGTGGTATCAGTATTAACGTGGACTAGCTAAGTCAGTTTAATGTAGCACATTTACAAATATTTCCAGTGCATGTATGTTGAACAAACTCATGCAATTTCCATCTGACAATGCACGTATTTGGCCAAAATGCTGCTACTACAGAGCTCTTTATCTTGTTGTATCTTCTAAAGTAGACATATTATTAGAATGGAATTGTATTCTGGTTAATGATGTTGGGTATGTGATTCGTCAAAATCACCCCCTGCCAATATATGAGGTTAGAACAGAGCTTTGAAGTTGTGATATCAGCAGAAGTGAAATATATTGCATTCAGATGGTGTCTTTTTATGCCTTCTTCTCTAGAACTGGGAGAAGGAGTTTTCCAAGTGGTTAGGTAGAGAAAGACTCAAAGTCTATTCCGTGTCTGGAGACAACAGAGCTGAGGTAAATGCACACACACACGCACACTATACCTTCAAGTAAAGAATATCGTGTATGTGTGTGTGTATCTCATGGTCTCAAATTACTTTGATTATGGCTGTGTAGGGGTTTGTGAAATCTCCCCTTACTCCTGTCCTCATCATCAGTTATGAGATGTTCCTTAGATCTCAAGAAATCTTGAAGACTGTGGACTTTGACCTCATAATATGCGATGAAGGACACCGCTTGAAGAATGCTCTAACTAAAACCACATCTGTTAGTAACCACATATACATAGGTGTAGGAACTGGGGGGGGGTGCCCCCAGTGCCCCCCAATATTTTGGGTCACCAATACAAATATTCCAGTGCCCCCCCAATCTGACAAAATAGATTGCAGGTTGCTTGAAGGACTATTCAAGCAACCACTTAAAGTTAGCTGATGAATAGGCAGTTTACATAAGTCCTTATTGACTGGTATCAACATTTGTGGCCTATGGTGTCTCTCTTGATGCATGTAGCAGCTACTCAGTATTATCTAGAGCTAGGTATGTGCTGAGAAGTTTATAGGTGAAAATAAGCATTTTTGGTTCTTATTAAATTGTATTAAAAATGTGTGGCTAGTGGGTGTGGTCACTCAAAATTTTCGCAGACACACACACTTAGCCATTCCTTTCCATACGAGTGCCCCCCCCAATCAAAATCTCATTCCTACACCTATGATATACCTCCATTCTTCCTATTTAGTCCCCTCTCCTCTCTTCCCTCTCCTCTCCTCTCCTTCCCTCCTCCCCTTCCCTACCCTCCTTTCCTCTCCTCCCCTTCCTTACCCTCTTTTCCTTCCCTCCCTCCCCTCTTCCTTCATTGATATTCTTGTTTATAGGTAATATATGGCTTATCTAGCAGAAGGAGGATATTGCTAACAGGAACTCCCATACAAGTAAGTCTGGTTGAATGGTCATGACACAGATGACAGGGATATAATTATATTTGCTCAGAATGACTTACAAGAATTTTACTCAATAGTTGACTTCTGTAATCCTTCAATTTTAGGTAAGTATAGAGAGAGTTATCTGGGGAGGTGGGGGTTATCTGAGGGAGAGGGGTATCTGGGAATGTATATGGGAGGGAAAACTCTTGGAGATGTAGGGATGGGTGAGGTCACAATGAGAAAATAGAGGTATATTGTGATATGGGTGTGGTCTGCTCATCCTGTCCTAGCACTTGGTTTAATGGTTATATCACATGCAAGGGCATGGTGTAGCCAAAAAAGATATGCTTCTATCTGCTTCCCCTCTCCTTGGAAAGAGGAAATGTTCTAGATGAACCTTAACCAACATGTAACTAATGGACATGAGGGATACATGATGCAAACTGTAATCACCATAGGCGGAGGAAGCATTTTTGTTTTGGGGATGGGTGGGGGGGGGGGGGGCGGGAGTACTGTGTGAGTATTATACTTTTTAGGTAGCTAGCCAGTTAAAAATAATTAGATTTTCTTCTTTCATTAACTAGCTGATATAAAAATAGAGGCAATTTCTTTTAGGTCAAGCTTATGGAACTCCTAGAGAGATCTTTCTCCTCATTATGACTTCTTTTAGACATGTAACTCACAGAGCCTTCAACTTGAAATTCTTCACTTTTGTAGCAAATTCCTAGCCAGCTAGTTTCATGACATGCATCATTCTTCATATTATTATTTTATTGTTATAAGACACACACCTACACACCTACACACCTACACACCTACACACCTACACACCTGGTATCTTTGTGATTAATGATAAAAAATAGACTAGACAGTGAGCTAGAATTGAGAGGAGAGTCTTAGCTAGCTATCATAGTGTTTGATATGAGACACTGGAACAAGCTAGCTATCATAGTGTTTGATATGAGACACTGGAACAAGCTAGCTATTAACAAATGCACCAGGTAACAAACATCATGAATTAACTTACAATAAACAAACTTATTGTTTTTATCACCTGTTTTAAGGGATATGAACTGTTTAGACAACTCTTTAAGCCTCTAGACGGTGTTATTTCACAGCTGTTAACTACTAGCTAGTTTAATCTTGCTATGCTTCCAGTTATTATAATTTCAAGTCAGTATTTATAGGAGGTGTAAGGTGTAAATACTGATAAATCTGTGTGGTTGGAGGCTCTGAACTCGGTTAGTAAGGTAGTGTTGCCATTATCTTTATGGTTTCACAGTTGAAATAGCTACTAGGCATGGATCATGTTAGGAGGGGGGGCAATGCCACCCCCCATTCTGCCGCCTATGGTAATCACCATGTGGTTGGATAAAGAACAGAGCTCAGTGAGTGGACTATGTGGTTGCCAGGTATTGTAATCAGCTGGTAGATGAAATAATATTGTCTGAATCAAATTAACTCCCGAGTCCAGTTTATCCAATTTAGTCAACCATGACACATTCTGTTAGTGCAATCTATTTCCCTGCAGGCTCTCATGCAGCATTCCAGAGAATATATGAAGGTCCTATAGCTTTATCTAGGCAGCCCAGGGCCACCCCTGAGGAGAAGGAAGTGGGCAGGGCTAGAGCAGAGGAGGTAAACACAATGGAACCTGCCTCTATGAAGTTCTTGTATGTTCTCTGTAGTTGAAGAGGTTGACATCACTCTTCTGTTTGAGGAGAACTCAAGAAGTTATAAACAAGTTCTTGCCTCCCAAAGGTATAGTATACTGTATCTATACACATGTATGTGTAGAGCTGTCCTGTTTGTACAATCATGTCTGTGTGTACCTCTGAATACAGTGGAAACACTCTATTCCAACTCCCTGAAATGAGGACACCTCTGTATACAGTGGAACCCTTCTATTTCAACCCCCTGAAATAAGGACACCTCTGTATACAGTGGAACCTCTCTATTCCAACCACAAGATGAGAACACCTCTGAAATGAACCCCAGGACACTTCTGTATAAATGAACACAACCTCTTGAAATGATGAGAACATGGGGTGATGATATCTTTTTATGACATGTCCATCCTTTCACTTACAGTGGATAACATTGTGTTCTGTCGAATGACTAACCTCCAGCTCTCTCTATACAAACATTTACTTAACTCTCGTCTTGTCAAATCCTGTCTTTGCTCTGGTTCATATTCCAGTTCTAACCACCAGTTTCCTCCTCACCTGGTGTGTATTGGGGTACTGAAGAAACTATGCAATTCTCCTGGTTTGATTTATGAGGGAGCAGTGGAGAGTGGGAGAGGAACAGCAGCTGATGATGAGTATGATCAGGATACACAAGAGGTATTAGCTAATAATGGCTCTCTAATGGGGCTAAATTTGGGAAGGGGAAAGGGGGAGGGGGAGGGGAAAAAGGGGAGGATAAAGGGGGAGGAGGAGAGTAAAGGTGGGGTGGGGGAATAGAGGGTTTCCACTGTATATAGAAATATCCTCATTTTGGGGAGAGGGAGCACTAGATAAGGTTGTTGACATGGTGGATATGTATATTTCTTAGTCACTCTATTTGGATGTACTGAAATTATTTCCTGATGGATATGGCCCACATGGAGAGGGAGTGGCTGAGAGTGGGTGTGGCAAACTGATTGTCCTCGATGAAATGCTACATCAACTATTGAATAGAACTAGAGAAAAAGTAGTGGTCGTTTCTAATTACACGCAGGTAAGTAATGGTTATTTCTAATTTATACACAGGTAAGTAATGGTTGTTTCTAATTACATATAGGTAAATGTGAATCAATAGTGTTTGCTAGATGAATGATATGAGAACATTAGCTTAGCCCCTTTATTCTAATCCATAAAGTGTGGACATGCATTGTGGACACTTCTGTATACAATAGAACCCTTATTCCATCCCCATAACCCCTCTATTCCACTCCATATCCCTATAACCCCTCTATTCCACCCCATATCCCTATAACCCCTTATTCCACTCATATCCCTATAACTCTATTCCACCCCCATATCCCTATAACCCCTCTATTCCACCCCCATATCCCTATAACCCCTCTATTTCACCCCCATATCCCTATAACCCCTCTATTCCACCCCCATATCCCTATAACCGCTTATTCCACCCCCCACATCCCTCACATCCCTGTAGAAGCCCTGTATTCCACCCCCCTGTTGACACTGATGACAACCCTATAAAACAGTGCACAGACACTCTATTCCAACCCACCGAGGACATCAGTCTGTATTATTATATATATAAAGGACACTGTGAAATATCTCTTTGTCCTGACACCCATTCGTTTTCATCTGTCCCAAGACTTTTTTATCCTACAGATGCTGGATATTTTGCAGAAGCTCTGTCATAACCGTTGTTATGGTTTCTTGAGGTTAGATGGGTCCACACCCAGCTCTAAAAGGCAGGCCATTGTGGAGAAATTCAACAGCAAACATAGCACCGAGTGTAAGTGGTCAACTAGCTGGTATGGACTAGACAACTGGTTGTGTCCCAAGGGTGACCACTATATACAGGTTCCACTATATAAGCAGACCACCTCTGAATAACAGCCAATTGGTTGTGTCTCAAGGGTGACCACTATATACAGGTTCCAGTGTATAAGCAGACCACCTCTGTATAACAGCCAACTGGTTGTGTCCCAAGGGTGACCACTATATACAGGTTCCAGTGTATAAGCAGACCACCTCTGTATAACAGCCAACTGGTTGTGTCCCAAGGGTGACCACTATATACAGGTTCCACTGTATGAGCAGACCACCTCTGTATAACAGCCAACTTGTGTCCCATGGGCTAGGGGGCTAGGCACTATAAGGTTCCACTGTATATTATTATCTTTATCTATAGCTGTATTTTTGTTGAGTTCCAAGGCAGGAGGTGTGGGGTTGAATCTGACAGGTGCCTCTCGACTCATTCTTTATGACATAGACTGGAACCCAGCAAACGACCTGCAGGTATAAGTCCTGTAGTAGTAGTAGATAGAGGAGTAGTAGGGCATTTTCTATTCACATAATCTAAAGATTGGCTTACTCCTAATTGTGTTGTTTATCTTCAAGTCAGTTATAACTTCACCTAACTCTCTGTACACTAGCTATTAGTCATAGTTATCTGTACATCTGCACTGCTTCCAAGAATTAATTTTGGCTGTTATTGACCTGTGGACTCTCAACTAACATGCCAACTGCACACAGTCCCAACTGAGAATCAAACCCAAGACCTGTGTAGTACTAGACATGGCAGTGGAGCACTACAAACTACCTCTTGTAGAGGCTAAGTTCAGAGACACTGCTCTACTCTATAGCTCTACAGCTCTACTGCTCTACTGCTCTCTTGATCTACTGCTCTGCTCTACTGCTCTGCTCTCCTGATCTATTGCTCTGCTCTACTGCTCTGCTTACTGCTCTGCTCTCCTGATCTACTGCTCTGCTCTACTGCTCCATGCTCTACTGCTCCATGCTCTGCTGCTCTGCTTTACTGCTCTGCTCTACTGCTCCATGCTCTGCTCTACTGCTCCATGCTCTGCTGCTCTGCTCTGCTCTACTGCTCCATGCTCTACTGCTCTGATCTACTGCTCTGCTCTACTGCTCTGCTTTACTGCTCTGCTCTACTGCTCTATGCTCTACTGCTCCATGCTCTGCTGCTCTGCTCTAGTGCTCTGCTTTACTGCTCTGCTCTACTACTGTAGATCTGATTTTAGCTTTCACTGTTGGCCATTGACTGAAAATAAACTTTTAATTTTTTTATTATGAACAATAGAAGTATGATTTTAATGTATAGCTAGCTAATTCAGTACATCAGCTCACACACTCAATCTCCTCCATGCGTAGGCAATGGCTAGAGTGTGGAGGGATGGGCAGAAGAAGAAAGTTCATATCTATCGACTGCTGACAACCGTAAGCCCACTAGTTGTATGTATTGTCACATCACTCCATGTCCACACTCTCTTCATGTCAAAGGCATTTCCCACTCTACATGGCTGAACTAATTTTTTGCTCTTCTAGAGTTATACACATGGCTCAATAGAAGAGAACTATTCTAGTGCTGTTTTCCCCCTGTGTGGGCTAGCGAGCCGTTTCCCCCCTGTATGGACTAGTGAGCGGTTTTCCCCCTGTGTGTGGACTATGAGCTGTGTAGACTAAGACTAGTGAGCTGTTTTCCCCCTATGTGTGGACTAGTGAGCTGTTTCCCCACTGTATATAGCTAGGCTAGCTTTTCTCAAGCTCTAGTATAACCCACTCTTGTACAGGGTTCAATTGAAGAGAAGATATTCCAGCGTCAGATCACCAAGCAAGGACTCAATGCAGTCATGGATTTTGATGGTGGGGCCAACAGCTCTGCTTCAAATAATGACAAGAAGTGGTCAGTGAATTTCACTAGGGAAGAGTTGAAGGATCTGTTCTCGCTGAAGGAATGCACATTATGTGATACCCATGATCTGATTGGTTGTGGCTGTGGAGGGGTTGGGAGGTGTGGCACTGATGGTGCTGAACATCACAATTCTGTTGAGGTATATAGCTATGCTATTAGCTATAAAAGTAGTACAATATATCAAATATTGTTCTTAAAACAAAATTTGAGCTATTAGCGAGTTAGATGCTGTTCTGATACCTTGCACAGCTTCAGCTCCTTCAGCTCACTGCTTCATTAGCACATTCTATTGCTTTGGAACAAAGCTATAGAGGACTGCTGACTGCATGACTAGGTGCAGGAAGATCATCTTTAGTTTAAAATAAGGGTCAGGTGCTATCCATGTAAGTAGTGTTGAACCTTGACCTTTGTACTAGTCAAATGCATCATTTGGAAATGTCCTGCTACACAGGTGCTTCCATGTGTAAATTCCTTCGTTACTATTACATCTGTAATATACCTGTAATATTCAATAATATGCTGTAATATACCTGTAATATTCAATAATATTATATAATGTAATATACCATAATATACAATAAGAATACTGTAAGGAAATAGTCCTTTTCACGTAATTCTTGCGTGACGTCACATCCGGGGTACATTCTCTGGAACCGCAGTGGATTTTGCCATAGAACTCTATTGAAAATTCTATCATTTCTATCTGTCATAGTGCTGCAGTATAATCACTATTCTTTTTATAAGAAATTTGATGAAAAATTGAAACCTTTCACTATTGACTGCTGCAAATCTGGTGGACTAATCTTTTTCCAGCGCCGAGAAAGAAAACGGTGAGAAAGATGCCTAGATACTAGTTAGGAGAGTAAAAAGGTGGTGCTGAGAGACATTTGCTGGCAATCTACTGGCTAGCTGATAGTCTAGTCTGGATTTGCAGCAGTCAATAGTGAAAGGTTTCAATTTTCCATCAAATTTCTTATAAAAAGAACAGTTACTGTGCTGCAGCACTATGACATATAGAAATGATAAAAGTTTTCAATAGAGTTCTATAGCAAAATCCGCTGTGGTTGCAAAGAATGTACCCCAGATGTGATGTCACGCAAGAATAAATTCCTCGGTGTCTTACGTGAAAAGGACTATTTCCACATAGAAGCACCCTGCTACACTGTGACAATGAGTGTTTATGTACTTAGCTAAGAGGATTGCATGATTACACTGATAGCTATATACTGGTTGTAATGGGGGGGGTTCTTGTCTTGTGCTTATTATAGTTTCTAATAGTTCTTTAACCTATAGCGAAATTGTGTTGTACAGAATTCTGGAAGAGAAGTGTTACTTCAATGGCAGCATTATTCACATCCTATTAACCACACCTCTCTCTCTGATCAACTGTTAATAGGAAGAGCTTCCTCCACAATCAGTTTTGTCTTCCAAACTGAGACCAGGAATATTGAATAAAAAGTAAAAAAAACACGTAATATTGTGAACTATTTATTTTGTGCCCAAATGGAAGGATTTTGTCTATATATATGAACCTATTTATTATATTATAACATCTAACTAGCTCTATAAACTCACTGTTATTCAAACACAATGTGAACTAAATGCTGAATATGTAAACTCCTAGTTCTGTAGTTTCCCCTCTATTGTCAGTTAGAGTTGATGCCATGGTGTGTGGCTACTCTTTCCAGTGATGTGCTCTCAATAGTTAAACCAGGGGAAACACAGAGCAGAACTACAGGCGTGGAGGGAGCTATTTCTGATTGGTCAGGCTATTTCCATTTTCTGACTGCTGCATTATAGCTCATTACAAAATGTCACTTATTTAAGAGGGGAATAAAGTCAAAAAAATACACCTTGACTGGAAAGCTCATAACTTCAACATACTACCTCCTATGAACTTGATTTTGGTCTCAAAATGTAGCTCTTTCAATAAGCTATTTAATGATGTATTCACTTGAGCCATAGGTTTTGATGTTACAGAAATACCAACTATAGTACAGACCACTGCCAGATTTTTCCCAGTTGAATGTCCACTAAGTGGTTACTAAGTGGCCTGTGATCAGATGAATGGGTTTAGATAACCCTAAACTATTTAGATAAGAGTTATAATGTATTGCTGTACAGTAAGATTGATTTTTAGCAAAATTGATAAATGACACACACACACACACACACATGCAGGGATGTACTCACATTTAGAAAGAGATTAGGTTAATGTACAGAAAAAGGGCTTTATAGCGATGTATAAATTGTAGTGATTGGTACAAGGAAAAATTTTAAAAACGGGAAACAAAACTGGTGAAATATGGAATTGTGTAAACTTTGGAGGTTTGATAATTAGAGTTTCTGAAAAAAATTACTTCCCTGCACTGTTATACTGATTAAATCAGATTAGCTATACACACAAGAAGGTTAGGTCTTACCACATAGCTAAGAGAGGTTCTTGAAGATTCATCTGGCTGAATTTTTTCTAACCTCATTTTTTTGAAATCCTGGATCCATGAATCTCACCTAAAGTGATGGCATACTGACAGCCATCCTCACAAAGTGGGGTATACCCAGTTGATTTCTAAACCTCTATACAGCCTTAGTACTCAAAATTTGTGGTTCCATGTTAATTTGCTTCTACCATAGTCCCATGCATGTGCATTTCATTTCCATAGCACGTGCAATGCACACTCTCTAAAGTTATGCCAATTTGATTTGTTTCACAGATTACTCTGCATGCAAGGACAGATCTAGGACCTTGAAGGGGAGGGGGACAAAATAAAGGAATGAACATGGCTAGGTTCGGTTAATAGCTAGCTACCAACATTAAAAGTAAGACTGGTTAGGGGAGGAGGGCAATTGCCCAAGGGTTGGGTATAGTTTTTATGCTACAGGCAAGGAAAGCTTGATCTAGGCCAAATAGTTTTGTGACTTAGCAAATGTAGCAAGAGATAAATGCCAACAATGTTTCAAGGACGGCAATTTGACATGCTAAGCAGTCAATTAGACAGGATCTAGGTTATTTCAAGCCCTCTCCTCTGTGTGTGTGGTCAATCAAAGATATGTAGCTACTGCACAGTAAGCAGCTGTTGCCTAGTCTACCCTATATCTAGCCCTATCCTGTGTGTGTGTGGTCATTTGAAGGTATGTAGCTACTGCACATTAAGGAGCTGTTGCCTAGTCTACCCTATATTTAGCCCTATCCTGTGTGTGTGTGGTCATTTGAAGGTATGTAGCTACTGTACAGTAAGCAGCTGTTGCCTAGTCTACCCTATATCTAGCCCTATCCTGTGTGTGTGTGGTCATTTGAAGGTATGTAGCTACTGCACAGTAAGCAGCTGTTGCCTAGTCTACCCTATCTACAAGTCAAAATATTGTCAGGATGGATAAAAGTATAATCTACTGGATATGTCAGGAGGGGGAAAAGTTGTGTTGTGCAATTACAAATTGTTCATTATCATTACTAGAGGCTTCAAATCCACTCATACTTAGTCCAAGTGTCCATCTCTCTATAGACTGTATAGTTTTTTTTACATATTATTATGATCCCTATATATATTCCCTTCATTTTTCCTAACTCAGTGGAGCTAGTTTATGTCTGGAATATTCACAATATTTATAATTATAAAGTGCAAACTTGTGATGTCCTCTTTAACCTACATGATCATTATAATAGGTTTACAAAATGACAGAATAGCTAGTGGAGGTAGTGGATCTCCACATTATCTATGTAGCTAATTGCAGTGAAGTTTGTGGTGTGTCCTTAACCTGAAACCAGGTTTATATAATGACAGCAGTAGCTATAAACATTAAAATAATTATGCCACAATATTTATATGGCTACATGCAGTGTAGCTTGTGGTGTCTGAAAGATAATCATTGAGGTTTGTAAAATAACAGAATAGTGGAGGCAGTAGGATAACTGTGGTTTCTTATAATATTCACATAGTAAATAAATAAAGCAGAGAAGCATCCTACAATACATCACACAATCATGGACATTTAATATACGTACTCTCCTGATAATAGACTGATGTTAAAAGCATTTTTCAATGCTCCCAAAATGTCATCATTCTGACATTTAGACTGTACTTTGGCTGTATAAAAATCTGAACTAGGACTTACTGTAAGTAGCTATGGCTATGAAAACTACAGCTGTAAGCAATCAACCTTTATATGTGTAGCTGCCCTGCAAGTAAATATAACCACATGGTAGTATAATGACCATCTCATGTGCTGTGTCATTACACTACCAATGGTCCCTAGTTTTGAATGTCATACACTCACCAGCTAAACTAAAGAGATGGTCTGGTGATGTTACTGGCACTATTTATGATTACACAATAGTGTCAAGAAGCAGATAAGTATTATGAATTGTTTGCTTGTTTAGGGAGAGTCTCTTACAGTAAAGATAGTAGTAGTTTGTAATTTATCCTCATCTTTCAAAATGTAATGTAGATGTAGCTATATGGTTGAACTGAAGTAGGTGTGGGGTGCAAGTTATGATGGAACCACAAATTTTGTGTGGTCAGTTTGTTGTATAGTAGTTGCAATCACAAGGAACAATTTCATTACAGTTATATCTACATGAGTGACTACATTACAGTTATATCTACATGAGTGACTACATTACAGTTATATCTACATGAGTGACTACATTACAGTTATATCTACATGAGTGACTACATTACAGTATATCTACATGAGTGACTACATTACAGTTATATCTACATGAGTGACTACATTACAGTTATATCTACATGAGTGACTACATTACAGTATATCTACATGAGTGACTACATTACAGTTATATCTACATGAGTGACTACATTACAGTTATATCTACATGAGTGACTACATTACAGTTATATCTACATGAGTGACTACATTACAGTATATCTACATGAGTGACTACATTACAGTTATATCTACATGAGTGACTACATTACAGTATATCTACATGAGTGACTACATTACAGTTATATCTACATGAGTGACTACATTACAGTTATATCTACATGAGTGACTACATTACAGTTATATCTACATGAGTGACTACATTACAGTATATCTACATGAGTGACTACATTACAGTTATATCTACATGAGTGACTACATTACAGTTATATCTACATGAGTGACTACATTACAGTTATATCTACATGAGTGACTACATTACAGTTATATCTACATGAGTGACTACATTACAGTATATCTACATGAGTGACTACATTACAGTTATATCTACATGAGTGACTACATTACAGTATATCTACATGAGTGACTACATTACAGTTATATCTACATGAGTGACTACATTACAGTTATATCTACATGAGTGACTACATTACAGTTATATCTACATGAGTGACTACATTACAGTTATATCTACATGAGTGACTACATTACAGTATATCTACATGAGTGACTACATTACAGTTATATCTACATGAGTGACTACATTACAGTTATATCTACATGAGTGACTACATTACAGTTATATCTACATGAGTGACTACATTACAGTTATATCTACATGAGTGACTACATTACAGTATATCTACATGAGTGACTACATTACAGTTATATCTACATGAGTGACTACATTACAGTATATCTACATGAGTGACTACATTACAGTTATATCTACATGAGTGACTACATTACAGTTATATCTACATGAGTGACTACATTACAGTTATATCTACATGAGTGACTACATTACAGTTATATCTACATGAGTGACTACATTACAGTTATATCTACATGAGTGACTACATTACAGTATATCTACATGAGTGACTACATTACAGTTATATCTACATGAGTGACTACATTACAGTATATCTACATGAGTGACTACATTACAGTATATCTACATGAGTGACTACATTACAGTATATCTACATGAGTGACTACATTACAGTTATATCTACATGAGTGACTACATTACAGTATATCTACATGAGTGACTACATTACAGTATATCTACATGAGTGACTACATTACAGTATATCTACGTACACGAGTGACTACAATTTTATTTTATTTAATTAATTAATTAAGTTAAGTCATTTGTTTGTTTGTTTGTTTATTTATAATAACAATCAAGTGGTTAGGAATGTGGTAAAGCCACTAAACATCCATTAGGACAGTTAAGTATCCTGGCAGATATGTAGTCTGACTAGTTGATTCCACTACTAGTTTTCAGAGTCTACTGTGAGTATCACTGGTCCTCCTAACGCTCTGCTGGCTGGTGGAAAATATTCCTTGAACTGTAAAGTGATCTCCGATCTCACACCAACTGTACAGTGTCAGGACCTCAACACTCGAGAAGTGATAACTACTACAGGCACCTCCATAAGGACTGGTAACCCTGGGAACACAACACATCTAGTGTTGTACTTTGACCCCATCTATACCTCTCATGGAGGAACCTATGCCTGTATTTCAAAAGTTGGTGAAACTTAAGGGAAGAAATGAGACATATTCGAGTACATAGTGAGTCTAAATATTCACATAACAAGCAACAACAACAACAACAACAACAACATCAACAACAGCAATAGCAACAACAGCAACAATTCAAATTAATTTATTATAGATCATTTAATCTATGGAAATATTAGATATAGCTGATACACTGGAAGTAATGCCTATGCTGGTTGTACACAATTCAACTATTATTATTACTGTTATAACTATCTCTACATTGATTCACACATGTGATAGCAGAGGCAATAATGTTGCAGTGAACTCTATTCAGAAGCATTTAGAGGTAAGCCATTTCCTGTCCATGCCAGTTAGTATGATAGGGTCCAGGTTAGTTGTCCTAATTTTTAAGATGGTCTGTATATTATTATTTTCTGATCTAAGGTGAGAGAAGGTGTAGAATAGCTACATGTGTACAATTATATAGTTTCTGTTATAACTAATAATGGGACTTGAGAGCTAGTTGTGTGTGTGTGTAGCTAGTGTGTTAAGTACAGTGTTATGATGTTATTGCATTATTTCTAGCTCTGCCCTCCACTTCCCTCATACAACAAGTAAACTCAGGAACTGATCACACAGCAAAGATTATTTGCACATCTCAAACTGTTCCTCCAACTAACATCACTTGGTTTAAAAATGGTGAAATCCTGGATATTGATGGAAATAGCGCAGAGATGACTGTTTCTGTTACTAACAGATGGCATAGTTACTTTGATATTACTCCCACTATAACATATGACTCTCTTGATGAGGAGATTGGAACATATTAGACTTGTCAAACTGTAAGCAATTTTAATATGGACAGTGAAGAATAGAGTTTCAAGGTGAGATATGAGCATTAATGTTTGTAGTTAGAGATGAATGGAGCATTGCCAATGGTCATAACTACACTCCTAATATTTGCTTTGTGTGTATTATAGCTATCCCTGGATCTGTGGAAAGAGTAGAGGAAATTAGGTAGCAACTCTGTGGATGACCTGTGGGTATCAATCATTATTGTTCATGATCAGATTCACTAAAATTTTCATGCAAATATTCTAGGGATGAATAATACCAATAATAAAGGAGGGGGTGTGATAGTGTGTACAAACTTTGAGTTAAGGTTAATTGTAGTTTTAAAAGTACACATTTTACATTGTTTACTGTGTGCCAAATGTTTGTTCTAATAGTTGTAGCTATTGGGCACAACATGAATATCTACTGCTACATTATATACAGACAAGCAGATAACTACAGTGCAGTACTAATGAATTCATAATTGGTCAGAATGTCCAATACAGCTGCACTGGTTATCTGGATCCAGTATCTGTTGAGTGGTATCAGGAAAATACTGGTTTTCAACAAAGTTTTGTTAACACAAGCAGCATTACAATCCCAGTGACTACAGATAATGAAGGATCAGTCTACACATCAGGAAATAAACACTAGTTACAGATATGTCATAATTAGTTGTTTTTCAAAACAGCATTCTAATGTTATAGAGTTTACAGTGAAATCTTTCATTGCATTTTTTCAAGTGGTAGATAGTGATAATGAGTCACTTGAATAGTAACCAGTTAACAAGTTCCAACAAGATAAATAAAGTAGCTTGTGGAGTGGAGATTTAGAATGCAACCTTAAAAATATGACACTGGTTATAAACATTACTTAATCTTTCTCATTTCACTGGAAACTAAAGATACTTAAGTTGAAAGTAGGTACCATACTCTGCTGTGGTGAAGAAAATCCTCAATTCCACTGTATAGTGTCATAGCTTATCAGATAAATTACATGCCAATAATACATCATGCAGGTCTCCATGTTCTTTTCTCTATAATAATATCTGTTTTGATAATAAATCTCAATGACACACAACTAAAGTGACTAGCTACTCTATAAAATAAACATTTCAGTATAAGGATACAAGAAATATTAGCTATAAAGTTATTAGAGAGTTCAAAAATTACAAAGAATACAGTAAGAACTCAGAATGTGACTGCATATTGTATCATTCCTAAAGACGCTCTCATTAGTAATTCCAACATTGCCTGTAATTTTGGAGCTCAAATGTACAGCATAAGCTTTCGTTTTCAGTATAGACATTTTCTCATTAAATACAGCTTTAGATATAACATTAAAACATTCAGACATGACCTTACTGTAATGGAACATGTAGAATGCCTTGTAATCCTTAGTATGAACATTTTTTTTACTTTCGTAGAGTCTATGCCATATTCTTGTGAGGAGGCTTGGTCCATTCCCTGCCCACTGATTACCATCATATTTTTTTGTAAATTCTATTAAACATGACTTTAAGTAAGGATGATGCTTCTCAAATATCATGAAAGCATTATTTAATGCTGATTTCTTACTATCTTCAAAACCAACAGTGTTCATCTCCAAGGAATCAAGTGAGCGTACAAGGATCATATCTGTGTCTAAATAGACGCCACCCCATTTATAAAGAAAAATTAGTCGTAGTAAATCTGCTTCGTGAGCATACCAGATAGCAGATTTCTTTGCCTTTTCTAATTTTTCAATAAAGTCATGAGCTGGTGAGGTGATGATCAGTTTGGTTAAATTATATTTCTGTACTCTAATTGAATAACCAACTTCTGCAAGCACATCGAAAGTTCTTTGTGACAAAGTGTTGCTGTGTACAATGACCTCGGCTGTAGGATGGTGGTAGAAGATTGCTTCGACACAGCGCATATGTCGCCAGTTAAAGTAACCTCTTTGCTTATTATCATGCTTTCTGAATAATGATATTGTTGACTTGTTTGAAGTTGTGAAGATCAAGTGAAATAGTAATTTCCTGTGTTGTGGTGGAACAGGTGGTAATGACATTGGAATGACTCCAAACTTCTTAGCTGCATCGTGCAATGCACAATTTTGCCGAATAACATTCCATGCAGTTGCTTTTAGTCTCATCAGAATACTGACATTGGGGTTCAGAGGAATGTCGTACCAGGAAAAGTTGTCTATCCACTTTTTGGCTTTTTTCAGAGTGCTATTGTGTAAGTCAAGTGTGTGGAATAGAGGAGTTAGTCTAGTTAAAAGTGGAAAGTATACTCTATCCGATCCTCCTCCTTCAGACATATCTGGTGAATTGATGAAGATAACAGGTGTTCCCATTCCTACACATGATAATGCAGCATGAACACGTTGTGTGATGACCAGCTTTGCTCTTCCATACATCTCTATGAGCTTATATGCTGCTGTGAATCTTGAGAAACTGTATGACCTCTCTTCCCCCTTCATACTGTGTTCTATAGGAATACCTTTCTTCTGGATTTCCATGGGAAGTAGTTTTACAAGCTTAGGATTGACATCAACTAAGTAGATATTGTCTGTTCGAAGTCCATTTATATTGGGATTGTTAATCAGTAAAGTTAAGAAACCAGAGAAGTAAGCCTCAACACCACGCTCTTTCAAGAAATTCAGTGAGCTGTCATCACGACATCCTATTGGTGCTCTAGCTTTGAGGTACTCGATATTGTGTTTGGATATATTCTTTTGCATGCTCTTCTCAATCTGCATAGACAGCATGATGGGATGAATGGTGTTTGGTGGTGGCCTAGCTCCCCACCAAGTATCAAAGAAAGCTGTAATGTTATAAGTACCATTGGGAGCTTTTAAACTGTCCCTTTCTATAAACCTGTCTAGGAACGGTAGATACTGTAGACCAGGGAAAGCTTGAATTTCATCTCCTAGATTAGCCTCTGATACATCATGCACTCGTGTATCACAGGAAAATGTGCCAAAGTGTCCTTCCTCTTCTTCATTTCCTGTTATATTGATTTGTTCTAAGATAGCGTCATCAACTATATCAGGACAAACTTGACATGTTTTACTGAAGGTGTGTATGTGTTCTTGAAAATTAAAATGAAATGCAGTATTCTTACTAACAGTAGCTGGATATTCACGGACAAAAAGCTCTGCTAGGCCGTAAATAAATGGATGGTTCTTTGGGAAATATGAGACATCAAGAAATGTAAAATCACTCTTGTTAGGTTCCTTACTCATGAATGCATTGTTGTCTCGCTTACACAAGGCAGAAAGTGATTTAGTCACTAGACTAGGATCCACATAGTAACCTCCATAGTTCCACAGAATACCAAGTCTCACAGCTTCTTTCAGATGCATTTCAAATTCCTTTCTGGCCAGTACTTTGTTAAAGGGGTGATGTGCTAACCAGATTGCAAGAGGTGTGTCCTTTACAACACGAGTCACCACTAAAAACTCAGTCACAATATTCCCATTGTTTAATTTGGACACTTGTTGAACACATTGAGATGTACCACAGTATACGTGAATTGGTATATCAGGGTAGTGTTTGGATAGAGTTGCAATGTTTGTGACAATACTGTTTGGTATTGGCTTGTTAAAAACCCAGGAAGTTGAAATTCGATTTTCTATACCATATTTCACTAGAATTGGCCTTCTGTAGACATTAGTTGGTATTATCAAACAACTTAGAAAACATGAGAGGAGTACGGCTTTTAGAAAATTATACTTAGCTGTTGAAATGTCTTTCAGCTGGTACAGACAACATCCAGATAGTAGTACTATAAGACTGATCAACATGACCCAAGAGAGTGATGTGTTGAAGTATATGATGTTGGATAAGACGACGAACAACTGTCTTATTACGTTCAAGATAGCATAATAGTATGTTAGTGGACTGAAGCTTTCTAGTACTATAATGGAATCTAGGTTGTAGATGGAGTAGGATACACTGGAGATTAAACTCTCAGGAAGATTAGCTGTTAGAAATTGCTGAGTGATGAACAGTTTAATGAGTAGCACGGGCAGAAGGAAGATAACACTGTAAACGGACATGACTGCATATTTTTGAAGTGGATTGTCCCATATGTTGTTCGAGTTTTTCAAAAAGATATTACGAACAGGGAAAGCAGCATTTGAAATCATTACTGCAAAGATGCCCCAAATATTGTATGTTGCATCTCCCATTATAAATGTCCCTGCTCCGACAATCATTATCATGACAGAGAGTAATGTAGATAGATCAAGAACTGAATAGTTCCTGTATAATAGCAGTGTAAGCACATATGCAAAGAGTGGCTCACAAGCCTTCACTACTTGAGCTGTGCTGGACTTGATCAATGCATAAGCTGCGTTAGTAGCAAGATTGCCAATGACATTACCAAGTACTGCCATAAAAATGAAATGCCTATAACCGTGGGTTTTAACGGGCCAAACTGACACTCCCACTGCCTTCATCCATATTACTGATAAGATGGAACCTAGTAGATGTTGTAGTGCTGTAAGATCCACCCACCTCCAGTCTTCAAAGGGGGAAGTCTGAGATGAGTTGCTGACATTGCCTCCTTTCATCATGGCACTCTTGGATGCAATGGTGGCAATGGTGTTAGTAGTCCACCAGATTCCTACAGAGACTGTCATTCGCCATGAACAGGAGGCTACTTCCATGTTATGTATCAGATCTATAGCTGTGAATTATAGTTGTCTTAAGTACACTAAGACTTTCCACAGTTAATAACATACAAATGTCTAGGGGAAACGTGTGTTGTAACTATTTTTCTCCTTAGATAGCACATAACCAACACAACTTATCAATTTAGGACAACTAACATAACAATAAGAATGGATGTAAGCTGGCAGTCAAAAAGAAGTACTCAAAGAGCCAAATCTAAACTGCATCACCAAGAAACAAACTATGGCATTTATAGTTATATATAGGCCTAAAGTAAACTTCAGGTGCAGAAATTGATACCTCTCCTGAGGGGATACTTATAGTTAAATGGTTATTACATGTGTGATATTTGGTTGTAATGGAAGGATGCACACTTCACTATGTAGCTAACATTATTTTAATGATACAATTCTAAAATTATCTTTACATAAGTAGTAGACTTATCTTTCTCCTCCGGTTGGGACGTTAACTCTTAGTTTACATGTTCCCACTCAAGCTTTATACACAAGAAAGGCAAGACTGAACAACCAAACTTGAAGAAAATTATGGAATAGATGCTGTAATTAAATGTGAGGGATGCTACAACTGTCCATGGGTGTAATTGGATTAGGAAGGAACAGCTGTAGACTTAGTGAGTCATTGTGAAGCTGCACAACAATAAGCTTGGTAGCTATGTCATAAAATTCATTAATATTGCATCTTATGTCATGCTAAGAGCTTCAAAGACTGTGATACAGAAGCAGTCAAAATGGTGTACACAGAAAATTGTAAGCACTTTTGGAAGAAAAATCATAAACCAAGTTGCTGTAGATTCAAGACAGTTCAGTGTCACAATTGTGGCAAGACATGCCACATCTCCAGAGTGTGCAGATCTCTACGTAAGGATAGCAGTATCAAAGCTGGCAAAGGCAAATTTGTGCCAAAGTACACAAGACCAAAACTGGTGATGATGACGAGGTAGAAGAACTTGGACTCTTTTTGGTCTCTGACTGTGGTGGTGTCCAGCCTATATGGATTGTCAAAATAGAGGGGAAGACAGTGCCTATGGAATTAGATACAGAGCGGCAGTGTCAATCATGTCAAGCACTGCTTGGCGAACTCTTTTCCCTAAGAGAGGCAGATGTTGCCCTTAGGACTTATACGGCAGAGAAGATGTCTGTACTAGGACAGTGTCAAGTTAACGTAAAAGTAAATGGGCAGAAGAAGCAACTAGTTCTCACCATAGTTGAAGGTGATGGCCCAAGTCTTTTAGGCCGAGACTGGCTAAAGCATTTACGACTAGACTGGCAACAGATAGCCAAGGTTGACTCTACGAACAAGCTGGAGAACCTCCTATATACATGATTATGAGGAGATTTTCAAGGAAGGAACAGGCACAGTAAACTCCTATTAGGCATCGCTACACCTGAAGGAAGGAGCAAACCCTAAGTATCACCAGGCCAAGAGTGTCCCATTTGCTATCAGAGAAGCAGTAGTAGAGGAACTAGACTGGTTGGAGAGAGCTGGAATCCTAGAAAAGGTTACATACTCTGAGTGGACAGCACCCGTGGTTACAGTACCTAAGAAAGACGGAAAATTCAGAATATGTGGTGATTACAAAGTTACCATTAACTCAGTTCTGGAAACAGATCAATATCCACTTCCAAAACCCGAGGAACTGTTCGCAACACTAGCTGGAGGGATCACCTTCACGAAGCTGGATCTATCCCAAGCATACACTCAGATTCCACTCGACGAGGAGTCAGTTCGGTATGTTACTATAAACAGGATGGCCTACCCAAATACCTGATGAAGATATGAAACCATATTGACTACACTGAAGTGACCTCACTGTGGAGTGCAACTGTGTCATGTATGGCATTCGAGTGGTTATTCCAAGGAAAATTGTAGGAGCCAATACTGCACTCAACTCACCCAGGAATTCAGCAAATGAAGGCCCTTGCACGAAGTCATATATAGTGGCCTGGCTTAGATCGAGACATAGAACAACTTGTGAGGACATATACAGTGTGTCAAAGAGTGAAGCAACCACCTGCAGTTGCCCCTTTACATCCATGGATATGGCCAGCTTGCCCTTGGCAAAGGATCCATGTGAGCCTACCATTGAAACATCGCCTAGATAATTTCCTATTGATGTACTGAGTAGCTCCACATGCAACTACCAGAGTTGCACCATGTATGGACAAGACCTCAGGACAAGAATGCATTTACTAAGTCCCCAACTGGAGTCGAGAGTTGGTAATCAACAGGCCAATCAGAAGTCTCAACATGACCAGCGGGCTAAGACAAGAGAGTTCTTTGTGGGTCAAGAGGTCATGACAAGAAACTTGAGGCCTGGACCCAAGTATGTCACAGGAGTGGTTGTACAGAAACTCGGACTACTTAGCTATCTGGTTGAAGTAGGAGATGGTCTTGTTTGGCGGAGACATGTAGATCATCTAAAGGAACTAGCCTCAACTACTACAGGTGACAAAGACAAATTGAACCAGATCCAGGACCCCCAGATCCGGAGGAGTTCTAATTACCATCTGAACAAGCAACTGGGACAGACATTTCTACTGCTCAGAGTGGTAATGATTCTGTTTCTCCTGCTAACAGTACAAGGCTGTCGGACCAGCAGACACAAAGATTTAATCCTATCCAAGACGCCATCCACCGAACTGGTATGGTTGTGTAATATCCCACTCATTGTGGATCTTAGATAGTTGTTTTAGGACTGAAAGTTGTAGTATCTTAAGTTATACACGCAGCACGGAACTTATTCACATAGTCATTATTGATAATAATTCTGATAACTGACAAAAGATGACTGCACAGACACTTAAATAGCATGACTAAAAATCAATTATACCAGTAAGAATGTTAATGAGATAGTACTTTACCACACCTCCCCCCCCCTCAAGAGGGTAGGTAGTTTAGTGTTAGTTAGGTTTTCTTTAGATCTTTACCACGACTGAATGTCCTATGGTTAAACCAATCTGGTGGTTTCCGGGTTCGCACAGAACGTCGAGTAGGAGCCAATGAAGGATGTGGTTGATCATGAGAAAGAGGTATAGGGTTAGGAGGTATTGGTGGGGAACTTTGTGAAAAAGTAGCCTTGTCAGATGACAAATCTGGAAGTATTAATGGGTCCACCTGTGTAACCGGTGATGAAGGGGTGGAGTCTGATGGAGCAGGTGGAGTTTCCCTTCTAAGTAGTTGGTCTACGTGTCTTCAGACTGTGCCTCCAGATAACAGCTCAATAGGGGTCCTGTGACTTGCACTACTTTTCCTGGTAGCCACTTCACAGTGGAAGGAACAGAGAAGTTCTCTGCATAGACTAGATCTCCAATAGAAAATGTACGCTTAGGTTTTGTTGAGTCATGAGAGTGCTTCTGCCTCTGTTGCTGAGTCTCTACCTGTTGTGATACATCTGGAAAAAGTAGGTCCAACCTGGATCGGAGACGTCTACCCATCAACATCTCTGCAGGAGGTAGTCCAGTGGTAGAATGTGGAGTAATTTTGTAATGAAAGAGGAAATGAGATAGGCGATCCTGAATGCTGGCACCAGGAATACGCTTGATACCCTGTTTGAAAGACTGAACTGCTCTCTCTGCTAAACCATTCGTGGATGGATGATAGGGGGCAGATGTAACGTGGGAAATTCCATTACTGTGCATAAAGTCTCGGAATTCCTGGCTGATGAATGTTGGGCCATTATCAGTACTATTTTCCGTGGCAGTCCATGTGTAGCAAAAATCAACTTTAGCTGTTCAATAGTTTTGGTTGCTGAAATAGAGTTCATTAGTTTCACTTCCATCCACTTTGAGTGTGCATCTACGAGCACAAGGAACATATGACCTAGAAAGGGGCCAGCGAAATCATGAAGGCGGCTCCAGGGATGAGCCGGCCATTCCCAGGGATGAAGAGGAGCTGCAGGGGGTGATGGTCATGACTGTTGACAGTCTGTACACTGCTTCACCATTGTTTCGATATCACCATCCATGTGTGGCCACCAAACATAGCTTCGGGCTAGTCCTTTCATCTTCGAAATGCTAGGATGAGCTTGGTGTAGCTCAGCAAGTACTGCTTCCCTGCCTTGTGGTGGAATGATCACTCGTGTACCCCATAGGATGCATCCATCCATCACACTGAGCTCGTGCTTTCTGGAATTGTAGGGCTTATAGTCACTATCCAGAGTTTCTTCTGGCCAACCAAGCTGAATGAATCTTCTCACTTTAGACAAGAGTGGGTCTTTGCTAGTCCATTCCTTAATGTTGGCTGCTGAAGTACATGTTGAATCCAGGTGATCCACTAAGTGGAGGAGCTCTGCTGGCATACCATCGGAATTGGTGGTCACTGGTTGTGGAAGGCGGCTGAGAGCATCAGCATTGCACAACATTTTGCCTGCCTTGTAGCCAATACTGTAATCGTAAGCTGCCAAAGTCAGAGCCCACCTCTGTATGCGAGCAGATGCCATCTGGGGAATCCCTTTTGCTTCATGGAATAAATAGGCTAACGGCTGGTGGTCTGACTCAATTGTAAAGTGTCTACCATACAGATAGTTGTGGAACTTCTTCACACCTGACACAATAGCCAATGCTTCTTTCTCCAACTGAGAATATCGTTTCTCAGCAGAATTGAGGGTCCTCGATACATAGGCAATTGGCCTCTTGTCACCATTGTCCATTTTGTGTGATAAAACAGCTCCAATGCCATATTGTGAGGCATCACAAGCAAGAATGAGTGGTTTGGCTGGATCAAAATGTACCAAGACTGCCTCGGTCTGGAGGGCATCCTTAGCCATCTGGAAAGCTGCTGTTTCCTTGGAGCTCCAGGACCAATGCTTGTTCTTCTGAAGCAAGGCATATAGAGGGGCTAACCTGGACGACATGTTTGGCAGGAATTTGCTATGATCCCAAGGAAGGAGCGTAGCTCTGTCACATTTCTTGGTGTGGGGGCCTCTTTAATGGCTGTAATTTTCTCATCTGTTCGTACCCTACCATCCTTTTTTACCACAGGAACTATAGGTGCTGCCCACTGTGAGGACTTGACTGGTGAAATAACACCCATGGCTTGTAATCTGTCTAATTCAGCTTCCACCTTCTTTCGTAAGGTGAAAGGAACACTACAGGGCTTGAAAAACTTGGGCTTAACTGTATCATCAATGTCCAAATTGATTTTGACACCTTCCATGCAGCCTAACTCATCTTTAAAAACCTGAGGATGCTTATCCACAACTGCTTGTAGTGGTGTCAGGGTGTCTAGCTCCACCAGGTGTACAGGTAACACTTCTCCTAAGTTTACTTAGCCAATCTCTACCCATCAGGTTAGGCCCATCCCCACTGACCACCTGAATAGAGGCCTCAGACACTTTTCCCATAAACTTGATCTCAACCTTAGCAGTACCCAACACCCTGATAGGCTGACCTGTGTAAGTCCTAAGTTGCACTCCTGGGGGTTTGAGCTGGGAGATCTTCCCTTGATCATAAAGGAACTGGTAGGTATTCTGGTTGAGGACTGATAACGAAGCCCCTGTGTCCAACTCCATGTCAACTGGAACATTGTTCAGGGACACTTTCAATTTAATAGGGTTACTTGCATTACCCCTTAAGGTGAAGAGGGAGTAGGCTGTGTCATCCTTTGGACTGGCATCTTCCATGTAGTGTGCTTCCTCCATGTAGTGGGTCTTAGCAGGTAAGTTCTTGGGTGCATCCCTTGACGTGCTTTGGTTCGACACACCTTCTCAATGTGTCCTTCTTACAAAATCTACACTCTGCATCTATGAATTTGCATGAAGTTGCTAGATGTGGTCCCCCACACCTGTAGCAAGTAGGAATGTTTTTAACTGTAGAACTGGATGGTTGCCTGCTTTTCCCAGTAGGAAATAGTTTGCCTGATGCAGTGTAATTCACTTGTGGAATGTCTCCCTTCTTACTCTTAAGATTGGCAGTATCTCTCTCAGCTGTCTCAATGGATTGAGCCAGAGCATAGGCTTTCTCGAACGTAAGATTTTTCTCGGATAGAAGCTTCCTCTGGATTGCTTCATGGTTCACTCCGCAAACTAGGCGATCTCGCAGCATCTGATCCAGGGTAGTGCCGAAGTTGCAGAATTCTGACAGCTCTTGCAAGGCTGCTACAAAAGTGGCTATAGATTCTGTAGGTGCTCGGACTCTCGTATTGAAGTGAAACCTCTGCACAATTTCGGAGGGAACTGGATCGTAGTACTTCTTCACTAGTTTGACGATGTCGGCGTATGGCGTCGTGTCGAGCTTGCCAGGCTCCACCAGACTACGAATTAGTTTATATGTAGAAGAACCACAAGCAGAAAGAAGGATTGAGCGTTTCTTATCTTCGCTATCCACATCGTTAGCAATGAAGTAGTGGTTTAAACGTTCGATATAGGTAGTCCAGCCTTCCTTAGCTGGGTTGAACTGGGAGACTGTCCCGTGCATAGCCATTGTTCACCTCGTCGCCAATGTAGTATCTTAAGTTATACACGCAGCACGGAACTTATTCCCATAGTCATTATTGATAATAATTCTGATGACTGATAAAAGATGACTGCACAAACACTTAAATAGCATGACTAAAAATCATTTATACCGGTAAGAATGTTAATGAGATAGTACTTTACCACAAAAGTGTTCTTTCAGAAGTGGTTGAAGTAACCAGGAACAACTAGACAGAGTCTTAAAAGCTTTTGAAAGTAGGATGATGTTTTATTCATGGTTTTAAATGAATGTTACCTTGTGTATTGCACCTTTCTTAGCGACATCTATCGTTGATATTTTACACTGAAAATCTCACCTTATTCACATGTGCATCCAGAAAGTTTATTGCATGTCCTGAGTGAACTTCATTTCTTGTATTAAAAATTTGTAGGGGTACAATGCACCTCCAATAAAAAATGTAGGGGTCCCTGCTCCTTGAAGAAGCAGAACTAAAAGGTCAGCAAGATTCAGTGCAGAAAGCATAAGAAATGGTGATCCAAAGACTTGTTTTATATGGGACTACAAGCTTTCTCATTATTCAGTACACTATTTGAGCTTCTGAAGAGCTATACAATGGTGGCCATTGGTGTGTCATCCACCCATACAGCATGTGGTAGCCTGTAGGGATCCAAAGCTGCCTGATAGTGCTTTTTCAGTAGTGATCTTTAGCCATGAATTTGTATAGTTCACATTCATTTCCAAATTAGCTTGACCACCAAAATGGCTGGATGACATTGGTCCAATATAACAATAATAATCATTACATGGTCAATTTATATCAATTTTGTCACAACCCACAAGTTTTATTTACCACACAGGAAGTATAAAATTACTATAGCCCCAAAAGAATAGTAGCACAGTATACCACCACCTTAAACTCAATGAACAAGATAAACCAGACATGGAATGAAAAGTTATCTGATGTAGTTATAGCATGTCTAACAGATGTGAATCTGTCATCAAGTCCAAAGATGGACCCACTAATATTGAACACAAGCAACATGTGCTATACTAGCTCTGCAGTTATCAATAATGATAGTATTTGTACTTGTTGTTTGAGCACTTCTTTTTGACTGCCACGGTGTAATAACATTAGTAACTACCTACCCAGGTGCACAACTAAATAGCAGTAGGTTCTCTTAATAATAATTATTATGCTAAAATTTTTGTTCACTTTTCCCATACCTAGATGTTGAGTTCAGTAAATGAGCTCATCAATCTTGTTTAACCAACTATCTATAAACCCATTTATAGCTAGCAAAATCTATAGTGCTATTAGCTAATACAATAATAGCCAATAACCCTAATAGTGCATAGTGGAGTCGGTACTTAGTAGTAAAATTGACCCACACGTACGTACCTTGGCGGGTGCAATAAACAGCGAAAATCCACTATGGAGAGCTAAAGTTTCAAATGTAGTCTACCTGGATTCTAACCACAGATAAGTAATTTCTAAACCTAGCTAACTAGATAACTACTATATAACTCTCACCACAGCAGCTATTAGGTACACACCTCTAGCGAGCTGATGTAGATATCAGATGAGCAACTGAACGCCTATTGACCGAATCGGAAAACCACACCCTGAAAACGAAACTAAGTAAACTGTATTACCAACACAAACTTTCATCCTGCTATAGCATAGATTAAAAATGCGGAAGGGCTGGGGCTAGCCCCTTCCACGTTTTTAATCTATGGCTATAGTGAGATGAACCTTGATGAACTTCAGTGGCTAATGATGGTAAGTACAGGGTAGCTAAATAGCTACAAACAGCAATGAAAATGAGATTCTTATACTCCAAACAAAACTCTCTCCTCTCACTGCATCATTCTGTTCAGACATTCTGAGCACTCCTCTGTATAATTCTTCTGATCCTTCTAATCCAGGGGGGGGGGGGGGGGGAATACAATGGCTAACAAATTTTTTTAGAGAATAATGCTGGCATTATAGGTCAAACTTGGAGCATTTTGGGAATGAATTCCTGAGTTAATTAAAAATTTGTATGTAAGCATGTGTGTTATTATCAGCAAACACATCTAAGCTGAGCTTGTGCTACTAGCCAGCTTTGAAAATGGCTGAGTGTCTAATGGATACAGAGACTGAAATTCCTGATGTTCATAGCAGTCCTGGGCCTAGCAGTAGTGAGAGGTTGATGTTCCTAGTCTTATGAGAGAAATTACTGATATCAGTCTCAGCAGCTCTGGGCCTAGCAGTAGTGAAACTGTTGATGTTCCCAATCTTTTGAGCAGGCTGAAGTGTCCTGCTTCATCCGATTTGTCCAGAAAAAGGAAATTGAAGTCTAATCCACCTAAAGGCTTACGGTCTGGTAAGGGTTCCGTTGCTGTTGAGCCCTCTATTCCTCCTTCCACCAGAGTTAAAGAATTTCCTAATGAGCACTTATCTGTGGTATCAAGAAAGTTATTTTGTCAGGCTTGTAGAGAGCCTGTGTCTGTTAAGAAGAGTGTTTTGCAGCAGCATATTAAATCAGCTAAACATGGTAGTAGCAAAAAGCTTTTAGTTTCTAGGAACAATAGCTGATATGCTACGGAAGTATGATAAGAACAAACACCCCATTGGAGGTCTTTCTGATGAAGTGAGAGTTTTTCGTATTAAAGTAGTTAAATCTTTCTTGAAAGCTGGTGTACCACTGGCCAAGGTAGACTGCTTTAGAGAGGTGTTTGAAGAAAGTGCTTTTAGGCTTTCTCATAGTAGTAACTTATCTCAGCTTATCCCTTTATTCGTGAACAGGAGTTTGCTAGTATCTGAGAAGACATAAAAGGAAATGATATTGGTGTAATTTTTGATGGTACCACATGACACATGTGTGCGAAGCCATGGTTATTGTACTTCGTTTTATCGATGCTGACTGGCAAATACGTGTTGTCAGGCTGATGCTATTAGCTAAGAGCCTTACAGGTGAAGAAGTGGCCAGGCAATTAATCATGTGCCTATCTAATGAGCTTAGTGTTTCTTCAAATCAGCTAGTAGCAGCAATGCTTGATCATGCTTCAGTCAACAATGTAGCAATTCAAACTCTAAAAATCGTTTATCCATGTCTTCTAGATGTGGGATGTTTCTCACACACACTTGATCATGTTGGGGAGAAGATAAATGCAAATGTGCTAGATGAATTTATAAAAGTTTGGGTGGGCCTGTTTACACGGAGTCCAAAAGCAAAATTGGCTTGGAGGGAAGCGACTGGTTTGCCTGTTCCTACTTACTCTATTACCAGATGGTGGTCTAAATGGTGATGAAACATATGCTTGTTGCTTTTGCTGATGTGCTTCCTTTTGTTGAGAATAATGATCTCCCCCCTTCCTCTAAAAAGCTTGTTGATATTCTCAATGACCCTCCTAAGAGTCGGAAGCTGTAGATGGAACTAGCAATTACCGTTGATTTTGGTGAGCCATTTGTCAAAGCCACCTATAGATTGGAGGGAGATGGGTCACTGGCTTTTAGTGCCTATGAAGAAATTGTTAAACTCCAGGCTACTATTTCTGCCCAGAATTTCCCTAATACTACAGCTGTTGCCAATAGATTGTCTTCAAACAGGCCAACACAGAAGCAGCAATTAATAAATTATGCTAGTGAGTGTATCAAGCCTGCTATTGTTCATTTCAAGCAAAAATTTGAAGGTGATCTAAAGCCAATTGTTACAGGCTTCAAATATGCCAGATATTTTGATCCAGCCAAGGTGTCTGAACTTTGTCCAAGCTCTGCTGACATTGACCAGTTGAAGGCCTTTCCTTTCCTCAATGATAAGCTGGAAGATTTGAAATTAGAGCTTCCTATCTACATGGCAAAAGCAGACGGTGTGTCACCAACCATAGACAAGTTAGAGTGGTGGAAGAAGCACTCTAATGAGCTTCCCCATTGGTCAGTTGCATGTAAACTAGTATTACTGGTTCAGCCATCCTCTGCAGCTGCTGAGCGTGTTTTTTCACTTTTATCAAATAGTTTTGGTGAACAGCAAACTTCCTCGCTAGAAGAGACTATTGAATTATGCTGCAGTATAACTATAGGAAGTAATGATTCTCATGAACCTTTTGTTCGTTTTCTTGATTTATTAATTGTGAGCATTATAGGCAAAATGAAAAGCATTATGGGTGGCATGAGTGAGAATTAGAGAATAGGGGGAATAATTTACCGAGCCCTACTAACAATCATTCTGCATCATGCAGTGAAGCTTATGGTGTCTTCTTCCCCCTTATAAAGATAATCATTACACTACAATATTTACTAGGAATAAACACTGAACCTGTAATTACTAGATACTTTACAATGTACTGCATCAACAGTGGATGGTTTGCCAGGAAACATGTTTTCCCAACATGTAGCATTAGAAGATCTTGCTACTTGGTATGATCTTGCTATGATCTCTTAGATGTCAACTACTGATATAGAAGGTTACCAGGATAGAAATACATCTTTAGCATTGTACACAATCAGGATAATAATGAACACTCAGACAGTAATTTGTGTGGGTATGTTTCTATTAAAGAGCCATAAAATCCAATTGGAGTGCCACCAAAGCAATGGAGTGTCACCAAAGCAATGGAGTGCCACCAAAGCAATGGAGTGCCACCAAAGCAATGGAGTGCCACCAAAGCAATGGAGTGCCACCAAAGCAATGGAGTGTCTCAAGAGCTATCTTGTAATCTAAGTGTTGTGTAGTACATAACTTGGTGGTAGGTGCCACTAATAGGTCACACATTATGTTACTCATATATAGTAGGGTTACTCCAAAATTGCTCTAGGGGATGGTGTTACTTGTAGATATAAGTCCACTACCATACTTTGCAAGCAATTGGTTGTGTTTATCTAGTATTGTGTTTATCTAGTGTTGTATTGTTTATCTAGTATTGTATTGTTATTGTAAAAACAGATTACCAGATCACTCAATTTCATAATAATACTGAAGGTGTACTATCACAGACACAGTGCCAGATCAAGTGGGAGGGGTTCGGGGGTGGAGGGTGGGTGGGGGTTTGAACCCCTCCTTTCAACTTTCAGTCTGTGTCTGTATCACTTCAGAGTGATTGAGGCTTAGCTACTCCTTGAAACTACAAGCTTTGCAATAGCTATCAATACCTGCATGTGGTCAGTCTGCAAACTTGCCAAAATATAATGTCATGTAACTTATATCTACACCTTAGTGCATTTAATATAAGTATGTGCCACAACTGCATGCTACATACCTGATTCCTTGTTCTGGGTTAGTCTAGTGTAGCTAGTGTTGAATCCTCAGACTTCTTGTATTTGTCTGATAACATTGTCTGGTGGCAGTGGATAATAGAGAAGTGTAAGGTACACAAATTTTTGAGACCATCTAGTTGACTTCAGCCACTTCTGAAAGAACATTTTCAGTCCTAAAGCAGCTAGCTAGCATCTTTCATAAAACTAATTATACCCATGTCAAAAAATTCATGCACCCCTAGCTTTCTACCCCTCTGTTCTATAGAAGCTTTCAGTGCCAGGCTCGTTGCCTGTGTTGCTACCAGTTGTTGTACTAGAGTCCTCTCAAGCTTGTCCTTCTCTGACTGAAGCTCACAATCTGTCACCAAGTTCTGGGGCTCTGCAGACAACTGTGTTGTGCTGATTATCTTGTGCCATCTGGACAGCAGCACTAGCTAGTATCTGTTTCTTGCTGGCTACATCTTTTGGTGGTTGCATGATAAAGAATCATGGGATAGAAAACCTCCTAGGGGTACAGCTATTTTTCGTCACCATGGTCCAATTACTATGGTTTGACAATATATTAGGATGTGTATGCATTATCAACACGTGATGGAACTACCCTTACCTCAGGCATGAAGGAGAAACAACTAACATTTTGTTGTCCAGATATAATCTCCAGTTATAACACAAGCATTGGGTGGTGTTGATTTGACACGTCATATTATTCACTTGGTTGGAAGACAATGAAATGGTGGTGTCACATCTTTTGGTGGTTGCATGATCATGCGGTAATGAATGGACTTGTTATAAATTGGGCTGATTGCAGAGCTCCTCAGCAGTTGCTATCTAATAGGCACAGTTCCCTATTCAGCTTGCTTATGCATAGAAGAACGATGTAGTTTGAGAGATTGAGAGATTCCAATGTAAGGTTCCAAGGCAAGCACTTTCCATACAAGGCTCCCAACCGATCAGGATGTAAGGTGTGTGCATACAAGATTTCTCTGAGGGGTAAAACAAGAAAAGACACAAAGACATCTCACTGGTGTCCCAAGTGTAAAATCTACCTCTGCATTGGAAAAAATGTTTTGAATTATATCACACAAGGTTGTACTATCGAAATTACTAACCACTTTCACTTTATTTTTCTCCTATATATCATTGTTATAATCCATTTCCTTTCTAATGATGTAATGATGATGTAATTTATCACGTAATATGACATCATTGACCACATTTTCTGAATCTCTGGTCCAAGAGCTACAAAATGAACTATGGTGTTCCTATACCTATCTCTTATGGTACAGGAGATATAAAGGGTTTTGTAGAACAGTGTAAAAATGTGCTTTTTTTGAACACATGTTGGTCTGCATAGGGTTAATCACACTTGCTATACCCAATGCTGCCAAAGTCTTGGATTTTATCCAAACTGCTTGGATTTTAGACCCTTTAATGTTTGCTTTGGATTTGATCAATATTAATTTGGATTTTCACCTAACCCTAGCCCTAGCACAAAAACAATCTTGGAATTTCTAAACTTAATGTTAATGGACCTCAAAAGTGCTATGAATTTAAACCAAACCAAACACTGATCTTAGCTATAAAGGTGTGTCAAAAATTCATGTTCATAAGCCATTCATTCTAGCTATTCTTTGATAAAAATTATGCTTGGATTTCTTTGGATTTTTTGGTACAGAAAAATTTGGATAACTACCGTAAACACTGTAATTAAAGCGCCACCCAGACATGGAATTATTTTTCTAGCTCTATACTATGGCGCCACCTCCTTCCTCAATTAGTTTTTCCTAGCGCTTAATTAATTAGAGCCCACGTGGTTTTTTTTTTGTAGTTTTGCTGTTAAAGAGATGTCCCAGAAGTAGATTAAAAGCTTTTTTACCCCCACTCAAGTCCACACAGCCTTGTACGTAAACATGAAACTCCCTCTGGATACAAACATGAAAGTAGGTGTAGCCATCACCAGATACAGCCATCTTGCAACAGCATATCTTAGCTCTAATTATTTAAGCGCCACTCTAATTTAGGCGCCACTCTAATTTAGGCGCCACCCCCAAGTGAAGTGTATTTTTTTGGTCACAATGCAATGTAAGCGCCAACCTCAGCTGTAATTTTTTTTGTGGCGCTCTAATTGCAGTGATTACGGTAATTAGGATATCCCAAAAATTATTTTGGCAGCACTGTATACCGTAACTTCCCCCTCAGATTCAAACTGTATGCCTTTTCACTTTTGTGCAAAGGGGTCGCGCGCGCCAGACTAGTGAACTCTCCGCTAGCTAGCTAAAAGTTTCGATATGCATGATGCGCACAACTTTCTTTCACATCGTGCGCATTGGATATGGTAAGGTATAGCTATAAATAGGCTACATTTTGATATGAAAATGAAGTCTCTAGCATGTACATTGTGACCGTCAAGGAACAATTCTCCCCAATCCACTAACTGAGACGGATATACAGATCTGACTGTAAGTTAACAATGGAGCATCCAATTGAAGTGAAAATTGAAATTATCTATCATTTGCAGCAAAAAAATTTCTAATCCCCCCCCCCCCAAATCCTCCAGATACTATAGCAACCTGAACCCAGAGTACTTTCTCTGGGCCTGGTCACTAGTAAGGAAAGACAGGGCCAGCATTGTGGAGAAGGTTCCTATTAGACAAATACTCAAGTCAGAAATTTCTGTATCAATTCTCCAGCGAGGGCTGGATATTCAGCACATGTATAATCCCCTCCTGTAAAAAAGTTCAACTACCATGCTAAAAATATAATATGTACATTACATAACTGTAGTCTACTAGCTAACTACATACAATCTGAAAGATATAATGCACAGAACTTTAACTAAAAATGGTAGTCTCTTACAATCATTAACATCAGAATAAAAAAATACATGAGAAGATTGTATCTAATAATAATAATAATAAATTATAATATTAATATTTATGATGTTTATTAGCTAATAGTTATAAAATGAACATTGCACTGTCAGAATAAGTTATTGGCTGGGGACAGTGTAGGGCTAATTGTCCCTGAAGTTGATGTGACTTGGTAGGTTGTTAGCAAAGTCATCCAGCAATGACCCAGTATCTGTGGAATTGTTGTCAATTAGTAACTTTGTATTAGAGTGGAATCTCTCTATTCCAACCCCCTGAAATGAGGACACCTCTATGCTGTACACTTCTGTATCAAGGACACTTGGATATGTCCAAAATAACAGCTTTTGTAGTGAAATTAAAGAACTTTACCCCCTGAAATGAGACCACCTCTCTAATCAGGACACTTCAATGTATCCCCAGGTGTCTGGAATAGAGTGGTTCCACAGCTTAAGAGTCCACTATAGTATGCAGGGTCCAAATTTAGATGTGAACTTAGTGGCCTTGTAGAAGTTAATAGTGATTCACTGGGAGGGACATTTTACAATTACTGAACAATAAATAGTTAGCTACTTTGAAACCATTTTCTGAACAGAAGATACTTTTTTACAAAGAAATAATTTCCCTAAGTACTGGGTAGCACTACTCATTGGTCAGTGAACATGTGGTTGATACACAACACAAATATACAAGTTTTATTTGTTAGTCACAACCAGAACACTGGTCCTGCATGAGTTTATTTACAGTCTTTAGTAGGCTATTTAGGAGAAATGTATACATTGAAGTGTGCTCCTAAATGAAGGCCACTCTCGTGGACAAAATATTCTCTACTGTTTGGTTATTATCTCAGACTGTATGTTACATACCTGTTTGTAATGGAGTATCTGAGAATGTGATGGGATCCATGGACTCTGACTGCATTGACATGGAAAACACACAGTGATAAAGTTATTATAGCTAGCTGCTTAATTAGAACACTAGCTACTTAATCAGAACACTAGCTACTTAATTAGATACACTAAGTATTAATTCTCACAGCCAAAGAATTGTGGGAAGAATTTTGGCCAGGATCTGTCATTATAGACTAATCATTTATAGTAATTATGATGATCTTTCCAAATTGATTTTTAAGCACATACACACCTGCCCATTATCATGTCTGTCTCCTGTCCATAATGTCTGCCCACATGCATCTGCCCAAAATAAATCACTGGCAGTCAAATTATTCTATATTATTATTCTGGTGGCCTGAAGATGGAAACATGCACATCTCTGCTACACTATACATCACTACTGCATATCCCTAACATACATCACTACATAATATTGTGTGAATACAAGCACACAGAAGACAATAAGATACTCCACTCTCTAGCACCTCCTTTTAGCCTGTGTCTCTCTTCTACAGTATAACAGGGATATGCAGTAGTGATATATAGCATAGCAGGGATGTGTAGTAGTGATGTGTAGGAATGTTCCATTACTGACCTTTGAAACAAGTGAAGCAGCAGGGATAGGCTTCCCCTGGTCAAGGGCACTCAGAGAGTAAGTAGAAGTGGAATAAGGATAGTTACCACCTATAGGACACACTGTAAACCACAGCATAATTATTACATTCTAGCACAGTTACCCAGCCCATCAGTGCACTGACAGGATAACCAGCCCATCAGTGCACTGACAGGATAACCAGCCCATCAGTGCACTGACAGGATAACCAGCCCATCAGTGCACTGACACCAGCAAGGAATGATAATATGGGAAGATGTAGTTGTACTGGAATATAACTTACCTTCCATTCCACCAGCATTCTGCAGAAAAGGACAATCATAATAAAGTTATTGGTATAGATGCTAGCTATGCTATCTTATGTAAAGTCAGAACATTTCATCTCAGCAGTATAATAATACCAATACATAATGAGAACGATTCAATTCTAAATGTTCACACTCCATGGCCAACAGTGAATAATGAAAGCTATGTATGGCCAACAGTGAATAATGAAAGCTAATCATAACTATGTATGGCTGACAGTGAATAATGAAAGCTAATCATAACTATGTATGGCCAACAGTGAATAATGAAAGCTAATCATAACTATGTATGGCCAACAGTGAATAATGAAAGCTAATCATAACTATGTATGGCCAACAGTGAATAATGAAAGCTAATCATAACTATGTACACTGACTGAATGACTACTATTTTTTTCCTGGACAACAAAGCCAACAAATTTCTATTTTCTGAACAGATGTGACTCACTAAATACCACACGTGTACGACATAACGTACTGGCATTTCATCCACATTGATGCTTTGGTAGGGCCCAAAATGCTGGAGGTGAGTGAAGTTGCTGGGTCCAGAGATGGCAAGGCGACTGTACAGTAATCAATAGTGTTTGTGGCAGTAATGAAAAGCTACTGGATAGCCAATCAGTGGCTTACCTTGCAGCTGTTGGTGCAGGTCGGGAGGGAGGTTTTCTGTTACTAGCTCTCACAGTGCTGACCATAACAAATACAATAATTATGCCATGAGATTGTACTAACAAAAATACCAACTTCTCCCCCCCCCAGCCCCCTCCCCTCCCTCCTCCCCTTCCCCCCACCCACCCAGGCCACCTTAATTATCTACAGTATTCCATATTGTTGATCCCTCTGTAAGTGACCAACTGTAACTCACTCTCTCTGTCTTTTACTTACTCCTTTTTGATCTTTGTACTGGCTCTGATTTGCGAAGGTAGCCTAGCCCGAGGGGTTAACCCAGGAAGATGAAGAACATCTAATAAACATTGATAACTTGTTTAGAAGTTTTGTCAACCATGTAATATAGTGGAATCCCTGAAATGAGGACACCCTCTGTATTAACACTAATAGAACTCCACCCCTCTCATCAGGACACTTTAATTTGTCCCAAGGTGTCCTAAACAGTCATATTATGGCCATTATATATACTACCTTCATCCAGCTGTTTCTTTAGGTAGAGGAGGGTACAAGGGTCATTGGCACAACACATGGTAAGGGAGCCATCTCTAGACAGGGCATGGAGCTATAGACAAGAAAATAGAGTACAGATTGCATGGATGTTAATGACATACATTATGGATGACTACTCTGTTCATTGCACATATGTACCATAGAGCCCAGCCCACAGAGCCCAGCCCACAGAGCCCAGCCCACAGAGCCCAGCCCACAGAGCCAAGCCCATAGAGCCAAGCCCATATAGCAGTTTCTATTGGCAATGAATTAATTTGGTGATGCAGCTATAATTTGACTAGAATTCAATCCTGCTAGAAATTAATTTGGCACCTTTAACCTTGAGTTGGCTAGAGTTAAACTTCGCTAGATGTTCAATTTTATTATTTTGATAGAGTTAAAGTTAAGTGTTTAATGTTTCTTGGCATTGGCAAAGTCTACAAATCAAATAATTCTATATGACCTCATTGTTTGTTTCCAGTCCTGGATAGATTTAACACTAGCTAAAACATACCTTCCTGAAGGGGATGGTCTGAACCCATTTGGTACTGACTACATCATATACTTCCAATGCACTCTCACAGTAGACCAGTAAATAGGGTTCCTTGTACACTACATATATAGAGTAAACCAGTAAATAGGGTTCCTTGTATATACAGCCAATAGACCAGTAAATAAGGTTCCTAGCTAGCTAGCAAAATTAATTTGGAGTCATGAGTAGAGTTAATACCACAGGTAACTGGAAGTCTGTCTGTGAAATCCTAGACACTGTACACTTTCTTCCCAGGACAGATCTGGTAAAGTTTGTTCTGGATGTTTGAGGAATGTGGCAACCTCCATTCATGATCAGTAAATGGTCCCTTTGTAATACCTCATTAATGACTCACCAAAGGATGCTGGGGGAGAGTGCCAGAGAATCTCTTGCTTTCTTGATCGGCATCCTTGATTATTCACATATACCCCCACAACTAGAACAGCAATGAATATTAGTATTCTGTCTGTGGTAACAAACTTTAGAACTGACCATTGAAACAGAGGATGTATTCCTGTCCATTTTTAATCTCCACAGTGTGAACAGCAGGGAGGTTGTTGAGACGAATAAATCCAAGAGTCAAATCTTCATTGTGAACCAGTTCTGAAAACAAACAAACAAACAAACATTTGGGAGATCTGTTTGTCTTTTTGGGGTGGGTGGGTGTGGTATATTTTTGGGCTAGGAAGTGAAATAATAATTACTATTATTATGGAAGTGGCATTATTACAATCCTGTCAACTCCCCAACCTATTATTAAAAATAATGGGCTGTCAACCTATCAGCCCAAAGGCTATATTCTGAATTAACGGTAATAATAGTGTTTATATTAGAGGACACACGTTGAGGTGGTTCTTCCACATAGACATGAAAGAGAGAGAAGCCAGACTGATAGCCTACACACAACTTCTCATTAAACATCTGTAAACTCTGGACGTGGGAAGGAACTGTAACCTCCTGCAAAGAGGGGAAAATCACCATCATTAACATCACCATTAACCTGATTATAAGTCCCCAGCTAGTACACCTCAAGCCAGTTTCCACCAGAAAGTGGCATTGGGTTTAGAGTTTTAAATAATTTTTTTCCTAGAAATAGTATTTTCCAGAATTAGAGAATTTTAGTATTTTCCAGAATTAGAGAATTTTAGTATTTTCCAGAATTAGAGTATTTTTATTTTAGAATTAGCATTTTTAGAACTGGAGTAATATATTAAAAGTGCCTACCCTTTTCATCTCATATTTATTCTTCAATGCATTGTTCAATTCATAAATAATGACTCTGGTTTTGACAGCTACACAGAGATAAATATTCCTGCCAAGACTGTTGTAAGTAAACTTGGAGGCACCTACGTAATAAATACAACAGATTACAAAAAAGCTCCTTCACATTAATGGGAGCAGCTTGATTATGTGTTGGGGTGTGGTCAAACTAGCAGGGAAAGTTATATACCGAGGAATCTCTGACACATTGGGATTGACACATACATTGAGATCAGGTCTACAGTCTTTTATAGGGAGACCATCCTTAAAATGTCATACTATACTAAAGTACTGTTGGGTACAGGACAAGTTTCTTTGTGTGGAGGCTGTCCTTATTTCAGAGTGTCCTCTATCTCAGATTCCATCATATCCACAGGTGAGGGGTGGATGGTGGGGGTGAAGGATAGATGGTGGGGGTGAAGGGTGGATGGTGGGGGTGAGGGGTGGATGGTGGTGGGGGTGATGGTGGGAGTGAGGGAACTATTCATCTACCTTCAGTTTCAGTGACTTTAATGGCCTGATTTTTAAGGTCTCCACTCTCCAGGACAGTCATGGGAAGTAACCTCAGGCTCTGTCTCTGCCGACCTGAAGAATATAGACTATAAGAGCAGTCTTCTTGCATCACTAATCACACTACTGTGACATATATATATATATATTATACATGTATAATTATAATATAGTAGACTCAAAAAGGTTAAAAATCTCCACGTGTACAGTAACCTTCATGACCCTTCTATACCCATGACCTGATAATATATCATATCATTCCTGGTGAGTCTGCACATTGATGGAGGGATAATGGCTGTTTACTAGAATCATTACTTAATGCTTTCCCTTCTTCCTCCCCCTCCCCTCCAATATCTCCCCCTCCCCCTCCCGTCCAGTGTCCCCCCCTCCCCCTCCCCTCCAATGTCCCCCCCTCCCCCTCCCCTCCAATGTCCCCCCCTCCCTCCCCCCCTCATACTGACCAGCCAGCAGAGCAATGATTCCCTCTTGTTTGATGACCATGATCTGAGAGACCTTCCTAATATCCCTGTCAGAGAACTTATAGAGACCATCATCAGAGATGTCTAACATGTACAGACCCTCGTTATCCCCAAGGAGAAGCTTCTCTAAAGAATAAAAGGTAAGGTCAAAGGTGAATGAGAATCATGATACTACACCCATCTGGATTTTTTTTTTTTAGATAATAAATGTACTCAAGTATTTGTAATCACATGTAGTCACATCATAAGTGATCAAGTCCAGGACAGTTCAACTCTCCCCAGTGACTTTTAGTATGGTTCAACAAGAAATGGTGTTAAACTGGCTCTATAACTAGCTCTCTAATCAACTGGTAGGAATCCAACCTCCTCTTATACTTAGAACTTTCTTATGGTATTATCAAAAAAAATGAACAGGTCCCACAAACCACATTTTAGTTGAATAATAACCACACCCAGTCCCCAAATTCACTCTATTAAGCATAGGTACCTGGTGTTGCTATGGCAGCACTAAGAGTGTTTTTCAGTACCTCCAGTTGCTGTGTAGTGTACATTTCTCGACAACCAATCACTGGAGTCTATAAAAGTCAACACAAAAATGTCTTAGAGGGGAGAGAGAAAAGGGGTAGGGGTAGGGTAGGGGGAGTATCCTGATTAGAGGGATGACCTCGTTGGAGAGGGGAATTCTATTGAGGGGTTCCACTGTATACAGAGGTGTCCTCATTTCAGTGGGTTGGAATAGAGGAGTTTCATAGTAAGTTTGAGAAAAATTCTGGTGTGCCAGGCATGCATCTGATACGAGTCGTGGGTGTGTCTGATGTGAGTCGGGTGTGTCAGATGTATTACCGTTTGATTGGGACTTTGTTTAGTTGCTTTCTGTAGTTCTTTGAGCGTAGTGATCCATCGGTCCTTCTCTGCTTCATTCTCTGTCAAAATGAGCACTTCACTCTTCAGTCCCACACAGCCTGGCTGGTTACACAAGATCTTGAATATGGAGGGAATCAGCTTGGCTCCTGCGTGGATCACATCATGTGATGTAACCCTGGAAACTTCAAAGTTAGAGTCCCTACATGGAAAGGAAGACGAGGAACATTTGTCTCTTATAGAATAACATCAGAAATAGCCAACATCCAACAACTAAGAAACTAGATCTGTTCAGTCATTGTATTTCTAGGAAATAACTTATTTGAGTTTTTAAAAATGACATCCATTCATTACCTGATATCATAGATGTGAGTGGAAGCAGCCGCTGGAGCATGAATGTCATCATTACTCGGCTCATGCAGAAAGACCTTGAAGTCACACACAATAGCATAGGCCCTTTGCCACCCCTTTCGTACCCCACCCGGCTTAGGGATCTTGATCCAGCCCTCACAAGCAGTCCCTACGCCATGGTGGACATCAATACCAAAGGGAAGCTTGGCTAGAAGAAAGAAGAGTAGATGGTCATGTTATACCTGAACCACATGGGTGGACTAAAGGATGTGTTATACAGTATAGTGACAGGAACAAGAAATAGATGTACATGCACATACTGTACTGGTTGGAGGAAGAAAGGAGGAAGAGAGGAGGGAAGGAAAAGGGAGGGAGGAAGGAGGGAGGGAGGGAGGGAGGAGGAAGGAGGGAGGGAGGGAGGAGGAAGGAGGGGAGGAGGGAGGGAGGGAAGAGGGAGGGAGGGAAGAGGGAGGGAGGGAAGAGGGAGGGAGGGAAGAGGGAGGGAGGGAAGAGGGAGAGTAAAGAACAAGCTACAGATATAAGTAGCTATCCATGGAGTTATAAAAGGTGATGTAATGTGAAGCATTTTCCCTCAATAGATTATTGATAACATTCTGGTGGTGTCACTAAGATAATTCCAGCTTGGGGAGGGGTTTCTATGGCACCGAGTTAACCCTGAGAACCCTGTGTAAAATACCTTGTCCAGGTGGGAGAGGACAGGTAGGAACAGCTTTATCTTTACAATGTACATGACAATTCATCTGGCAATCTACAACAAGAGAGAGAGAAAGAGAGATTAATTATCTGTCACATGGCAATGGACTGACTTACTCTTGCAGACGAGTCCCTGCCTGACCAGTCCAAACATTACACTAGTACATGTATCACACTTAGTGGGTGTGTCAAAAGTCCGAACAATCAGTTCATGGACACTTTCTCGACTACTAACCTGTGGCACATAATGATACCAAAACATTCACTTCCATACATCAGCCACCACTGGATAACAGCCAACTGGTTGTGTCTCAAGGGTGACCACTATATACAGGTTCCACTATATAAGCAGACCACCTCTGTATAACAGCCAACTGGTTGTGTCCCATGGGTGACCACTATATACAGGTTCCACTGTATGAGCAGACCACCTCTGTATAACAGCCAACTGGTTGTGTCCCAAGGATACCTCTGTCATTATTACATATTAGTGAATTTCTTCCTTACCATTGATGTCCTTCCTCCTGGGAAGTGAGAATTAGAGTTTTGAGAGGAGGAGGAGTTGGCGACAGGGGGAGGAGGGGCGTGACGACGGAGCTCAGGTGTCTTTTGATGGAAGAAATGACTTGAGCTATCGGTTCGAGGAGGACCAGCTGAGGAAATGAAATGACGAGCATTGCAATAAGACTGTGATTATGTAAGTTTCCCCTCTCCTCCACTGAACTCTGAATGTTTTACAGATAATCATGCAACGCTTACAATGTTTAATTTGCTCCAACTTGTTGAGGAGTTTGTCCCTCTCATTTCGTAAGTTTTGTACATCCGTGTCACTCTGCTGGATTCGGCTACATACATGTACAATAGGATGTAAAGGTAATGGGATAGATATACAACTACATTCTGATGTTGGGTAATGAGATGTACAGGTACAATGGGATGTAGATAAAGAACTTAAAAAACATCCAGAATCTTACGTTTCCATTTCAGCTAGTTGAGTAGTGACTTGAGTCAACTGCTCCTGGATGTGAGACTTTGCAGCTATCTCATTCTTCAGTTGGAGCTGAAGGTCCAACAGTTCTCCCTTATCTCTCTTTATAGTACGACGCTCCACCCACTCATGCTTCTGTTGCTATGGAGATACAATAAAGTATACGATAAAAGTTCATTTATCACGATAAGTATTAGTTCCATCTCCTGCCATCCTCCCCCCTCCCATCCTCCCCTATACACAGAGAGCCGGTCCCATCCTCCCCCCTCTCATCCTCCCCCCTCCCATCCTCCCCTATACACAGAGAGCCAGATATGGAGTTTAAAGCTCAATGCTCTCAAACCGGCCAATCAGATATCTTAAAAGTAACGTGCTCCAAGAGCTTTGATTTATTACTTTCCAGCTACTTGATTGGTTGGTTTAAAGTTCAGATCACTGATAAAGGGCTCGGATGCAAGGGCATCACACACATATTAAAAGGTCAAAGGACAATTATTTGGGCTTACAGTTAACAAAGAGAAACATTGATTGTTAAATCAGTTTAATGTCAGTAGGTTTACTTGTTTACCTTTCCTAATGAACTGGCACTGGTCTTCAAGTTGTCCACATCTTCAGCCAATTTCTTAGCCACAGATTTCAGATATGCCCTATTATACATTTGAATAGATTATAACTAGTCCAGCAAACCAGCGAAACCCTCTATTCTAACCTTCCAACCAGTGAAACCCCTCTATTCTAACCCTCCAACCAGTGAAACCCTTCTATTCTAACCCTCCAACCATCTATTCTAACCCTCCAACCAGTGAAACCCCTCTATTCTAACCCTCCAACCAGTGAAACCCCTCTATTCTAACCCTCCAACCAGTGAAACCCCACCAACCAACTCTCTAGCCATCTGTATACAATGCACTCTGTGAAACAGATGCCACTGTACTCACTAACCACACCCACCTGGCATCCTTCTCTTCCGTGACCCATTGAATGATGTCAGCAATCTGTCGTTCCCATTGAGTCAGCAGTTCCTTGTTCTGTCGAAGTTCCCTAAGCTCTGCCTCCTGGTCCTGCCGGTTGGTAATGAGTTGTCCTTTCTCAGAGCTCATCTTGTCCAGTTCAGCTCTGAGCTGCTTGTTTTGTTCCATCAAAGTCAGCTTCTCCTTTTCAAACTTCTCCGTCATTTCCTGTAATCCCTGGTTCAGTTCCAGAACTGAACGGTTTCGAGAGCGGGAGAGCTTCATTGTCATCTCATCATTCTAGAGGACATCAAATAGATACACACCCTCTAAAATTATAATTCCATAGCCATAACTATGCACTACTTGCACTATGAATTTTTCATACTATGCACTTTTTGTATGGTACTATGCTTATTTGAGGCTCCACCCCTTAATTATATCCCACTGACCTCTTTCTGGAGGTCAGTATTGGTTGCTTCAGATGCTGCCAGCAGTTCCTTAGTTTTCTGCATTTCAGAGTTATGTTTGGCCTCCATGGCACTCATGGCTTCTGCATAATCTGATTCTTTCTCTGCCAATGCTGTTTGCAGTCTGAATGGAGGAGGAGGAGGAGAGGGGGGAGGAGAGGGGGAGGAGAGGGGGGGAGGAGAGGAGAGGGGGAGGAATGATGTTATAGTAATAGCTCTGTACATTATTTTCCTTGATGACTAGTAGCTGTGTACACTCGCCACTGGACGGCGGCCGTGTACACTCACCACTAGATAGTAGTAAACACACTTTATATTAATATTAGAGTGGAATAAAGATATTGTGGTCACACTGTGTAACATGGCATCTCCTTACCTGGTAATCTCTGCCTTGAAGTCATCCATATCTAGTCCTGTACTCATTCTCTTGGTTCGTTTGGCTACATTCAGCTCCTCCTCTAACGATTGGATCGACTGCTGATACTTCTTCTGCTGTCTTGTCAGCTGCTGTACTTCTGCCTGTGCCTCCTCAAGGTCACCCACAAGCTAGACAATAAATATTAGACATCAAAAACACAATAATTGCTAGAGAAATCGGCTCAAACACTGCCAAGGTATCTTTAGTTCTTACAAATAAACTTACAGCTCTTCTTTCTCTCTCGATTTCCTTGTTGGACTTTCTCAGCGAGTCAACTTTGGTCAACATCTCCTCTAAACTCATCAAAGGTCAAAGGAAGAATAAAATGAAGCAGCTATGGAGCATTTTATGTACCTATTTCCTCTCCTTTCTCCCGTGCTAGCCGAGAGAATTTGACTTTTTGTGACCTCACATCAGACAACTTGTCAGTTAGTCTCGACAGCTCATCCTGCATCTCCTGGAGCTCACCTTTGACCCCTCTCAGATCCTTATCTTTGTCAGCCACCTGTCCTCTGAGAGAAGTTATTTCCTCTTGAAGGATGGTCTTCTCGGATTTCAAAGATTTGCTAGTTCTTTCTAATGTCCGGAGTTTGGAGTGCACTTCAGCTAGAAGATATTAGAACATGCAGTCTATGGGATCTCTCTACTAGAACATGCAGTCTATGGGATCTCTCTACTAGAACATGCAGTCTATGGGATCTCTCTACTAGAACATGCAGTCTATGGGATCTCTCTACTAGAACATGGAACATGCAATCTATGGGATCTCTCTACTAGAACACGCAATCTATGGGATCTCTCTACTAGAACATGGAACATGTAGTCTATGGGATCTCTCTACTAGAACATGCAGTCTATGGGATCTCTCTACTAGAACATGGAACATGTAGTCTATGGGATCTCTCTACTAGAACATGCAGTCTATGGGATCTCTCTACTAGAACATGGAACATGTAGTCTATGGGATCTCTCTACTAGAACATGCAATCTATGGGATCTCTCTACTAGAACATGGAACATGTAGTCTATGGGATCTCTCTACTAGAACATGCAATCTATGGGATCTCTCTACTAGAACATGGAACATGTAGTCTATGGGATCTCTCTACTAGAAGATGTAGTCTAGTTTTCCAAGGATTCTGGCGGGAGCACTATACTCTAATCCTTGAATAGAGTCATAGAGCACCCTAATTAAAGAAAAAAGCTTCAAGATTCCAGTGGGCTCCCGAATTAGCCCTTATAAGACTTCTCAATTATATTTAATATACTATTGAAATGAAGAGAATGAAACCCTCTCTGCTTTAACCCTCTGAAATGGACATGGGGAGCTTCTTAAGTGAAAATAACTATACATAGTTCATTGCATACCATCAGAACTCTTCCCTGATCCCAGTCCAGATCCAGCAGAGAGCTGTTTCTTGAGGTCCTCCACTTCTAGTTGTAACTGAGCCTTCTCATCTTTCAACTTATTGATATCTGCCCCCTCATTAGGGGTGGAGTCACTGTCTGGAGGGCATGGAGGGTTGTCACTGAGTTGGCTGTTGTTGGTATAGGTGAAGCCCACGAAGGGAAGGTGAACTGTAAGTGCTGTCATCTTGTTATGAGGCATTGGATCAGTCTGATGCAAAGAACATTATTAGAAAAATAACCTTTCTCCTCAGCCCCACCCCCTTCAGCTAAGCTCCCTATCAGCTCCACCCCCTTCTGCTAGGGTCTTCTCTCCTCCCTATAGACTCTGTCTCACTACTTTATGAGACAAGCCATACTCACTCCTTCAACCTCACCAGTTCTCTCTTCTATAATTAGCTAGCACCCCTCACCCCCCCTTTCCCCAACTAGTCAGAATACTGAGCCACACCCTCTATCATCCAGCCCCTCCCACCTCCTTACATAGTGGTGTCTTGTAGAAGCTTCATCGTCATCTATAGGGTCAAAGTTGCTGGTATCAGTTGGACTGGAATACTCTGGAATATAGGGAGGCTTCACATCACGAATGTTATCCCAATCAATATCCTTAAAGAAGGCGTGGTTTTTAAAATCATCTATTCCATTACGCCCCAGCCGATGACGAGGATCACAGATGAGGCTAGAGAAACACATCATCAAATTATGAATAGATATAAGAGTAAGGGGGGATCTATTTTAGGGGAGGAGTCTATGAGGAGGAGTCTATCTGAGGAGGCGTTTATTTTGAGGAGGAGTCTACTTTAGGGGAGAAGTTTATATCTGAGGGGCAGTGTATCTGAGGGAGAGTCAGAGTTTGTGGTCCTACAGGAAAACTTTTCTAAATATTATACGAGTGTCTGTCCTAGATTCAGAGAGGGTTCCAGTGTCCTAGATTCCCGGGAGAGGGTTCCAGTGTGCACACAAGTACACATGTACTTATATTTCCATCACAAATATGTGACATGTGATATGGCAATTTCTTCATATTATTAAGAACATGACATGTACCTTTTGATGAGGTTTCTGGCATCATTGGATACTTCCTCAAGACCAACATCATCTGGAAATTTGAACCGAGTCTACAGAGAATACAATAAACTATTATTATTGAAGCCAGCTACCTAGACAATAGACATCTGCTGTAACGAGGCAAGGACTCTGTGGGTACACACACACAAGGACTCAGTCAGTATCTACTAGTCAAGGTGGTTGAGATCTGTAATGGGTACACACACCCAAGGACTCTGTGTCAAGGTGGTTGTGATCTGTAATGGGTACACACACCCAATTTTATGCAGTCATATCCAAAATCACACCCATTACATGTAGTCATATTTGAACCAGTCTAAAACTGCTACTTCATTAGACAAGGGAAAAAATATAGAGTGACCAGCTAGCAATAATAATAATAATAATAATAATAATAATAATAATAATAATAATAATAATAATAATAATAATAATAATATTTGGAAGGATATTTACCCCTCAATTAAATAGAGAGACTCCACCCTAACACGCTATAGGGTAAACTATTTGACCAATCAGATAAACTCTATAGATATAGTAAAAAACTACTATATTTATTACTCTCACTAAATAGTTGGAGGTGTGGCTTGGTACTAAACAATTTATTTGGTGAAGTAATATTGCCCCCATAACGCCAAGCATCCCAGTAGAGAGGAGGTGACAGGAGATTGGACAGGCATTAGTAAGGAATGAGATTTAGTTGCTGGGAAGGCCTCAAGTGTTATGAATTAAGTTTCCCACTACTTACTCTAAATTAAGTGCCACTTAATCATAGAGACATGTCCATAAATTAAGTAAGTCTTGCAGATCAAAAAGCAAGCACTCAGCTCTCACCACTGAGAAATAATTTTGAGTTTATTTCTAGTCGGTTCCAATCTGGAGTTATGTGGAACCCATCGAGGGTAAAATCTAAGTTCACTGTTTATGTTATTAGAGATTAATGTTATCCTCTTGAATCACTCCTAAAGTCTGAGCTGAGTCTGAATGGATTTCCTCATATTTAGGCTAGAGATGCTGTAATAGAGCTAGGGCTAGGGCTGGGGTCTGGGGCTAGGCTAGGGCTAGGGCTTTCAGTCTTTCTTAAAGGGCCTGATATGTGAACTTTGTCTTAAAGTTACATTCGGAATATGCAGAATATGACTGTGTTAGCACCCTGGACACTTCAGGACAGAGGTTAAAGTCCTGAATATAATACATTTTTAAGGGACCAGGGATATCCTAAACATAGTGGGTATCCTGATGAATATACAAGAGGATATCCTGAATCTAGAGAGTATCTAGTATACTAACTTTGTGTTGCATGATTCTGCCATACGTCTCTATCAGTGACTCTGCATAGAATGGAGTTTCTCCAAACAACATTTCATAGATACAGATTCCTAGTGACCACCAGTCACACTCTGGACCATACAGACCTTTCCCGTCCTCCATAGCCTGTAAGGAAGAAAGGGACTTGAAGATGCTGCAGGCTTAGGTATGCTCTTATACACTGAAATGTACAGCATGTTACAGTGAAATGCGCATGCATGTGCAGGTGTTACAGTGAAATGTGCATGCATGTGCAGGTGTTACAGTGAAATGTGCATGCATGTACTAATTATTGACAAGACAGTGTCTCATTACAGCTGTATATATTCATTGTGGAAACTATATCTAGTCGTCAGCATTTCTCTGCATTTATAATAATGATACTTACTGTTAGAATCTCAGGTGAGATGTAGTCTGGTGTGCCTACGGCAGTTGTACAAACAACCTTCCCACTACTGTTCATCTTCAAACACGACCCAAAGTCAGCAAGTCTTATGTGTCCATCCTTGTCTATCAGAACATTATCTGGCTTTATATCCCTGGAAAAAATATATCATCATTATAATTACTACATCAAACCTCAGCATCTGCTAAAACAAATTAGTCTTAAATCAAGTGTCTTAGCATCTACAGTATACAGTGGAACCTCTCTACTCCAATTCCCTAAAGCGAGGACACAGTGGAACCCCTCTACTCCAACTCCCTAAAGTGAGGACACCTCTGTAAACAGTGGAACCCCTCTACTCCAACTCCCTAAAGTGAGGACACCTCTATAAACAGTGGAACCCCTCTACTCCAACTCCCTAAAGTGAGGACACCTCTATAAACAGTGGAACCCCTCTACTCCAACTCCCTAAAGTGAGGACACCTCTATAAACAGTGGAACCCCTCTACTCCCACTCCCTAAAGTGAGGACACCTCTATAAACAGTGGAACCCCTCTACTCCAACTCCCTAAAGTGAGGATACCTCTCTACACAGTGGAACCCCTCTACTCCAATCCCCTAAAGTGAGGACAGCTCTGAAATAATGATGACCAATAAGCAGGTGACATAGTTTCACATTGCTCAATATTATAGATTGATACTACTACAATGGAAAGATTTAGCCAGAGACTTACCTATGGACATAACCAAGCTTATGGATGGCATCAATGGCTTTCACCATCTCACAGGCATAGAACTTGGCCATCTTTTCCGGAAGATGATCTTCAAACTTGCTAAGAAGAGTCAGTACATCTCCTCCAACATAGTAATCCATCACCAAGTACTGAATATGGGATAGAAAAATAGAATTAAGTATGGGAATAGAAACATAGAATAATAATAGTAATCTATCACCAGATAGTATAGAGTATGGGAATGGAAACAGAGGGACTAGAAATGGTGCCAGCTGTTTTTGGTAAGAAACATGGCTTGCAAGGGAAAGCGTGTAAGGTCAGACACAAAGGCTGTTGTTTGCAACGTTTATGATTACTTTGAAAGAGAGAGCAAGAAGAACAAGAAGATCCATCAAGGAATCGTGAAGCTGAAGAAGAAGACGGTGGATGCTACGGGATTAAGTAAGCATACTGTTATTGATAATGTTATAGAGGTGGGAGGGTCTAGTTCTAGTGAAGATGACGGAGGACAGCTCTGATGGGCTTAGCAGTGATAGCTTCAGTGTCTCTTCGGATAGTGATTGAGAGGAATGTTTTAACGGAGAAGTGTTTGAGTTGGAGAAGTGTCATTCTGTAGGTATGTCAAAGATCTGTGCCTGTCCAAGGGTGCCTGTTGAAGATCCTTGCCAGTTCAGATGATCAGGATATTTTGGGTAACCTGCAATGAATGCAGTAACACTTCATCATGATGCTTTCTCACTGTATCAAACATCAAATGATTCTACGGGGCGGTTGACGTCACAATTAGCATCACAATTAGCCCATTCCTTGTGGTCGCTGGTATGCCCATATAGAGATATATGGGATCTGCCGGTTGAGCAGTTTCCACTGATAATGCTGTATTTAGATGTTTCCAGGTTTGGAAGCTGAGCAGAATGGTGTTTAAAATAGCTGAAAGTACCAGGGAGTTATTCAAGGTCAAAGTGAATAGACTATAGCCAACGATAGCAATGACTTTTGGCAAGGGCTTCAGGCTTCCTAAGCCCCTCCCCTAGAGCCACCCCCACAAATTGCTCAGGCCCAGAGCCAGTTCAGTTGTTATAATTCACAGAGAATATTAAGCAGCGGTGTGGGGTACTGTGTTATGTCAGAGTAAAGCCTCTCTCACAGTATATCAGCAGTGGTGTTAGAATAGGGCCTCTCTCACGTATATCAGCAGTGGTGTGGGGTACTGTGTTATGTCAGAATAGGGCCTCTCTCACCAGGTTATAGTATATCAGCAGTGGTGTGGTGTATGTTAGAGTAAGGCCTCTCTCACCAGGTTATAGCATATCAGCAGTGGTGTGGGGTACTGTGTTATGTCAGAGTAGGGCCTCTCTCACAGTATATCAGCAGTGGTGTGGAGTATGTTATAATAGGGCCTCTCTCACGTATATCAGCAGTGGTGTGGGGTACTGTGTTATGTCAGAATAGGGCCTCTCTCACCAGGTTATAGTATATCAGCAGTGGTGTGGGGTACTGTGTTATGTCAGAGTAGGGCCTCTCTCATCAGGTTATAGCATATCAGCAGTGGTGTGGGGTACTGTGTTATGTCAGAGTAGGGCCTCTCTCACCAGGTTATAGCATATCAGCAGTGGTGTGGTGTATGTTAGAGTAAGGCCTCTCTCAAGGTTACACCAAATTATGTGTTATTAGGTTCTCATATATATTTATATAGTGGAATGCGTAACTCCCACAAGACCAGTATTGCCAGCAGTGGATTGGAATGTGGTTATCACTACTGACATGGAATGAGAATGTTGCATGACAACCATGACCACACTGGTATGGGAATGGAATGGTATCACTTCCAACTATAAGACAACACTGTATTGGAATGGAATGTATGACCCACAAGGATGTATACTGTCCAGGAAATACAAGTACATTTAAGTTCAATAGTATTCATAAACCTGCCCATACCAGTCATATTATTATTACTTGCATAGTATCAGTATACCACCAGTATAGTATTAGTATACCACTAGTATACTATATTATAGTATACTTCCTGTACTAGGGCTATGAATACTATTAAAATGGAGTTGAATCCCACAAAGTTCCCCTTTAAGTGCCAACATGTCTACAAATTTTAAGAAGATGTATTTTTAGCATAATACAACAAAGATACAAGAATTCCTGTTATGGGGTGTGGGATACATTGCTCTATAAGTATATAATAAATCAACATGATAAGAACCCTTTACCAGGTTTTCTTTATCTTGGAAGGCGTAGTGAAGAGTTGTAATCCATTCTTGAGGTCCAAAGACAAGAATGTCCCTCTCCTCCCGAAAACAGGCGGTCTAAATATAATGGAGAAAACTAATGAGCACAGAGATACCACCTCTAGCTCTAAAACCCAAATGGGGACACTCCCAGAGAAATTTTGAGATAAACTCATAGTCTACCATACCGCTGCAGGAAGTGTCCCCTCCAACATGGAAAGTGAATGCTTGTATTCTAATCCATTACTCTCAGGAATAGTAGTTAATTTCAGCTCTATATTATATTTTCAGTATGTGAGGTAATACTTTCATAGTTAAGTGTAACAGAATAACACTTTCTCATAATTAATGGTTGACAATGAATATAGATAGTGTGAAATCAACTGAATCAGAAAGGGACATGTTTAAAAGCTGTCACTTACACCAATCCCCCCCCTCCCCCCCAACACCAATTCTCCTCCCCCAATCCATCTTCTCAATTCCCTTCATCCTGAGTCATATTAAACCTGTGGGCAAAACCAGAATATACAGTAGAACCTCTCTACTCCAAATCCAAATGAGGACACTTCTGTATACAGTGGAGCCCCTCTATTCCTATCCCCTGAGATAAAGGCATCCCTGTATCTATTCCAACCCCCTGAAATGAGGACACCTCTGTATCTATTCCAACCCCCTCAAATGAGGACATCTCTGTATTGATACTAGGATATGTCCCAAATAATAACATCTAGACATAAGGTACTGTACATTAGCAGGGAATGCAGAACCAACTACAGTTACTAGGTGTAGACAAAACTCTAGACAGGAGGCATGTAGTCACATTAAAAACACTTGTATCAAACACCAACACCAACTCAGGAGAAAGATTTTTAATTAGAGGAAGCAGGTTCCAGCACTTTAGAACCTTAGAAATTGTCTTTAGTATAGAGGTGTCCTGTTTCAGAGATTGAAGACAGTGGTAAGTTATTGCAGCAGTAAATTCTCTGCCAAGTGAACCTTATAAAGACTATACAACACACACACATGCCAAACATAACATGCCCAAGGCTACTAACTTCAAATGGCCCCTAATTAAGGGGACATGATATCCAGTTACAGCTACTAACCCCAATTAAGGGGCCATGGTCTCTAATTACAACTACTAACACCAAATGCCCCCCCACCCCCAATTAAGGGGCCATGGTATCCAATTACAACTACTAACTGGACCTCTTGATAGTAAGTGGTATGAGTGGATACTGTGGATACTGTGGATACTGTGGGGAGTGGACACTGTGGGGAGTGGATACTGTGAGGAGTGGACTTCAAAATATTTGAGTCAAATTAAACTCTTCTCATATTAATTTTAACAGCTGCTGTTAAGGAAGGGGATAGTGGGTTGAGGATAGGGATGAGGGTGGGATGAGAGTGGAGGTAGATTAGACTAAATGATGGACAATAGGACAGAACTAGTCCTCTAAGACAACTTTATATATAATGGAGGAGTCACAGGTCTAGCAATGATTTTACTCACACACGCACACAGCCACACAAAAACATTCAACAAGTCTGGGTCCCACCACAAGCACTACTACAGTGACTGACACTGTTAAAGTGTCTTGATTACCTCATTTCAGGTGAAAGAGTTCCTAGTAGTCCCACTCTACACAAGTTCTAAGTAAATCAACATACCTGATGCCTCTTCAGCATCTCCCATTTGTTGAGCACTTTCAGAGCAAAGACTTTCCCAGAACTTTTTAGCTTCACCACCTACACAGTATGTTATGTAACAAATTAGATCCCTCACTGGTCACCCCATGACCCCTCAATGGTCTCCCCATGATATATTACAATATATTAGACCCCTCACTGGTCTCCACCATGATATATGCAATATATTAGACCACTCCATGATATATTAGACCCCTCACTGGCCACCCCATGATATATTCTCCCCGTGATATACTAGACCCCTCCTGGCTGCTGAGTAGGAAAAGAGTTCCACTCTCGTGAGTCAGAACTCTCAACAAAACCAAGAGATAAAAGAAACTGCAGGTAGGGACATAGCTCAAATGCTTTGATGTGGTCTAAATTTATCACTATCCCTTAAGGGTCCTTTACTTGGGGAGAGGATATAGACTAGTCTCCATGGCAACAATAAGGTACACACTGTGATATTTTGAAAATATAGGTGTAGCTTTCTACTTTGATCTGCCCTGAAACTCCACCCCCCAGGGATACGTGCTTATTTCCCCAGACATTATAACAGCACTGACCTTGACTTCACCAAAGGCTCCTCTGCCAATGATCTCCAGAGTGTCAAAGTCGTCCATTGATAATCGGAGTCTGTCGATACGCTCCACCACTGGCTTAACTGGAAGAATAGAATGTGGAAAGTGGATCATGGAACAATTTTGTTAATATGAATTTATTAGAGGGAAGGAGAATAAAATATAGAGCATAGCCTTGGAACAGAAAAATGGAATATGTGATATGGGAATGAGATTTGTAAATGAGTAATGAGAATGGGATATTGAACAGCTTTGATGACATGCATTCTAGGAGAATGAGAATGTGATTTGTTGGGCATGAGAATGGGACATGGAATAGTTTTGATAACATGTATATATCCCTTAGGGAGGTTTAGCTAGAGGAATGGGATCTGATAAATGGATTATGGAATGGGATTGAGAACTAGATTATGGAACACAGCTTGCAGTTTGCTTTAACTAAAATTATTCCAGAACCCAGTCTGAGAGCAAGTGCTCTGAAACAGCCAGTCTGAGGGTGAACATAGACAAGTGACTGTCTATTGAGTATTCTAGCTAATAGCAGTTGCTGGAGGTGAGTGTCTCTCCTCTACAGTCATCCTTGTTGTGTGGCCAAGGATGAAACTGCCATCCTGTTTATAGTCTGAGTGTCAGTTAGAGATCATGAATATGCATAGACTCCCACAATATGAGAGAATTTACTACAATAACAGACCACCTCAGCCAACTGGATGTGTCCCAAGGGTGACCACTATATACAGGTTTCACTGTTGCCCTCCAACTGGTTCTGTCCCACAGTGTAACCTGTAACCTGTATATAGTGGTCACCCTTGAAACATAACCAGTTGGCTGTTATACAGTGGAATTTGCATATAGTGGTCACCACTAAAAGCAGGTCACCTCTGTATAACTTGTCAATGAATAATTTTTATAAGTCCCAAGTGTATTAACATTAATAGAACTTCACCTCCTGAAATGAGGCTGCCCCTCTAATAAATTGTGTGGGAATAGAAAGGGTCCATTGTACAAATGTTAGTTCTGTTCAAGGTGTCACTATATAATGACCTGGTCTAGTCTGGACTGGAGTCTCATAACACTAACAGCTGTTAATTTCTTTAATGGGCACAGAGGTAACTCCCACTTGATATGCCTCTAAGCATGCTCAACAGGATGGAACCATCATAATTCTATCCACGGTCTGTAACACTCACTATGTTCAATGGATAGTGGCCGGGCTTAGGGATGTGTCCTCATTTTAGAGGGTTGGGATAGAGGAGTTCTATTGTAGTTAGTTATACACTGAGATCTCCAAGTTTTAGGGCAATAACTCCATCTATGTGGATGCAGTATGGAGTTGACCATATTTCAGGAAAACACCTCTATCTATGTGGTTACAGTGTCCATATTTCAGGAGAATATGTCTATGTGGCTGCAGTGTCCATAGATACAGTGTCCATAGCTACAGTGTCCATAGCTATAGTGTCTATAGCTGGCCATATTTCAAGGCAGCAATAAAGAGTTCTCCAGTGTATCTGAGTGCTACCATCACTGGAGTTGTCTATTTCAGAGGTAGGTATATATATAGCTTGGAAGGTATGTAATAACATCTTTAATTAACAAGACTTAATTTCCCCAAGGCTGTGAGTCAAGGGACAACTTCCAGTCAAAAATTCTAATTATCAGAGGGCATGCACATTGGTCAGAAATTTTTGTCAGGTCAAAATGAAGGTCATCACTAGAGGTCAAAAATTCTAATTATCAGAGGGCATGCGCATTGTTCAGAAAATTTGTCAGGTCAAAATGAAGGTCATCACTAGAGGTCAAAATTCTAATTATTAGAGGGCATGCACATGGTCAGAAATTGTTGTCAGGTCAAAATGAAGGGTCTTCAGACTCTTTCTTCCCTACTCTCCCACCTGGAGACTATCCTGGTCTGTAGTAGCCAAGGGTTCTTGCATCTCTAGTTCTCTACCTAATAAGAAGATGCTATCACCGTAGCAGATCAGAGATACGACAAGGACCAAAGTGCTAAAAGCACAAAGGCCAAGTTAGAGAAAGTTGGAGGTGAGTTTGTGGTTTGTATGAAGTGGGAGGTGTGTGTCAGGTTTAAGGACAGGAGTGTTTGTTGTATTGGCTTTAGAGATGGTTCTAACTTCAATTCAGATATGCATAAGACATGAATCAAGACAAACCTCCCAGTGAATCAGATTCGGGAGCCTCAGAGCTGGAGAAACTGCTTAATGATGAATAGGACACTTTCATAGCTAATAATTTAATTCTATCATTGTCATACAGTCATTACAACTCTCTGTCATCCTGGTACAGTCATTACAACCATAACTCTCACTGTCATCCTGGTACAGTCATTACAACCATACTCTCTGTCATCCTGGTACAGTGTACAGTTATCCTCGTACAGTGTACAGTTATTATGACCATACTCTCTCTGTCATCTTCATACAGTAGTTACAAGCATACTTTCTTAATTCCTTATGGCTCTCTCTTGATCAGGGCCTTTCAGTTAGGATATGCATGTACAGTGGGACCTCTATTCCAGACACCCTAAGGACAGGTGGCCTCATTTCAGGGGGTGGAGTTTGATTAATTAGTTATTACATCAAAATTTCAGGGAATTGGAATGGAGATTCCACTGTATATAGAGGTGTCTTCACTTTGGAATAAAGGGGTTCCACTGTATGTAGAGGTGTCCTCATTTAGGGGTGCTGGAATAAAGAGATTCTACCGTATAAACGACACAGCTATCTACAATAACTTGTTCCTCCCTTCACTATGTGAAAATCTCAAGGTCTGTCAATTCCTATGGGCACAACCCCCTCCCAATCAGGATGCGGTTTCAAAAGATGTAAGGTATAACCACACAAGTAATTTAACCCTTAAAGATTCAGTAATCCAGCACTAATGGTCAGAGATACTTAGCCATCACTCATGGCTAATCACATCACAAAGAGAATACCACAGGTACACGCACAACAGGAAAGGTGAGGAAGGTGTGAGGGGAAGGGCCCATGAAGGGTTGGATCTTAAGAGGACAAAATCTTTTTCTTCATTCTTTCCAACATGAAACCATAGACATGTGGATAGCATCCTCTACACTTGAAGGATGTTTTGAGTGTGCGGTTGTAAACAACAGGAGCAGTGATAGCTCCAGTGTAGTACACACTGATAGAGGTTACAACACATTAGTGTAATACACACTGATAGAGGTTAATGAAACTAAGACACATTATTTCTATGGTTTCCATGGGAATACTGACCACCCTTAAAATTAATTATATTGTAAGCATAAAAATGAACTCATTCAAGAAGAATGACACTCAAGGGGTCATATCCTCCCCTCCCTAGTCTAGTAGGTACAAAGGTCTTCCTACACACCCCCATCCCTTACTCCAACATATTCAATGGTGTCCTCGGCCTCCACCCTTACTTCTACATTTACTGTCAGTGGTATCCCATCTCTCATTTAAATAAACATTATAATATGTCCTGGAGAAGATGAGCTCCTCAGAGAGAAAGTAGGTTAACGAAAGATGCAATCAGTCTTGTAGATCTCCAAACAATGGTAACCTCTCACTTCCTCTGTGGAACTGATAATCGGGTAGCAACCAAAATGCATCTACAAAGCAATTCCTGCTGAAAGGTAAATGATGTGTAGGACTCCATGGGAACAAACACATTATCTGGATTCATAGGGTTGGCAGGTGGTGGAATATATCACATTATGTCTCTAAAGAGAGTGCCTCTATAGAGTGTACAATTAGAGAGTGTCTCTATAGAGTATATCACTAGAATGTGTGTACTGTTAAAGTGCCTCTATAGAGTGTACCATTAGAATAGAGTGTGTCTCATTGGAGAGTGTACAATTAGAGTAGAGTATGTCACCATTTGTGTCTCATTATAGAGTGTACTATTAGAGTAGAGTATGTCTCTATAGAGTGTACCATTAGAATAGAGTGTGTCTCATTGGAGAGTGTACAATTAGAGTAGAGTATGTCACCATTTGTGTCTCATTATAGAGTGTACCATTAGAATAGAGTGTGTCTCATTATAGAGTGTACTATTAGAGTAGAGTATGTCTCTATAGAGTGTACTATTAGAGTAGAGTATGTCTCTATAGAGTGTACTATTAGAGTAGAGTATGTCTCTATAGAGTGTACTATTAGAGTAGAGTATGTCTCTATAGAGTGTACTATTAGAGTAGAGTATGTCTCTATAGAGTGTACTATTAGAGTAGAGTATGTCTCTATAGAGTGTACTATTAGAATAGAGTATGTCTCTATAGAGTGTACTATTAGAATAGAGTGTGTCTCTATAGAGTGTACCATTAGAATAGAGTGTGTTTCATTGGAGAGTGTCCTCATATAGTGTGTGTAAGGAAATGATTATTTCATTGTGTGTGCTTACATCATAAGCTGGTATTAGAGTAATTAGATGGTTACTGAGTGACATCAGCTAACAGTGGCTGAGGGAGTATTCTGTCCTGAGCATAGCTATACAACACACCTGGAATAGAACCTCTCTATTGTGGACACTTAGGGACCTTGGAAACTGTCCTTAGTATAGAGGTGTCCTTGTTTGGCTGAATACAGAAGAACCTCTCTATTGTGGACACAGTGGAATCTTAGAAATTGATTTGCTTCTAGTGAAGCACTGAATGAAATCACAGACAAGTTGAAAGGATGCTATAATTGTTGGACACAGTGATTCAAGAAACAAGTGTTGTACTGTGGCAACTAAAAACACATGTAAAGGGATACAATATACACACACAATTAACTACAGGCAGCCTTATCTCAACAGGAAATACTTCACTCTTTAACCAACTGCTACAATATAGCTTCACTCTGAGGTAGCTCAGTGAGTCAACCACGCCCCTTCTCCCCTCCCCTTTACCCCTCCCTCCTCCCCTCCTCCCCTCTCCCTTCACCCCTCCCTCTTCTCCTCTTCCCTTATCCCCCTTACCAGCCTCCACAAAGTCCATGACCGTCTTCTCCTTCTTGAAGGAGGTGTTACAACATTCATCATAGAGGACCATGAGGGCGTCGAGAAGTGTCTCCACACTAAGGGTGTTTCCATGTTCGTCAGCTACATGGCTCTGAAGGGATACATCATCAAGTAAATGTTACTTCAAGATTTAGGGCAGAAAGAGAACTGTAACTTATATAGAGCTATGCAAAATCTGGTTTTATTCTGAACTATGAACCCTGTAGTCCTGGAGCTGTACAGGTGTATTATATATCCCTAAGGAAAATGAGTCTTAGGGCCTTTAAATTACATGGGTGGATTGTAAACTATATCAAGTGGATGATTCACCTCCTTTTCTTGCCTGACCTCTAGCTTACGAGGCTAAAAATGAACTTTGGATTTCACACACACACACACACACAATTTCATGCACACAACTTCTTGAACACTTTCTGTAAACCTTTTCTATTCCATCATGCACCATCTGCCCATTGCAGGAGCAGACATACCAGATAAATTTTATGGCTCAGACACAACCTCTATACATGCAATATACCTGTACCGAGATGAGTCCATAGAGATTAATTAGATTTTATTATCCTTAATGAAAGAACCCTTATCTTTAATAATAAGATATTTATCTCTCTAAGTTCCAACCATTCCTGCTAAGAGAGTGAGCATTTTATTCCATATCAGTGGAGACTGAGGTGCTATATATGCTGGTGAGGTATATGCACTTTTACATATTTCTCCTTCACAAGAAGTAAAAGCTGCTTGAAGTAACCTCATGTAGTATTATCACTCCACAATAAAACTCCTCCATCTGCTACCCTAAATATAATATTGCCATGCTGAAGCCATCAAACTGTTACTGTGGCCAAAGAGTTCAATAACATTAGCTCTCTCCACTAATCTGTTAAATTATAGCCTAATTGTATTACAGCACAGAAGAATGTGCCTATGCTATACCAGGGTCTGTGGGCATCAGCCAGCTACAGCTTAAGTTATTGTATTTAGTATTGCAGTTTAGTCTTCATAGCAACAAGCATCTACAAATGTGGTTCCATAACTTAACAGTATAGATGTATTAACTAGCTAGGGATGAGAGCTATGGGTCAGAGTTATATATAGAGAGCTAGTTACTGTATTCCAGCTAGCTAGTAAGGCCGTTAGTAACACACCTTGTACAGTTTCTCCAATAACGGTAATTTCTGTTCGACTTTAAGCCCTCCATTGCCACCAACCCGTCCCTTCTTGTCCGCCATATATCCGGACACTCACTAGCTCCACTCCTTTAGCAGTAAATCGAACCCTGGCAAAGAACCTCACGCCCTATCTAACAGTATATCACTTATCCGGCTATATAGTTGTCTTTAAAATTCACTCTCGAAAATGATCCTTTTTTTTGGTCCCGGAATGAGACAAGTACGCGCGCGCTCGTGCTAACACTCCACCCCCGGCGCGGCCCCACCACCAAACCAATAATTTTACCGGCGGCTTAACCCCGCCCTTTCCTAAGCATTTAAAATTTTGAGGGAGAGAGAGAAAAAAAATTATAATGCAGACAACAAAATGATCAATGGATCAACGACACAACTAAATATTTTACACAGACAAGAACTAACAATTTTTTTTGAAAAATGGGAACTTTTTAAAAGAAGTCAGTAACAACTACTTAGTGTGGTTATAGCTAACAGAAATAAAAAGATGAATTTTTAGTGCATGATAAGTTGACAATAGAAAGATGAATGCTAGTAGGCATAGTATTAGCTTCTTTGAAATCATAAAGACATAAGAAGGTTGAATTACTGTTTGTATAATACAGTTAGAAGATACATCTTTTGTTGAAATATAGAATTCAAAAAATATTAACACCAATTTGGGTGTTCACAGATGTAAAACAGTTTTGAGCTTGTGTTTGGCATGTGGAGGAAGAACACACAACACTTCTGTGTGCACAGTGTTATGTAAAACAGTATTCAGACATGTCAAGGAAGGTACAGAGAACATCATTCAGTATGTGGTATCATTCAAGTTTGTGATTTTTTGTCAGGGATGTCAAGGAAGGAGGAGAGAATATCTTCAGGTGGCAGAATATCATCTCCAAGAGATGTCAGCCATTCTCCTGCATCATCAAGATTCTCCAGCAGATTGAGGTCAGACTGCAGATGAAAAAAATGCAACATGATATACACTTCACACATTGTCTTTCTTGGCACAGAAATTTAGCTAACACCCATACATTGTTATGTTCTGTGTCATAATCAGTCCATTCCATGTCATGCATTGTTACATTAATACTTACATCATCCATTCCCTGTGATGGAACTTGCCTACTTCCTCCTACCACATGAGAGGGATGTAGCTGCTGTCTGACCACACCCCCTACTCCACCCCCAGACACTGCCATATTTGCAGAGTTTCCTTGCAGTCTTTGACTGCTCTGAGTTGAATGTTGTGGGAGGGGCTGATGCTGGCCATTCATTATGGGTGTTTGTAAGGAAGCTGGGGTAATGTTGGGATCGCTGGACATGTTACTGTGAGGAAGAGGATGATGGTTGTGACTGGACAATCCATTTGGTGCAACATTAGGAGTGGATAGATCCTGCAAGAAAGTTAGTTATGGCAAAGAGAATCAGTAGGTGAGAACCTTCTTTACATCTACCCTTTAAATGAAACATCACAAAATACTATATTTCCTTGGGAAAGAAATGAACTGACAACTTCCTTTTTGCACTACAATAACTACCCATTTCAGTCAGATCCTTCCCACACTTTTTAGATATACTGTGCTACACACCTTCAACATCTCAGTTTCATGTAATTTCTCAAGGGAGAGCTTATTGTACAACATGTGGAATGCATCATTTCTAACGTCAACAGTGGAACTTCTCTGTAAAGGACACATTGAAACCGAAACCTTGGAAACCGTGGAAACCGTACTTGATATCTTTAATTCAGAGGTAATACAGTGGAATCTGTTTATATTGAAAACCATGGAAATTGTCCTTTATATAGAGGTTGTCCTTAATTCAGAGTATTAGAGACAGGACAGTGTCAGAGTGTTCTCTATCAGAGTATGTTTTCACTTCATTTTAAAGAGGGACTAACCAAATTGAAGGATGGTAACTCCTCCCTGAACCCTTCCCCCTGGACCACACAAAATCCACTCCCATACACCAATCAACCGAGAACCACACCCACCTGATTAACTAGAGTTGAACTGTTGCATGCCAAACCAACTGGAACTGCACCAGGCTGAGGTCCCTCAGAGGAAGCTCCACCCACAGACCCCCTGGGAGTGGGTGTGTCTGGAGCAGAATTTTCTAATTTTACTTTCTTCTGAGGGGGTGTGTTAGCTACAAAATAGCATAATATTAACATCACAAACTGTTCTAACCAGCATCCAGTGGACCACCTCCCACCTCCTATTTCATGGGAGGGGCTTCAACACTCACTACTTACCTTCATCATCTTTATTGTCTTTCCTCTTCTCTACATGAACCCAGTTAGCAGAGGGGTCAATAGTGACCTCATCGACATCCAGGTTATGTCTGAAAAATATAACAGGGATACTAAAACTCCCTCAAATACATACCCATAACCCCCTCTAATACATACCCATAACCCCCTCTAATACATACCCATAATCCCCTCTAATACATACCCATAACCCTCTCTAATACATATCCCCTCTAATACATACTCATAACCCCCTCTAATACATACCCATAATCCCCTCTAATACATACCCCCTCTAATACATACTCATAACCCCCTCTAATGCATATCCATAATCCCCTCTAATACATACCCATAATCCCCCCTAATACATACTCCCTCTATGTTCATGATAGATTATTCAGTGCTAACTTAAGGTCTCCTAGTGTCTGGAATATTGAGGTGAGGTTTCACTCTCTATTACCTTAAATTTTGACCCCTCCACCAAGTCCCACCCAATACACAACACGAACACACCCATACACAACACGAACACACCCACACACAACCACTCCTCTGATTTATCTTAATGAAATGAGGTCAGGTCAATATTCCATAGTGTTACTCTAATCTATCTTAATGAAATGAGGTGAAGTCAATATTCCGTACGTGTTAATATGAGTAAGTATACTCCAGATGTACTGATCCACTTCCAGGGACTCCAACTGGGCCATGCTGCTGCAAACGGGACACTTCCAACTCCCTCTCTCACAGTTCATTTGAAGATAAGCCTCCAGATCGAAACACTATAAGAAATGAGAAAAGAGGGATGAGTGATTTTGTACCCTCTTCCCGTGGCTAGCTAACTTGTTGACTATCTACCACCCAATCACATCACCACTTCAAGAATCCAGAGGAGGAGGTAGAGATAAGTACAGGAGGAGAGAGAGGGAATTAGTGAAAGGTTAGTATAGTCTATCTTTCCTCTCACCCTCTTGTATTCTACTGGCTCACCTGAATATGCTTGCAGCCACCTCCCCTGGCCGGTATTGTAATCTTCTTAAATGTGACGGGACATTTTAATGCTATCTTGATGCTAGTCTGCTGGACACAACTGTCTATACTGAACCAATCCTTGACTGAAAAATACAATTTTCACATCATTAGGGGAAGATCAGATTACAGTGGGTTAGAATAGAGAGGAAGACACCAGATCACAGTGAGTTAGAATAGAGGGGAAGACACCAGATTACAGTGGGTTAGAATAGAGTAGTTTCACTGTGTGGTCCAGTGAGCATTATTCATTCTGGGACACAATGCAAGATTTCTATTCCAATGCAAGTGTAATTTCTATTCCAATGCTAAAACTGTTATCCCAATGCTGACAGTGCTAATGCAAATCTCCATTGCATTTTCTCAAATGTTTGCAATATCTCCATTCTATTGCAATATCTCTATTCTATTGCAATATCTCTATTCTAATACATTTTTCTCTGTGTTAGTAGACATACTTTTCTTTATGCAGTTCTCTGTCGGTAATAGTCGCTTTCTGAGGAGACCTTGCAGTACTGAGCTCACAGAGGGACGATGGACTAGCTGCAACATGAATCTGTGAGACTGAGGAGGGAGGGGAGAGAGAGGGAGGATGGCTTATTAATATACACTTAGTATTTGTGTACGCTAGCTATCTGGATCGCTCAGAAAATACCACACACTCTGGATTGGGTTCGTTTCATTGCCACTTTATATTAAGCTAAAAATAATCATATCTCCAGCATGACTGCTCTATAACAGAATACAGCTCCATAATAGAGTTGTAGAGTATGACTAGTCCCCTGCAATAGAGAAGGTCACTTTACAGTGCTCGTAAGTTTACTCTACAGGTGTTAATACTCATTTGGTCAATCTACCAGAAAAATTTATCATTGTGTGGGGTTCATCAGGGGGGGGTTCCCTTAAAAAGGTTAACTTACACAACAACACTTGTCTGTTGTGTTGACAGTCAACATGTTGTGTCCCTTATAACAATACTGCTTGAGATGGAGAGGTTTATTATACTTGGTGTCACCCTACACAGAGAAAGACCAAACATAAAGGAGAGAAGAGGAAGGGAACTAAGAGAAGTAGTAAGAGGAAGAAGAGGAAGAGGAAAAGAGAGGGAAAGAGGAAGGAGAAGAGGAGGAAGACTGCTCACTCTATCTATGGGGAGAGTGTGGTCATTGATTCCTATGGTTACATCAGCTGGCCAGTTGCAGGAGTTCTGTTTGTCCTCGCTGACATAGCAGGTAAGTTGGAGCTCCAAATCGTGTCTAAACCAAACAGTTAAATTCACTCAGAATGACGAACAATATTCTACAGTGCCATCAGCTACAAACATACCTGGAAATAAGTGTCTTGTGGAAGTACTCTTTGAGCATGAATGGACGATGGATGATTTTCTTCCCATGATCAGTGTGGAATGGTTCGAGGATAACTCCACCCCTCACCGTAAATGTTAGACGAAGTGGGTCTACAAAGAACATTATATTATTAGTCACATAGGACATTGTAATGCTACAAAACTAGTCCTGTAGGACATTGTAATCCAGTATGAATAGTCCTGTAGGACACTGCAATGCTGTAAAATCAGTCCTCTAGACTAGTTTGCACTGGATTTTTTTCCCTTCAACTTTGCAATATTCATTTCACACTACGTATGAAACTCAGTAAATTCTACGCCAATCTTTGTAATCTCTACTACTGTGATCTCTGTATATCGTTGCTAGTGATTATAAGATGTAAACTATTACGATTTTTGTAAATGTCACATACGTTTATCCACTGTTTGGACAGGAAGAGGATGGCGATTCACAGGATGTCCTGGAGGATACATTGCGATGTTTCCCGGTGGAGGTTGCTGAACGGGCATCCCTGGAGCTGGGTACATTGGGGGGGACTGAATATTGCCCCCCATACCAGGATATTCTCCAGATATATATTGCTATAGATAAAGGAAACAATAAATTGAATGCCTTTGCCAGAAACTCTTTAAAAAGAAACAAAAGAATGTTAATCACCAAATCTTATAAAAAATGACTTCCTTCATTTAGCTAAGTGTTTATTAAAGATAATGATTTTCATGTTATATCTAATATTATTCATAGACAGTTTGTCCCAAGTTCAATGCCAGCAAAGGGGTGCCACTCCCCCTGTCTTCATTAATTTGTGCTGACCTTCATATAGAGACTACCTTCTATTTAGAGTGCACCCCTATTAAGGCCACACCCATAGAGTGGTCAGTTTATGGTTCTTTGTTTCAGAATATTTACAAACAATAATAATAAAAACATAGGTCAGTAATATACTGGAGTTTACTGTGTTTTACTGATGCATTTGGTATGCATGTATACTTACTCCTCCTCTACTTAGAGGTGAAGGAACTGCCCCCATGTGGACGTTGGACATACTTCCATAGTAACCCGAGTCAGTAGGTGTACTGGGTGACCCATAAGGAGGGGGTCCAGGGAGGGTGGGTGTTGAAGGTCCATGGTTCACAGGGCTTTGAGCATGTCCTGGGAAACCAGTCGGAGTTCCTGCGTACACTCTGTTTGGATACTGTGGAGTAAAGCATAATTATAAAATGTAGTGAAATCTTCCAATCCAACACCCTGAAATGAGGACAACTCTGAATACAGTGAAACCACTCTATTCCAACCCCCTGAAATCTATATACAGTGGAACTCCTCTATCCCCCTGGAATGAGGACACCTCTGTATACGGTGGAACTCTACCCCCTGAAATGAGGACATGGAGGTCATGAGGATGTCTTGTTCACGAGTGGGAGCAGAGGAGATGGAGAAGATAAGAAAAGAAAGAGCTGGATTGAGTCCAACTGACACCCACCTGTCCATGCGGTGACTGCACGGGAGACGTCTGTGCCGAGTAGGGGTATCTTGGTGGCTGCCGATGGTAAGTATAGAGGGGTGACTGTGGTACTGGTTCACTGCCCATAGCATCTGGACTGTCCAACATGAGTTTATGAGGTCGTTGACTGTAAGGAGGGGCAAATCTCATGTGCTGGGGGTGTTGGCTGGGATGTCCAGGAGGGATTCCGGCTGGGTATTGGGGATGAGCATAAGGATGCTGCCTAATATATACCTGAAATATATTAGTGAATAAAGAGTTGTTCCTGAAATAGATTAGTGCATAAAGAGTTATTCTTGAAATAGATTAGTGCATAAAGAGTTATGTAATTAATTTAACTACATGTGCATAAAGAGTTGGGAATTAACTACATGTGCGTGGATATTTAAACATATTGTGCTTTCTCTGAATATTACATTGCCTTGCATTCCAATATCATATCACACATGTGCATCATCTGTAGTAGTACAGTATCATCACATGTACATCACTGTGCCTCACACATGTACATCACATGCATGTACTACATGGACACCCTCCCTACTGCTTTGCTTTGCTCAATTGATTGCTTATCTCCTATAATAGAACTGACCTGGTTTGGCTGGTGCATCATTTGAGGAGGAGGACTCATCACATAGTGCCCACCTGGGCTCATAGCAGGAGTACCACTTCCCCATGATGGTCCAACTGGACTGGGGGTGTGGCCATGTGGAATGTTTCCTTGAGGTACTACTGTTTGATTAGACTGCATCATCTGAGCAGGCTGGATTCTTTGGATTGCTGAACTAGGAGAAGGCTATACAGTGATGGGAAATAGATGCAGCAAAATAATGTCGTAGTCTGATACATATAAAAATCTGAATTTGGTCATAAACTTGTATAGTTACAGTAGACCCTCTCACATCCTGCCCTCACTTATCCAGCTGCTCCTGCTTGGATTATCCAAGCTACCTCTGCTAGCTAGCTATATCTACTTACACTGTGAATACTAGTATTGGGTTGATACAACAGGTTATGAATATCATTAACCGCTAACTACCTGTTGTGGGCACCCCCCTACCTTCTGTTAATGCAAAGCTGCTAACACTGGTTTTAGGACTTAGCTAGAGATATGCCTAGTTAAAGCAGACTAAACTACAGTCATTTTCCCCCCTGTCACATGTATACATTTGTTTCACATATAAGGACTAGTGCTGGTCCCAAGGAGTCCATATAAGTGAGGGTCTACTGTACTAGGACCTCCACAATACAGCAGATTTTGGCCGAGAAAGAAGGGGAAGCCCCCATAAGATTTCCCAAAGATTATTATAAGGTAAAGGGTTTCTTAAATATAAAACATAGTATGGTAAAAGGTAGTCTATGTTATAATGTAATAGAGCTGGGAAATCTTTGGTCATGCTTATGTCCTACTTTGCACTTTAAAGTAAATAGGTAAAGGGTTATCTTACAGAGAAGAATACATGGTAAAGGGCAACTCAGAACACTAACTTGTTGATTGTTAGCTGGAGAATTTTGGTGAGTAGAAGATGGAGGAACAGAAGGAGGGAAACAGAATGGAGGAGGAGTCTCAAGATGACCAGGGGTCCCCCCTGATGTACTGTCATGTCTTTGAAGAGGCTGACCCTGGGAGCTCTGTCTGTGAATAGGAGGAGGAGTAGGTCCCGAAGGAACTGGAGGAGCTGTGAAAAATACATGATAATGGAGACCTCCAATGATTCCTCCCCACACACAATTTAATAATCACACTCGGTGCCAACACCATCAGTCATGAGTTCTCATTTATAGCTAGGAAAACTGGTGGAAGGATGAGTTCACTGGAGCCTGAACTCATAGCCTTTGGAGTGTGAGGACTGGTTTATAGCCACTGGAACCATCCACACCTTGAATCAGCCATCATTAATGGGGAACATGACGATTATTTCCTTCTTCACACACTCCATGTAAACACATGCACATAAACACATGCATGCAAATAGACATATACATGCACACAAACACCCACACACATGTATGCAAACAGACATGGACATGCACATACATGCATGTAAACAGACGTACCTGGAAACCCTGGAGGTGTCTGACGTGTTGGTGAGGTCAAAGAGTTCATTCCCGATTGTTGTATAGAAGAAATGGAAGATGTTTGCCGAGAAAGAGAGTGGGCATGGCCTCCTAGAGGAAAGGTGGAGACTGGTTGTGAGTGTTGCTGCTGCATTGGTTGTGGAAAGGAAGAAGGTTGTGTTGTCGGAATAGGATTCTGTGGTACACCTGACACCGAAGATAGTGTTGGAAGAGAAGGGTTACTCTAGGGGGAAAAAGGGTTATTAGTATAATCATATGAATATTACTTCATATCAAAAGACAAAAAACAGCAACAAGAAATACATTTCCAAGTGAAGGGTCCACTTTACCTAAATTGCCCTAGGGACTGTCCACTGAAGACATAGGGACACACTATGCCTTAACTATCCTAGGGAACTGCCCACTGAAGACATATGGACCCACTATGCCTCAACTATCCTAGAGAACTATCCACTCAGATCACTAGGTAAATTTTCCATTACAACATCCATTTCATCCCTAAGATACTGTTAGAAAGACTCACTACATTAGAAGGGCAGGTTTGAGAGGTGATGGATGAATTTAGAGTGGTTCCCTCCTGAGGCTGAGGGGGTTGAGGTTGAGAGACAGGTGAATTAGTCATGTTGGCCACAGATACACCTCTAGCATGAGGTAAGGGGTGTGGGGTAGTTGCCATGGAAACAGTAGTAGTGGTTAAGTTTTGAGCCTGTAGTTAGAAGAGAAAAACAATGTATCACGCAGTATGCACATGTACATTGTGATCTGCTATGAAGATGTGTAGGATGTGGTTTCAGAACACATGCAAATGACAACATCCTCCTTCATATAAGGACTATGGGTGCCTGTTTCCTAGCAACAGCACAAATAATACAGGTGTGCTAAGACTCCTGACTTAAAAAATATGTTCGCATGGAGGAGGGAAGGGCCAGGGGACATGGACAGAGAGGGCGTGGAGGACAGAGAGGGGTTAGTCTGTTATCATCATTAAAACTCACATTTATAAAAATAAACAAACAAACAAACAAGAATAATAAACACTAAATCAGTATACATATACACGAAATATGCTACATTAACCCTATTCCCACTCACTGGCTGTGTCGACACTGTGGGCATCTGTGCAGACGACAAGGATGGCGTAGAAACTGATGGTGGTATGTGGGTGTGTCCTACACTTATCCCACCCCCTACAGATTGATCGGTTCCTCCTTGTGACTGCTGTCCCCCAAGCATGGAATAGTTTGATCCATTTTCAACATTTTTGTGCTGTATTTGTGCTGTTGCCGTGGCTGTTGCTGTGGCTGTTGCCGTGGCAGCAGCAGCAACTACAGCAGCAGCTGCTGCTGCAGCTGCTTGGAGTTTCCCTTGAGTTGCATTTTGGCTCCTAGAAACTGCAACATGATTGTGAGGATAGATTCCTCCCGAGTTACCGCCTCCTTGTGGCACGACCGAAGAGTTTGGATGAAAATTCACACTCATGTTAGAGGGGGCGGGAGCAATTTGGTTTGGAGGGGCCCCACCTACCATCTGATAGGGTTCAGAGTTCATGGCAAAGGAGTGGGGATTAGAGGAAGGACCAACTGACTTGCTATTCATGTAAGATTGCTATAGGAAGAGGTAGAGTGGGCATTAAATGGAGTAAAATGAGAAGAGAAATGAGGGAATGGAGAGAAGGAAGGAGAAGTAACGAGAGAAGGAGAGGTAATGAGAGATAATGAGAAGGAGAGAGAGAGAGAAGGAGAGGTAATGAGAAGGAGAGAGAGAAGGAGAGAGGGAAGTAACAAGAGAAGGAGAGAGAAAAGGAAGAGAAGGAGAGAGAGAAGCAGAGGTAATGAGAAGGAGAGAGGGAAGAAGAGGTAACAAGAGAAGGAGAGATCTGTGAGAGTAAAAGTGATCAGTAGAAGGAGAACATGAAGAGGCGTTATGACAATGTACATACCACGTGAGTGTTATCATTTGAGGGAAGTTGAGAAGAGGAAGGATAAGGTCCTGCGGTGACACCAGCGTGCACTGTGGTCACAACCTGGAGGTGTGGCTGATGATGGTGATGAGCAGGATCCTGAATCCAGTGATGATCACTAGAGAGTGAAGGATAAAAGTGAGGGAAGAGTGAGGGGTGTACGATAGAGGGAAGAGTGAGGTGTACGATAGAGAGAAGAGTGAGGTGTACGATAGAGGGAAGAGTGAGGTGTATGATAGAGGGAAGAGTGAGGTATACGATAGAGGGATAGGTCTTTGAGGTATACCTACTTCTTTGCCTCTTTTTACATATATCTAGTCTACTAGGCTAATCCCAGGCTATTATTACTGGCTAAAACCTGGGGTACTATATAGTATATTACATAGTATACCTTCCTTATTCCTGAACCCAACAACCACACCCCTTACCCAACAACCACGCCCCTTACCCAGGGTGGTACTGCCCCTCTACTGACTTCTGACTAGCTGCATGAGCAGCTGCTGCTTGAGCTATGTGCATAGCTGTCTGCTGAGATGGGGTCATATCGTGATGTCCCTGAACTCTCGCCGTCATGTTATTGTGTCGCATCAGCATCAGCTTCCCTAGTTCATCTGACCACTGTGTCAGTAGAGCTGTAAAGGGGTTAATTTATAAAACATATCTTATACAGTGGAACCTGTATATAGTGGTCACCCTTGGGACACAACCAGTTGGCTGTTATACAGAGGTGGTCTGCTCATACAGTGGAACCTGTATATAGTGGTTACCCTTGGGACACAACCAGTTGGCTGTTATACAGAGGTGGTCTGCTCATACAGTGGAACCTGTATATAGTGGTTACCCTTGGGACACAACCAGTTGGCTGTTATATAGAGGTGGTCTGCTTATATAGTGGAACCTGTATATAGTGGTTACCCTTGGGACACAACCAGTTGGCTGTTATACAGAGGTGGTCTGCTTATATAGTGGAACCTGTATATAGTGGTCACCCTTGAGACACAACCAGTTGGCTGTTATACAGAGGTGGTCTGCTTACACAGTGGAACCTGGTCACCCTTGGGACACAACCAGTTGGCTGTTATAGTTTGAGACACAGCCAGTTGGCAGGTGAAATGGAACCAGCAATTTTATTGCAGTCCATACAAGTGGCCAAGCACAGACATGCACAGGCACCAAATATAACTAGATTCAGTCCTTAGATGGCTGCTCTCTGGAAGTGAATAGATGATATATACACTAGGTACTGTAACCAGAATACATACTATTCCCCAGTCAAGTTCATTTCTTGCTAGGCTAACGTCACTAAGTTCCCTGGCTCTACCACACAGTGTCCTCCTGACCCCACTCCCTGGTTCCATCAGAACACTAGCTCCACCACACAGTGTCCTCCTGACCCTACTCCCTGGTTCCATCAGAGCACTAGCTCCACCACACAGTGTCCTCCTGACCTCACTCCCTGGTTCCATCAGAGCACTAGCTCCACCCCAGTGTCCTCCTGACCCTACTCCCTGGTTTCCATCAGAGCAGCTTGTGTCCCAGAGAAAAGGTCAAGTGACCTTGATAAAGATTAATAGCATCTTTGAACTTGTGTTGAAAACCTGCCCAGACAGAGACCCAAGGGCCTGGACTTGTAGCCCAGTTGTTCCCTAGATGTGTAGAGAGACCCAAGGGCCTGGCCTGGTAGCCCAGTTGTTCTCTAGAGCCAAATGCTCTGCCAAAACTAAAATTTCACTTTCAAACTACTCCATAGAGTATTTTCTTTTTTCTCTCTTCCCAAATCTCATGACATATTCCCAAAAATCCAAATTTCCTTACAGTCTTATGGTATATAACACATTATTATTATGGCATATTACAGTATTCTTATTGTATTCTATGGTAACATTACTATGGTATATTACAGAGGTAATTGTAATGTTAAATTTACACATAGAAACATCCAGAACCCTCCATCCTGTTCTGGGAGCAGTTATTGATGTAAAGGTGTAAGGTGGAGCCTAAACCCTTTGATGTGGTGTGAAACTCCACCTTACCAACTGTCTCTCAGCTCTCAATAAATTATATTGAGCAGGAAATAGAGCTTACACTGTACCAGAGACCCTTTAAGTGTTGAGAAAGGAGTGAGCAGCCATGGAACTGTGAAGTAAGCCACTCTCACTCACACTGTGGACATATCTTATTACAATACATCCTATAGTCGCTGAGCATTATATGCCTTCCCAGGGAAAATAATCCCTTACAGGAGTGGGTTGAACCCATTAAAATCACTTTTAAGCCAAAATGTAAATATTGACATCTATACGGAGAGGGGAGAGTGCCTATCTCCTCACAACCACCCTCACCATCCCCACCACCTCAACACCATCATCCTCACCACCATCCCCACCACCTCAACACCCCCACCACCATCATCATCCCCACCACCTCAACACCATCATCCCCACCACTTAATAAAGACTGTAGGGGCAGGGAAGGAGTCACAGGACATCTGATTGACCTCTGACCTTGTATCAATGTTATCTCAAAACTGTTTACAGAATCCTCCCACTACTGTCCTTATAAGGAGCTCTATGTCTGGAGCAATTAAAAAAGTTTACATAAACCACTCATCCATGTCAGTCCAGGACAAGTGACAGTATAAACCATCACCAGAGCTCATTGTTTGCTCCAACACCTCTTTATTAAAACAGGGAAGACATCTGTTTCAACCCCTTACCCAAACCAACAATACTGTATACTGTGGAACCCTCTGTTCTAACCCCTTGAAATAGACTAATCTATATACCGTACATATAGTATACAGTGGAAACCACACACACACCTTCACTGTGAGGAGAAAACTTCATCTTGTGACAAGAGCAAAGAGCCAAAAGTTTATAACCTACAAAAACAAACAAAAAGTCATTCTTCACTTGATTCATGAAATTTATTTAAACACAAAAGTAGATTCATTAATATTACTATGGGACCTTATTAGTGAAAGTTTTACCCACGAAAAATGCTGTTTCCTGTAGATGATACATTTCACTGACTTAAATTTTTGTAAGCATTGGCTAAATATGGGAAGTTTAATTAACATGAAAATTATATCCACAAAAATTTATTAGCAGAGCACCACAGACTTTGCAGCTGAGCGTACATGCAGTGAACATGCTCAAACTGACTCTTTTCAGGTAACCAATCCTACACAGTCAGAAATGTGCTCATAGCTAACAGGGCTGGCCAACATCATTGCCATGAAATAAACATGCTCTCTGTCAGGTAACAGGGCTGGCCAACATCATTGCCATGGAATAAACATGCTCTCTGTCAGGTAACAGGGCTGACCAACAACATTGCCATGGAATAAACATGCTCTCTGTCAGGTAACAGGGCCGACCAACATCATTGCCATGAAATAAACATGCTCTCTATCAGGTAACAGGGCTGGCCACATCATTGCCATGAAATAAACATGCTCTCTGCCAGGTAACAGGGCTGGCCAGTCATACGTACACAGTCAGTATAAAATTTGTTTTAAAAAAGCCACAGAATATTCCAGGTAATTAATTCTTAGGGCTTTAATTTTAAACCCACAAGACATTCAAAGATTACAAGTGAGTAAAAAGCCCATGAAGAAACAGCCAGACATCTGCCATTTATTCCCAGCAAATCTCAGCTTGGCTGGTCTCTTTGCTCAGACAGTCCAGTCCAACAATAGCATATATTTGATAATGGCTAATCAAGACAAGACATGTCCAGACATGTTGTCCTAGAGAACTGCATGCTGAATAGCAATACATACATCATTTCCCCATTATCAGATAAAAATTACATTATTGTAATTAGCTACACGTGCTGGACATGTGCAGGATATTGTGTCTGTGCAGACTACCACCCACACCTTTACATGACACTACAGCATGATGTCATCATGACATCACAGTTAAAATATCTAGTATATTCACACTACTGCAGTGTCATCAGGGGGAGAACATATTTATAAAGATCTTGGTTTGTTCATTTTAAAGGGAATGTAGAACCTCTTGTAGCACACATCTTCATCGGTACAGAGGTGTCCTTGTTTCAGAGGTTGAAGACAACCTCTATATTGTGGACACTATGGGACCTTAGAAACTGTCCTTTGTTACGAAGTGAGGAAAACTCATATGGAAGAAGTTTTATTCTGCACAATATTGTGTGATGACCCCTTACCTAAACTTAGATCAAAGCCGGGTGATGCTGCAAACCGGCTGACCGTGTAGAGACAGGCCATCAGTCCACTCTCATATTGTGGCTGGAAAGCTCGTATGTCACTACACCAATCCATGAGCTCTCTAGAGGCCGACACAAAACCATGCGGGGTGCTCAACTGTTTCCTGATTACCTAACAGAGGGTCGGTTGAGGGAGAGGGAGGGGGAGAGGAGAGGAGGAGGGAGAGGAGAGGAGAGGAGAGGGGGAGAGGGAGGGGGAGAGGGAGAGGGAGGGGGAGAGGAGAGGAGGAGGGAGAGGAGAGGAGAGGAGAGGAGAGGAGGAGGGAGAGGAAAAGGGAGAGGAGGAGGGAGAGGAAAAGGGAGAGGAGGGAAGATTTGCCAAAATAATATTTAAAACACTCTGGACACTATGGAACAAATTAAAGTGTCCTGATTACAGTGTCCTGATTAAAGTGTCCTGATTAAAGAGTGGCCTATCAAATATAGACACATCCAGGCGTCCTTAATTCAGGATCCATAACCACACCCACTTACCTGGAGTCTCTCGTTGGTCTGTTGTATGTGCCTCTCCATAGTTATGGGAACAGCCACTGGTGTAGTCATAGCAGGACGCTGTAATAAAAGATCACCTTATTATAACAACAACAGACCACCATCGGATAAACAACAACAGATCACCATCATATAAACAACACAACAACAGACCATCATTGGATAAACAACAACAGACCATCATTGGATAAACATCAATAAGATCTATTGTATATACTAGATATATACTATAGAGTATGTGGTGGACAGTGTCCCGTAAATGGCAGTGTCCTGTAAATCTAGTGTCCTGTAAATGCAGTGTCCTATAAGTTTGTACAACTATAATAGAATTATCTTATTTGGTCACTAGTCACTTCATGGGATTATACCACACCATCATGAGAGGTGACCTGTGCAACCTGTATATAGTGGTCACCCTTCAGACACAACCCGTTGGCTGTTATACAGAGGTTGGCTGCTTATACAGTGTAACCTGTATATAGTGTTCACCCTTCAGACACAACCAGTTGGCTGTTATACAGAGGTGGTCTGTTCATACAGTGTAACCTGTATATAGTGGTCACCCTTGAGACACAACCAGTTGGCTGTTATACAGAGGTGGTTCTGTTCATACAGTGGAACCTGTATATAGTGGTCACCCTTGGGACACAACCAGTTGTAGAATCTTAAGTCACATAATGGCCACTTGAGGTCCAAAAGGAGAGACTAAACTTGCTTAAATTCCACCCACAAACCACTTGGATTGTTGTTGTTGTCCATACAGTATATACTTCAAAAATGGTTAATGTGTAACTATGGAAACCACATTGTAATTTTAGACAACCATAATTACAGGGTGACCGCTACATACATACCCCACTACACACTATCATATACTCACCACCATTACATACATACTCCACTGTATACCATCATATACTCATCACATACTCCACTGTATACCATCACACAGAGGTGTTAATTTATTAACTCAAGAACAGATTTAGGACTATGGAGACAGGACCCTCTGGTATAAATCAGTTCAGGTTTTCACAACAGTAGGCTAATTCTGCCAACAGTTTCAACCATGCATGTTTACTAGAATCACAATATCTCAGAGATGGTTGGGGCTACTTAATGTTTGGAGGAGATGCCAGTGACATTACCTCCACCAACAGACAGAGGAGAAACCTATTATCATATTCATCCATGTTCTCATTCTAGTGACTGTGAAGAAGCAAAGAAACTCCAGTTACAAACTTCAGTCATTACTAGTTACAACAGCCATGGATACCTGTTATTTACTACAAAACTTTTAAGATATTCTGTACCAAAACAGTAGCTATTTGGGTCACCACACCCACCAGTGTGTCACATTGAGCCACCATACCAATCACTGCACCACAATGGCTCATCATGCCCATCACTGTACCGAATTGGGTTGCCATGCCAACCACTGTGGGTCACCATAACATGACAGTGTGTCACATTGGGTCATCACACATGCCGTGAGAGGGGAGTGGTATGTTGGGTAAGTAATCTCGACTGTCCTAGTTGAAGTATCCATCCATTTACATCTCCTTCAAAATACTTTTCCCCTTACACTTAATACACAATAGAGAGAATCTCTGCAATGGAAGACACTTCCATACCTTCAGACACACACACACACACACACACACACACACACACACACACACACACACACACACACACACACACACACACACACACACACACACACACACAGGTGTAGGGCGGTAACAGGCCATCATCTGATGCTGTTTGTGGTGTAATCAGATAAGAAAGCTGGTCTGCTCTGGCTTCACCTGAACCTGGCTCTTCATGGTGGTTGGGTCTCCGTGGTTTTCAGCAACCAATTTAGTTGCTGTGGTTTGGATCAGTTCAAGTTGTGAACATTCCACAATAGAGAGGTGACTCTATACTAAGGACACCACCATATTAAAGAGTTTCTAAGAACTTAAAAGTGTTGACAATAGAGAGACTTCATGCACTGTATTAAACCTCTCCATTAGTGTGACCAGAAAGATGAGTGTGGATACATAAAATGGTCTTCTAATAAGTTCAGTTCAAAGTGTAATTAATGACCCTTCACTTAAATCCACCTGTTTTATTGTTTACAGGAAACTAGACATACCTTAAAACACACACCTCATGGTGTGTGTGTGTGTGTGTGTGTGTGTGTGTGTGTGTGTGTGTGTGTGTGTGTGTGTGTGTGTGTGTGTGTGTGTGTGTGTGTGTGTGTGTGTGTGCAGATGGAGACTGTTGTATACATGTTTAGGTCAACACAAAATAGGTTCCTGGAAATTACGTTCTCAGCACATTCCATGGAATAATCCATTACAAACTGAAAGATGAAGACAAAACTCCCTGACACCTCCATCATCTCCCCGTGAGACACACCCTGTTCCAACACACACCTCCCCGTGGGACACACCCTGTTCCAACATCACCTCCCCGTGGGACACACCCTGTTCCAACATCACCTCCCTGTGGGACACTGTTCTTACACACACCTCCCTGTGGGACACACCCTGTTCCAACATCACCTCCCCGTGGGACACACCCTGTTCCAATATCCCTATACACAGGACATTACATTGAGAACATTATACACATCTATACTGAGGAAGAATGAGTAACTGTCAAACATAAGTTGAGATGTATTAGGAAATTGAACTACCCACTTCCTGATTATCAGCCAGAGTACTCTTCCAGTAACAGAATACAGTGGAATTCCAACCCCTTGAAATGAGGACACCTCTATACACACTATTCCAACCCCTTGAAATGAGGACACCTCTATATATACACTATTCCAACCTCTTGAAATGAGGACACCTCTATATATACGCTATTCCAACCCCCTGAAATCTGTTATTAAGAACACTTGAACAGGTCTCACATAATATCTTGTGTAATAGAACTTCACCCCTTGAAATGAGTCTACCCCTGAAATGAGGCCACCCCCTGAAATGAGGCTACCCTTCCAGTCAAGAAAGTTTTGTCCCAATATGTCTGGAATCCACTGTATTACAAATAAACACATTGATTACAATAACGATAGAAAAAAAACACCAAAATTAGTGCAGACTTAACAATGTGAATAGAAGACAGCAGAATATAGAGAAGACAGCAGAATATAGAACACAGCAGAACATAGAAATGACATAATTTGAATAAGTAACTATGAGGAAGACACATTCAAACACAGACAGGATGACTTAGAGAACTATTTCCTGTACCTAGAGACTCCAACAACATCTTATACAGTGGAACCTGTATATAGTGGTTGCCCTTGGAACACAACCAGTTGGCTGTTATACAGAGGTGGTCTGCTCATACAGTGGAACCTGTATATATAGTGGTCACCCTTGGGACACAACCAGTTGGCTGTTATACAGAGGTGGTCTGTTCATACAGTGTAACCTGTATATAGTGGTCACCCTTGAGACACAACCAGTTGGCTGTTATACATTGCTAGCTCATACAGTAGGTCAATATCTAGTTTGCCCTGACAAACACTCAGGATTGTACAACAGCTGTCAAAATCACAACAAAGATTATATGATTAACTATAGAGACAAGAAACAGTGGTCATGACAACCAACTGCTTAGGGATCAGAAGTGGTATCTTCAGAAATGAATGTATATTTAAGAGTGCTGTTACGTGTGTTCTGTGAGGAGTGGGTGTTGTGTGTGGGTGTATTCTGTGGGAGGTGTGTCAAGGCTGACTAGGCCCTTTGCTGGGAGAAGTTCTGTACTGGGGTAACCAGCGTACACACTGGCCACTATAAACAGGTCTTACTGTTATATAGAGGTGGCCTTCATAAACAGGTGACTTGAAATATCTTATAGAGAGGTTTCAGTGAAATGTTTACATACTTACAAGCCTGTCAAAAACCAGAACCAACAGATACATCATGGCAGTTCACCTGTAGCCTTTAGTATAGGGCTAGGGCTCAGGACACTCCTATCCCAGCACCTATACTCACTACTTAGCCAATAGCACAATGAACTCCAGGAAAAAAGATCTGTTTGGAAAGGGTCATTATTTCCCGTTTCTAAGGTCCCTATGTGTAGACAATAGAGAGGTTCCATTGTCTGAAACAAGGACACCTCTATACTAAGGACAGTTTCCAAGGTCCACACCTATCTATGAAACAATTAAGCTCTGCCATTACTGCAAGAACTGAATGCAATACATGACAAATTTTTACCAGATCTGTCTACTGAAGTGTATGGAACATTTTTTCTGCCTGATCGTTGTCATGGCTACATCAAAACCTAGAGTGCCATCAATAAACTCCACTACCACTGCCTTGTGGATTAGAGAGGTGTCCCGATTAGAGAGGTGTTCTAGATTAGAGAGGTGTTCTAGATTAGAGAGGTGTTCTAGATACGAGTGGTTGTTTATGGAGGATTTGCCTAAGACGATTACAAGGGGTGACCTCAATTGGGCTCTGCCAACAATTTACCCATGTTTCACTGTCTTTGAGAGCAGTGACCTGTAGACAGACTGGCTTTACAGCGACCTGTATAGACGGACCGAATTTACTGTACCAGTTTACACAGCATCAGACTTCACTGTAACAAGAGAGAGTAAAATCTCTGCCATTACATCATAAAACCATGATCATGAAGAGACAAGGTACAATATTCTGACGTCTGTAATGGAGAGGTGGGGCTACAATCCACATCAAAGAGAGGAGAGGGAGGAGGAGGATAGGAAGGAAGAAGAGAAAGACCGTGGAGTAAATGGGAGAAGGAGGGCACCACCTGGGAGTGACATGCTATGTACAATCTGTCATCAACTAATATTGCGCCTTTAGACCACTTCATGCACACTGTTCCCTGTGCCTATGACTGAATGTCACAGTGATGACGATTAAAACTCAGTTCACTAAGACATTGAATTATCTTAATGGAAGGTTCTATCTGACATATGAACAATTAATTGAAATGGGTGTGACAGGGGTCTGAATTGTGATGCACCATGACCACAGGCCACACCCATGCCAGGCTACTTCAAATCTCTCTATACAGTGGAACTCCTCTATTCCAACCCCCTGAAATGAGGACACTTCTGTGTACAGTGGAGCCTCTCTATTCCAATCCCCTGAAAAGAGGACACCTCTGTATACAGTGGAACCCAATGCCTGGGGTTGTGTTCTCCTCCGAGACCTCACACCTATTTTAATTTTAATGGTCTCTGTAGGCATGACACGAGGTGGAGTTTAACAATCGAACCTCTAACCCGGGAGTTCCTACACCTTCATTGAAGCCAACTCTACTATGCCTAGGGAACTGTCCACCGATGAGTAGACACTGGATTAACACGTGGACATTTAGAGACTCTAAACAGAATGCTGAGGAAGGTGTGTGCTGGTGTACATGACATAGGAACCCACTATGGCTAGGGAACTGTCCCCTGAAGACATAGGGGTTCACAAGGAGTCACTATGCCCAGTGCATACCTAACAGAAATTGTTTCATGATATTATAAAGTATACAGGTTTTTTGGCAAAGTTTCAAGTTATGAATTCACAATATTTTCTCCTAAAATGCCCATGCAATCACCATGGCAATTCAGTGCTAGGCAACAACTAAACAATAAAACATGCCTCCTGAGGATTCTAAAGGCAGTGGGTGTGGTCTTGAGAGGTGGTGTAGTCCATAGGGAAGATGGTGGGTATGGCCTAGAGGAGAAGTTGTGGGTGTGGCCAGAGGAGAGGTGGTGGTCTAAAAGGGAGGTCTGTAACGGTATAGAGGAGAGGTGGTGGGTGTGGTGGTGGTAGGTCCATAAGTCTAGAGGAGTTGTCAAGACAACTCTCTCATAACCATTAATTACCTTCACTGACCCCTAACCATAGGGACTCCCTACACCATCAGCCTCACCCTTCACTGGCACCTAACCTGCACCATCAGCACCATCAGCCTCACCCTTCACTGACACCTAACCATAGGGACTCCCTGCACCATCAGCCTCACCCTTCACTGACCCCTACCATAGCACTGAAACATCACCACAGGATGCGAAAACTTTATTCCAGAGAAAGTACTCACTCAAATATGTCTCCCCTCTCCTTCCAGGTGGCACAGAGTGGTGGGTGGGTGGGTGGGGGTTCTGACAGTGGTATAGTCCTGGAAAGGGGGGGAGTGGGGGGTCAGAGGTGGCACAGAGTGATGGTATAGTCCCGGAAATGGGGGGAGGAGTGGGGGGTCAGAGGTGGCACAGAGTGATAGTATAGTCCCAGGAATGGGGGGAGGAGTGGGGGGTCAGGTGGCACAGAGTGATGGTATAGTCCCGGAAATGGGGGGAGGAGTGGGGGGTCAGGTGGCACAGAGTGATGGTATAGTCCCGGAAATGGGGGGAGGAGTGGGGGGTCAGAGGTGGCACAGCATAGTGTTAATAATGAGAACCAACCTCCACACCAACTGAATTGGCTCTTGACTGATGATCCAGCAAGACAGCTACTTAACCTGACAGACACAGCAACCAGCTATTAAGTACCATAATTAGTGGAGTAAAGAGTCATCCTTTAAAGGGCTCTTTGTGAAGGTATTAGTACTCATCAGTAAGGGGTACACAGTTATCTTATAGGGGTCTCCTCATTCCACTGGACTGGACCCATCAGTACTCATCAGTAAGGGGTACATAGTTATCTTATAGGGGTCTCCTCATTCCACTGGACTGGACCCATCAGTACTCATCAGTCAGGGGTACACAGTTATCCTTTAGGGGTCTCTCTCGACAAGATCTAATTCAGCTTCACAGGGTTAAAACTGATCACACACAATCCCTCTAGGGGCCAGACTACAGCAGCTGTAACCCACAGCTAGGTCACCCCGGCAACTAATTGTAGCATTGTACAGTGACATTGGACCCTGTTAGAAATTATGTCAGAGAACAAAATAACTTCTCAGTACAGTCAGAGAAGAAGTACAGGTTGCCAGTCACCATTACAAACCACCCACTACAAGTTAGGCTGGTAGCAGCCCAGGCAAAGAACACATGGTCCACTTCAGAGGTTGGTACTCTAATTACATGCCCCACTAAGAGGGTAACACTCTAAGTACATCACCCACTAGGAAGATGACCCTCACCCACTCTATCATGAGGCCCCCTAATTTGGTGACCAAAATATGGGGGTATCTCTAATTACCAGAACCATTCCGAGAGAGATAGGCCCTTCAATTTACATGACCCTTTCCAGAGATAGACCCTCTAATGAAGCAATCCATTACAGGACCCAAGGACCCCCAACACCTAGATAGTTCCTCTAATTACGTCATCCAATAGATAGTCCACCCCAAGAAGAAGGAAGGTCCTTCAATTACATGAATTACACCATCACTTAGGAGGGTGGCCTCCAATTACATTCACCCCCTCCCCTCCACCCCACAAACTGAAAAAAAGGAGAGAGAAGAAAATGGGAGGGAGACTGTACTAAATATTGGCTTAGCCTCACTGCCTACACAGTACCTTCAAGGGCCTCTGTGGTTCTTAATTACCCAATCACTATTCTTGGTGGTTACAGACCAGTTGGTTATCATTGAAACCAATATTATAGTGGTTACCTTGGGGACTACACCAAACTGGGAGGAGAGCCTGCTAACACCACCTACCACCTTGAATAAATATAATGGTTACCCTCTGGACATAACTAGGTGGTTTGCTGATCATTAAAACCTCTCTATATTATTACAGTGGTCACCTTTCAAGGTAGATGGTAAGAAAGTGGTCCCTCCATTGTGCTAATTATCAACATTAGTCACCAAAAATGTGCACACCATGAAAACAGGCAATGAAAAATAACATCTTGACTTCCTGAAATTCCACAAGATCTGAGATCACCTACTTCTGCTAAGCACCACTGACAACAGTGCCATAATTATAGAACTAAATAATTGCTTATCGGCTCTGGCAGATCACTTAAACACGTCTGTGCTTGGGTCAGAGCCTCTACAGACAAGCTAACAGAGAGATGGCCTGCTTGTATATACAGCGAGGCCTTTACAAGACAGGTTTGATTCATAGCCTACATGTGTATTATATACTATGTAGAGATGGCCTGATTGTATATACAGCAAGGCCTTTACAAGACAGGTTTCATTCATAGCCTGCATGTGTATATATACTAGGTAGAGAATGACCTCCATTGATAAATACAAGCGTTTTGGTCAGTTAGACACAGGACACCCTCTCCAAAAAATCCACACCAACTGTCATAAGTGCTAACTAATAAACTCATTCAATGTTTGTTTCTGCAGAAGAAAATCCAAACCTCCAAAGTATGCTGTAACTGGATACTGCAAAATATTGCTAAACAGATTAATAACTCCGTGTAAACACAAGGAAAATAAAAATAGCCACTTCAGAATTGAGATAAAAATGCACACTGATATTTGTGCAACATGCTGGGAATGAATCAATTGAGAAAGATTCTGCTAATGAAGTGTTAACTGGTAGTTTTCAACTATCAAATAGGATCACAGCTAGCTAGCTTTGGAATTTGAACATCCAAGATCTTGTTCTTGATGTAAAGATGGAACATTGGTTATTATAATTATTCAACAGGTGATTCTACCCACCTGGTTAGCTAACCTCTTTATATCTACACCTATACAAGCTGTCTAGCTAGCTAGCTACTTTGCTGTGTGTACTCTTTAGCATCTGTGGCATGCGACAATCTGAATACACACATAGCAAAACGCACTCACCATCACAGACATCTTGGCCTGGTGTGCGTCACTCCACATCGATTCACAACAACACCAAACCTCCGAAAAATCTCACCCGCTAGCAGTTAGCATGTAGCTAGTTCAGACGATCTTTAAGGTAGGCGCCAGGTTCTCCTGCTAGTGGCTGGGATCCGCTATCTATATTCACAGACTAGACTACACTATGTTTACACTCTACGATTTCAGAGTGATCGGGATGAGAAGCTAACTTGAATTCATAGTATGCTGCTAAAGTGGAGCGTGTCCTCCTCTTGCAAGGTTACACGACCTTTGCTTTCGTAGTATACGGAAACAGCTTAAAATTACTGTGCAAGTTTACTAACCTAAAAAATACCTGGCTAAGCGTAATTATTTTTTATCGGTTGCCTGTGGTAATTCTTTAAAAATAACATAATATTAACTATAAGGAAGATGCAGGAATAGAATGTCTTGAAGGCTAAGGCTACGCTTCTACTCGACACTGGGCAGTTGCATTCACTCTATAAGTGGTAACGCACGAAATGGATATGCCATTATCGAGTTCAGACCAACTTTCTAGGAGACTCTCCACTCCCAAAAGATTCGGTAGTCGACCCAGCAGTACTGCTAGCTCCTCAGACAGCAACTCTCGCATAGAGCGAGTTAGAGTGGAGGATGAAAGCGAGATAGAGAAGGTGTACCAGCTAGGAGAGGTGCTTGGGAGGGGGGCTTTTGGTGTGGTAAGAGAAGTTACCAAGAAAGACACTGGAGAGAGGTTTGCAATGAAGATAGTGAACAAAGATAAGGTTAGGATCTGGGCTTGAATTGAAGCATTATAGCTGGTGTTTTCAAGCCAGGCAAGTAGGTAAAGAAAGTCTGGCAGAGGGAACTGATTTTCACACTCCAGGAATATTAGGGGGGTGTAACATAAGTAGGCAAAGCTTATTATAACCACATTTACCTGGTTGAAGGTTAAAAAAAAACTAGTGTTCCTTGGTAGGCACTCATACTTTGGTAAGTCATATCACCATGGACCTTTACAGGGTGCATCCCCTAATCTTGAGGATTAATTAACCCACCCAATGAAGCAGTGAGATAGGGGATTAATCAGGTATTGGGTAAGTGTTGGCTTTAATCTTTCAAACTGGGAGAATGCCCAGTAATGAATGTACATCTTATAAACTAGAATTTGAAGTCAATTTGACTATAATTACCAGTGCCTATGGTTTGTTTATTTGTTTGTGTTTGTTTGTTTGTTTTATAAGGTCTTCTGTAGTGTGCAACTACTATCAACTTCACTTTATAGCACGGATCATCATAAGTTAGTCAACAATAGTTTCTAAAGATCTTACACCTTCATGGTATGTCTCCTGAAAGTCTGTTTTCTCGGAGTTGCTTCAGTTTGAAGGCTTTAGACAGACAGCTAAGAATATTTTTTATGATGATTGAATCTTGTGCTTGTGGTTCTACTCATCAGTGGCTGTGGGTTGTGCTGATTGAGATGAAAAATGCTTCATTTAATAGAAATTTTGTTACTTCAATATATTGGATCAATACTCTGAGGTTAGGGGCTACAACTTTTTCACTAAGCAGCATCTCTTAGATATATTTCAGCACTAAATGCCTGCTAGCTAGTGATAAATAGCTAGCTACCTTTGTAGAATATAATTTTATGTTTTGGTAATGGTTGTTCAAGTGAAGTCTTGTACCTATGAAGACTTGTACATAATTTGAGAATTTTTTTGTGCTATGCATAGTCAATTCTTTTGCGCAAGGAGTATGGTTGGTTGCCATGCCTTCACTTCCACCTCAAGAAGGAAGTGGAATGGACCTTCATAGATAAACATATTGATGACCTGGTGCAATACACCCTTTCATGTAGTCTATTATAATAACTTTGAACTCTAGAGGAAATGTAGATCTCACTCATGATTTTTTTAATTCAGTGAACTCAGTCACACAAGATTAATTCTTAAGTACATATTATATTAGTTATGGCAGTCAGAACTAACACTTTTCTGCTTGTCCTATATAAGGTTAGCATATTATTTGTACAGCTTGTGTTCTGTGTCAGGATAAGGTGAGAGTATTAGTTAGTGGAAGACTGCTGCTGCTTTATTGGGTACTTGAGGTACAGACATGCTGTTTAATTAGTGACATGTAGATTACATGCCTTATAGCTAGATGTTATATCAAAGGTAAGGATTCCTTTTAGTGGTTTATGGGATAGGGGGTGGGAGGGGATTGCCACCCAACCCCTCCCCTAAGTCATCAACAAGAGGCTCTTTGTATTGCTAGCTAAATGGACTGTGAAATATATTAAAAGCCAACACATTTGCTCAAAATATTCCTCATTTACTGAAAGAAAGGATAGCCATAATAAGCAATTATTGGCTCACATGCTGGAATTAGGAATTAGAATTACATGCTGGAATTAGAAATACATGCTAGAATTAGAATTATATACTTTCTTTAAAACTAATCATGTTGTACTCTATTATTCCTACATGTTTCATTATGTTCAAACACTGAACTCTTTAAAAGGCAGCAAGTGGTGGGCACATTGTAGATTTTTTTAGCTAGCTTTCAGTATTAAAACTGGCAGTTGAAAAGTGTACATATAATTAGTTAATCACTTAGAGAAATTGATGTGTATGAGTTTAGTGATTGCTGATGAGTGCAATTGCTGGTGCTGCTTGTGAATATTTGTTTATATCTATGAATAGGCTCATTTATTAGTACTTACAGTCTATAAATATCTGTAAAGATTAACTAGAACAGGGTCAAGGTTGCTAACTACTACCGGATCAAGCAATGAATTTTAATATGCTAGCAAGTAAACTTCCTGGTCTTTTGTGACAATGTACCAGCAAATTCTGCTCAGGAATACCTTTAGTGTTTTTGTAAACAAACCAGCCGTTTGCTTGTAGCTTTAAAACAAATCCTGCTTGTTTGATAACTTTCTGGTACTGTCCCTTTGATGCTGTGTTCAGAGAGTATTTCTCTTTTGGTGTCACAGACTTCCACTTTAATTATGAGTGTGTATGGAGCAAGATAGCTAGCTATTTGTTTGATGTGTTTTCTTCTTTTTTCCTCCACAGCCTGGTAGCATTTCTATCCAACTCCTAGAGAGAGAGGTAGAAGTTCTGAAGAGAGTCAACCATTCAAGTATCATACAATTGGAAGCTGTTTATGAAACTGCAAAGGTAAATGAAGGTGGTAGCTATCATGTTAGCTATAATTAATTCCTAGGAACAGTGAGGCACCTTATTCATTTCTACTCCTGATTCACCTTAGATATTTTAATATTTCTTCTGAATAATTGGAAGAAAATTTCTGTTCTCTTTATATGTGTAATTAGGGATAGTTGTGAGAAAGGTATTCTGTCATCTGCATAGGTGTCACCACTCTGCTTCACATCCAGCACACTGCTTAAATTAATGTTAACTGTACTATAGTTAATATTGTTAGTGGTAATACATGAATGACTTCTTTTAGGAAGTTTTTGGCAGTGTAGTTTTATAGCTAAACAGATCACCTGTTTTTATATTGTAATGAAAGTGGACTCAGTGGCACAGCCATAACCAGTTAAAGTGGCCCTCTAGAAATAACAGGCTACCTGTTTCCAGTGGATATTTTGCTCTCAATGTGAAATAGTTATCTCCCACTCTGATCAATTTTCTTTACCTTATGTTCTCTAATTAGACATCTCTTTGCAGTTTCCTTGCTAACAGATTCCTATTTACATAGCTAGCAACAAATTAATCAGAGTCCTAACCATGTTACAAGTGGTATTACAAGTGGTCAGGAGGTCACTGATCATGGCACTTGTAGGGAAAATCAAGCCCTTCTGTTGGCAATAACAATTCACATTGTAAACTAAAAGTTCAAGGAAGTGGTTGAGCATTGGACAGACAGCTCACACTGCCTTGGTTTATTATCCGATGAGCATGATGTAATGATAAATCACTTGTTACGTACACATGTGGTTTGTGTATTCACATGTAGCTACAAGCAAGAAACATTTCAATATTCCTAACTAACTAAGCTAGCTAATTCCTGTGAATGGTATAGCCATTACTGTAGGACCTACATTATCCAGAAACTACATTATCCAGTTTGAATTCTAGTTAGATAGCTGCATCTGTTTAGCATGTATTTCTTGTTCAGTACATTTTCAATGATAGCCATGTACCCCTATGACCAGTTCATGTCCATAGCTACTAATCTACTTAGTGCTCATGCCTACAAACGTTCATATTTTAATAATATAGCCAGTTTTTATAAACATTTGGTTCTCCCCAAAAACCTTCTGACTAGAAGGATCTGATAATGGGGGGTCTAGTACAAGTATATAGGAGTACAAACTCTATGGGGGGTCAGCACAATTTCTTATAGATCAATGTTTAGAAACTGGGTCAATCACACTGTATAGCTATATTATGTGACAGAACATTCTCAGGTATGCTTCTATATGGGGCCAACATATAATATCTTACTCACTGGAATATACACTACCTCTATGGTGACTTCTTGTTTTGACCACTAAATAATGTACTGATTGACAATCTCATAGCAGTCACCCCTTAGACTCTGTTGTGTCAACATTGTTAGTTTTGGACTTAGTGCTATTGACACCACCAACTTATTCAGTCAATAAAATATTTTTCCCAGAAATCCTAAAGCTAGGTTCCTTGCACTGTTAGGAGGGAATAGAGGAGCTGAATGAAAGAGGATATGGTTGTGTATATATGGGATAGAGGTACGTGTTTCGGTATAGACTCTGTAACCTTGCAATGGAGCAGATGTAATATGATTCTTCTCTCCACCCACCTACTCCACCCACCCATGGCATGAATCTACCCACTTATCCCTGAATGTTAAGTGTAATTCTGGGCCTGCCTAGACTACAGCTGTACAGTATAGTTAACTCCTGATAAAGTTTTTGTGTTAATATGAATGCTTGTGCTAATAAGCTAGGTCAATTTGTGCTTCCATTAGCATATACTTGCTCTCTGATGGCTGATTATGTGAGCATACCATCTTATGGCTGGCTACATTTGATGTTTACTATGATGGTAATCCCAATGGGAATTGTACCTGTGTCCTCCCAATTGTTCATGTAACCAAAGCAGACACATGTACGTATGCATTGAACTAACTCCATACAAAATCACATTGACCTGATTCAGTGGTAGGCATTTGCTGTGTTAGTAACTGTAGGTCAAGTACAGCAGTCAGTGAAGTCCCCGAACTTTCAATCTCTCTTAATAATTCACTCACTGTGGTGACGATAAGCTTTCATAGTTAGCTGGCTAGTTAGCTAACTGTTTGTCATAGCAACTATAGCTAATAGCATCCTAGTGATTGCATCTTTGACAAACAGCTCCATCAAAAGCCAATTCTCTTTAGGTGTGGATAGACTGTTAATGACTAATGGAGAACCTCAAAGGACATAAAATCAGTCTAGGTGTCATGTAATAAACAATTTTTGACCTTTCCAGAAAATGTACATGATCATGGAGCTGTGTCTGGGAGGAGAGTTATCAGATGAACTCAAGAGAAGAACATACTTCAAAGAAGAGGTGGTTACTGCAATAGAGAAATCATGTATTATACATTTTAGGAACTAAATACAAATGCAGAAGTTCGAATTAATTACTCTGTTCCCATAAGAATGACCACATGATGCAGATAATTCTCCACTAAAGCGTTTTATAAGATTCCTTTAGCAAATGACGGAGTACGTCACAATTTCCATGCATCAATAAACTTAATTATGTGGTAAAGCAGGTCAGATCCATCTATTTTGGGGTATTGATTACAATTTGGGTAAATTATTTGACAGTTCTAAACCTAATTTTTGCCGCGCTATAATTAGCTAGCCCTTTACTGACATCTAGACCACTAGACTCCATCACAGTATACCATTATAAGTAAGTTTCCTATAGACATATCTATAGCAGGTGGTCACAGACCAGCAGTAGATTCCTCTCTCTGATGCTAAAATGTTCTTCTTGTTCCAGGATGCTAAACCAGTTATGAAGAAAATAGTGGAAGCTGTTGTGTATTTACATGATAATGGTATGTCTAACTTCTTAACTACCTACTATTATAACTAGGTATAAAATTTTATCTATTCTAGACACTTTGGGAATTTCTTGATATCTGGGGCTGATGGCTGTGGTCTATTTATAAACCTTATTGAAAACAGATAGTGTTTTTTTTTTTGTGACTTTGAAGTAATACTTATACCAGCTAAATATCTATGAATATCATTGTAATACAAGCCTCGCTGTAGCCACTAATTATTGTCAGTGCTGTTCAAATCACAAGATTAATATCCTAATGGACTGAAAATGATAAAAGTAGCCATTACCTGTTTATAATAGTGACAATAATAATAGCTATGAGGCAAGGCTTAATGTGTATTTTCCTGTAGATGTTGTGCATAGAGACTTGAAGTTAGAAAACGTCCTTCGACTTACCTCAGACCCAAATGATCCCACTATCAAGGTCAGTTAATTCTCCCAACCTCATCCCTCAGAAAGATGGTAATGGTCATCAGTAGTAACAAGCTAGTCCTCTTGATGCAATGTCAATTACAATAAACCACTATACATATTATATTCACTAGTGATAGAAGAAAGTCTTCCATTCATGTTATGGATTGCGTGTACATCTCAATACTGAGTCTTAAATGTATTGGGATAAATGTTTTGTGAATTCTATCACAAGGTCTACATTGATTTGGAGTATCTGTTCTGTTCCATACATACCACATCAATAGAGAGTCTAAATTTTGCTAAATGGATGCAGTAGCTCAGCTAACACTAGAGTGACTGACTTACAACTAAATCTGACAATGATAGTACTATATATAGCTAGCTAGGAAGATATACTTTCCCTGATAGTTGACCTTTATCACTCATAGACAAAGATTATTTTCCTTTAAGTATGTACAATTGCATGCTGGTGATATTTTAACAATCAACCAGCTACTTAATATGCTTAATATGAGTCCTGGGCTTGGGATTCTACAGCATAAGCTTCCTTGAGACAGTTCCCTTAAATTTTGGCACTATAGATATGTCACTTCATCTGTATTCTGAAGACACTGGGGAGTATATATCACACAGACACCTTATCTGTGTGTAAGGTTGTAGTCCATTGAGTTTGATTTATAGACCAGCACATAAAAAAACACATCATTTTACATCATTTTTAGAAGATGTGTGTCACAGCTCTTTGGTTAGATGACACTCATTAGAATAATCATCTTTCATGCATTTCCAATGGAGCATGTAAATGTAATTGGGATAATATTCCAACTATAATGTACATTCATGTGGCATTGTTGGACAAGATAGATTATGAAGATTTATCATACGTGCTAGAAAGTGGTTACTTTATTCCCATTTGTTCTATTATGTAGTAATAGATATTGAACTATATACACTGATAATAACATCAAAACTAGCTATTGTGGGAGCTCTTGGTTGAGCATGAGCACTGCTTATGAAATCTAGCTGATTTGTTTCAATGGAGTTAATTTGCCATGTAATATAATGGAGTTACCTGATACAGAATTCAATAAGTGACCACATGGGAACCACACATCAAACAGAGAAACCTTCAATTCATGATTAACCTTCCTTCACCTGGTTATAACTACAGCTTAGCTACATTTGATATCATTGACTAATTGTGTAATTGTATGAAGCATAGCTTATTATTACTAATCTGGTCACCTTGGGACAAATTGAAGTGTCCTGATTAGAGAGAATGGTTTTATTTCAGGGGGGGGCAAAGTTATTTATTGCACAAGCTGTTATTTGGAAGTATACTTGATACATATATATAAGTGTATTCATTTCAGGGCTCTTTCTCCGTATGTAACAGTAGAGATTACATCATTCAGATTACATCATTGTCAATTGTTATTATACTGTATCTAGCCCTATCCCCAGCCCTACCCCTAGCCCATAGCATTTGACAATGATGTAATCTGAACAATCTGTTACATGAGAAGGAGCCCATTTCAGGGGGTTGGAGTAGAAGGGTTCTGGCTCCTTCTCCACATAACAGATTACATTGTACTATTGCTATGGGCTAGGGTTACAATAACAATAGTACACAATTGACAATGATGCAATCTGAATGATGTAATCTCTACTGTTACAAGGAGAAAGAGTCAGTGTTCCACTCTATACAGAGGTGCCTGGTAGTGGTTCCACTCTATACAGAGGTATAGGGGTTGGAGTAGAGGGGTTCCTACAATATAATTGAAGGTGAAACATTTTTTTTAGCATAAAAATTCTCCTGTGGGAATAACAATTAGAGAGTTGCTTACTAATCACCATGCATGAACTGGTAGAATACTTGAGGATTTATTGTATATCAGAGAAATGATATTTCTCCTGTAGGTAACTGACTTTGGGTTGGCTGTGATGAAAGGCCTGCCAGGCTGTTGTGATGATCTCATGGACAGTAAATGTGGTACTCCATATTACATGGCCCCAGAGGTCCTCAACAATAGACATGAGTACACAAAGATGTGTGATGTGTGGAGTCTGGGAGTCATCATGTATTCACTGTAAGTTCAATAAGGAAGCATGGCAGGCTCCTTCTCCATGTAACAGATTATTCAGATTACATCATTGTCAATTGTACTATGGCTATGGGTAGGGCTAGGGCTAGGGTTTAATAGATACAGTAACAGCAATAGTGCTATGTAATAATGTAATCTCTACTGTTACATGCAACATGGCAAGAGACCTAGTGCAATTAAGAGGGTGTAATGAATACCAAAGTCCCCACCCTATTCTCAACATGTCTATGCTGCAGTATTAATCCTTAATCTGCTTAATGGAGGCTATGCAAGTCATGTGTAGCAGTTACATGCCTGCTTAGCATATGTAGTATGGTAATGATCATCACAGCTTCATAGAATGGTAATGATCACCACAGCTTTATTGCTGTGATGATCCTTACCTATTTTGCTATCATCTAATCTGATAATAAACAGACATTGTCAATGTCTTGAATTTAACTCACCTATGCCTATTCATGAAGCTATTACATTTTATTTCATAGCTTTTGTGGAAAATTTCCATTTCAAAGCAATAACTCCAGCAAACTAGAAGAGCTAGTTCAGAAAGGTGAACTTACCTTTCCAGAAATTGAATGGATCAATGTCAGTCAGGCTGGTAAGAATATTTTTGCTTAGAGGTTTCACTCTGTAAAGCAAGTCACCTGATCTCAAACTCTTCCTCTGTACACAGAGTAGTTCAATCTTTACTATAATAATAATTCTAGCAAGTCATAATGAGTGGTACATCACAATGAAGTGTTCTGCATAATTTATCAATCTTGCTATAATAATCAGCAAGAAGAAATAATGAGGTGGAGTTTCAAAGCATTAAGCTCCTCCCCATATTTCCTTATCAAGGGAAAATGAATGATAAGCATCTAGCTATGTATGAAGGGCTCAGAGCATGTAAAGTGAAGCCAGTGATGAATTTTTTTTTATTCCATATTAATGTAGCTAAAGATTTACTGCAAAACATGCTCTGTGTTGATACCACTAGCAGGTACACTGCCAGGAGAATTCTTGATGACCCCTGGTTCACAGTGAGTCATATTTATGTTTAAAAGTGATATGGAATCTTGTGTTTATGGTGGAAACAGTAGAAACCTCTGAATAAAGGACACATTGGGATCAGATCTACTCTCCCTGGCAGGGAGGCTGTCCTTACCTGATTGTACATTTTAATAGTGTCCATCGTTCATTGGTTGTCCTATTTC
>OZ024680.1:1560165-1760872 GCA_964016965.1 Diacarnus erythraeanus
ACGTTTGCGCCAAGTGATACCAGCAAGACCTTCACCGTGCGGGTCACGGGGGATGCGTTCGACGAAAATGACGAGACGTTCACGGTGAGCCTGAGCAATGCCTCCGGCTCCGATGTCAGCGTCTCCACAGGGACGTCTACGGTCACAATTACGGATGACGATGATCAACCGACTTTGAGCATCGCGGATGCCGACAAGGACGAAGGCAACAACGGCACGACCAATCTGGAATTCAAGGTGACGCTGAGCGCAGCGAGCGGTCTGCGGGTGACGGTGGACTACGAAACCGCCGATGGCACGGGTGCGGATGCGGCCACCGCGGGCAGGGACTATACGGCTACCAGTGGCACCTTGACGTTTGCCGCAGGCACGACCACGCTCACCATCAGCGTGCCGGTCACCGGAGACGTGATTTACGAGGAAGATGAGACCTTCACGGTGACCCTCAGCGATCCAGCCAACGCGACGCTGGCGGATGGGACGGCGACGGGCACCATCAGCAATGACGAGGCTTCGCTGACATTGAGTTTCGCGCCGAGCAGCGTGTCCGTGGCCGAAGGCGACAGCGGTTCTGCTTCGCAGATATTCACGGTGTCAATGAACTTGGCAAGCGACCGGCAGGTGACGGTGAACTACGCCACCGCCGATGGCACGGGTGCGGATGCGGCCACCGAAGATGTGGACTATACGGAGACCACGGGCACGCTGACGTTTGCGCCGGGGGATACCAGCAAGACCATCACGGTGCAGGTCACAGGGGATACGATCGACGAAAATGACGAGATGTTCACGATCGCTCTGAGCGGTGTGTCTGGGTCTAATGCGAGTATTTCTTCGACGGCTGGGACGGTCACGGTTACGATTGAGGATAACGAAGGCCCGCCGGCCGTGAGCATCGCAGATGCCAGCGTGGACGAAGGGGACAGCGGCGCGGCCAACCTGGCATTCACGGTGACTCTGGCGTCGGCCAGTAGCCAAGAGGTGACCGTGGCCTACGCCACCGCAGATGGCACTGCTACTGTGGCAGATGAAGACTATACGACTACCAGCGGCATCCTGACATTTGATGCGGGTGAGCTCACGCAAACTTTCAATGTGTCCATCACCGGAGATGAGATTTACGAGGAGGATGAGACGTTCACGGTGACTCTCAGCAACCCATCCGGTGCAGAGTTGAGAGCCGCTACGGCAACGGGCACCATCAGCAATGACGAGGCGGAGCCGACTTTGAGCCTCACACCGAGCCCCGTGTCCGTAGACGAAGAAGACAGCGGTTCTACGGCGCAGATATTCACGGTGACGATGAGCCCGGCAAGCAGCCAGCAGGTGACCGTGGCCTACGCTACTGCAGGTGGCACTGCCACCGCAAACACAGATTACACGGCCACCAGTGGCATTCTGACGTTTGCGCCAAGTGATACCAGCAAGACCTTCACCGTGCGGGTCACGGGGGATGCGCTTGACGAAGATGACGAGACGTTCACGGTACGCCTGAGCGATGCATCAGGCTCCGATGTCAGCGTCTCCACAGGGACGTCTACGGTCACAATTACGGATGACGATGATCAACCGACTTTGAGCATCGCGGATGCCGACCAGGACGAAGGCCACACAGGCACGGCCAATCTGGAGTTCACGGTGACGCTGAGCGCAGCGAGCGGTCTGCGGGTGACGGTGGACTACGAAACCGCCGATGGCACGGGTGCGGATGCGGCCACCGCGGGCAGGGACTATACGGCTACCAATGGCACCTTGACGTTTGCCGCAGGCACGAACACGCGCACCATCAGCGTGCCGATCATGGGAGATGTGATTTACGAGGAGGATGAGACCTTTACGGTGACCCTCAGCGATCCAGCCAATGCGACACTGACAGATGGCGTGGCGACGGGCACCATCAGCAATGACGAGGCTTCGCTGACATTGAGTTTCGCGCCGAGCAGCGTGTCCGTGGCCGAAGGCGACAGCGGTTCTGTTGCGCAGGCATTCACGGTGTCAATGAATTTGGCAAGCGACCGGCAGGTGACGGTGAACTACGCCACCGCCGATGGCACGGGTGCGGATGCGGCCACCGAAGATGTGGACTATACGGAGACCACGGGCACCCTGACATTTGCGCCGGGGGATACCAGCAAGACCTTCACGGTGCAGGTCACTGGGGATACGATTGACGAAAATGACGAGGTGTTCACGATTGCTCTGAGCGGTGTGTCTGGGTCTAATGCGAGTATTTCCTCAACGGCGGGGACGGCCACGGCCACGATTGAGGATAACGAAGGCCCGCCGGCCATAAGCATCGCAGATGTCAGCAAGGACGAAGGGGACAGCGGCACGGCCAACCTGGCATTCACGGTGACTCTGGCGTCGGCCAGCGGCCAAGAGGTGACCGTGGCCTACGCTACCGCAGATGGCACTGCTACTGTGGCAGATGAGGACTATACGACTACCAGCGGCATCCTGACATTTGATGCGGGCGAGCTCACGCAAACTTTCGATGTGTCCATCACCGGAGATGAGATTTACGAGGAGGATGAGACGTTCACGGTGACTCTCAGCAACCCATCCGGAGCAGAGTTGAGAGCCGCTACGGCAACGGGCACCATCACCAATGACGAGGCGGAGCCGACTTTGAGCCTCACACCGAGCCCCGTGTCCGTAGACGAAGAAGACAGCGGTTCTACGGCGCAGATATTCACGGTGACGATGAGCCCGGCAAGCAACCAGCAGGTGACCGTGGCCTACGCTACTGCAGGTGGCACTGCCACCGCAAACACAGATTACACGGCCACCAGTGGCATTCTGACGTTTGCGCCAAGTGATACCAGTAAGACCTTCACCGTGCGGGTCACCGGGGATGCGTTCGACGAAAATGACGAGACGTTCACGGTGAGCCTGAGCAATGCCTCCGGCTCCGATGTCAGCGTCTCCACGGGGACGGCCACGGTCACAATTACGGATGACGATGATCAACCGACTTTGAGCATCGCGGATGCCGACAGGAGCGAAGGCCACACAGGCACGGCCAATCTGGAGTTCACGGTGACGCTGAGCGCAGCGAGCGGTCTGCGGGTGACGGTGGACTACGAAACCGCCGATGGCACGGGTGCGGATGCGGCCACCGCGGGCAGGGACTATACGGCTACCAATGGCACCTTGACGTTTGCCGCAGGCACGAACACGCGCACCATCAGCGTGCCGATCATCGGAGATGTGATTTACGAGGAGGATGAGATCTTTACGGTGACCCTCAGCGATCCAGCCAATGCGACACTGACAGATGGCGTGGCGACGGGCACCATCAGTAATGACGAGGCTTCGCTGACATTGAGTCTCGCGCCGAGCAGCGTGTCCGTGGCCGAAGGCGACAGCGGTTCTGCTTCGCAGATATTCACGGTGTCAATGAACTTGGCAAGCGACCGGCAGGTGACGGTGAACTACGCCACCGCCGATGGCACGGGTGCGGATGCGGCCACCGAAGATGTGGACTATACGGAGACCACGGGCACGCTGACATTTGCGCCGGGGGATACCAGCAAGACCTTCACGGTGCAGGTCACTGGGGATACGATTGACGAAAATGACGAGGTGTTCACGATTGCTCTGAGCGGTGTGTCTGGGTCTAATGCGAGTATTTCCTCGACGGCGGGGACGGCCACGGCCACGATTGAGGATAACGAAGGCCCGCCGGCCATAAGCATCGCAGATGTCAGCAGGGACGAAGGGGACAGCGGCACGGCCAACCTGGCATTCACGGTGACTCTGGCGTCGGCCAGCGGCCAAGAGGTGACCGTGGCCTACGCTACCGCAGATGGCACTGCTACTGTGGCAGATGAGGACTATACGACTACCAGCGGCATCCTGACATTTGATGCTGGCGAGCTCACGCAAACTTTCGATGTGTCCATCACCGGAGATGAGATTTACGAGGATGATGAGATGTTCACGGTGATCCTCAGCAGTCCATCCGGTGCGGTGTTGAGAGACACGACCGCTATAGGCACCATCAGCAATGACGAGGCGGCGCCGACCTTAAGCATCGCGCCGAGCGACCCGTCCGTGACCGAGGGTAACAGCGGTTCTACGCCGCAGACCTTTACGGTGACGATGAGTCTGGCGAGCAGCCAGCAGGTGACCGTGGGCTACGCCACCGCCGATGGCACGGGTGCGGATGCGGCCACCGAGGATGTGGACTACACGGATACTAGTGGCACCTTGACGTTTGCGGCGGGCGATACCAGCAAGACCTTCGTCGTGCAGGTCACCGGGGATGCGCTTGACGAAAATAACGAAACTTTCACGGTAAGCCTGAGCAGTGCGTCTGGGTCCGATGCCAGCGTCTCCACGGCGGCGACGGCTACGGTCACGATTACGGATGACGATGATCCGCCGACTCTGAGCATTGCGGATGCAAGTTTGGCTGAAGGCGCCAGCGGCGCCACGGGTAACATGGAGTTTGCGGTGACGATGAGCGCAATGAGCGGTCTGCAGGTGACGGTGAGCTACGCCACCGCAAATGGCAGTGCCACCTCAGGCGAGGATTACACGGGCACCAATGGGACCTTAACGTTTGCGGCAGGCACGGACACGCAAACCATCAGCGTGCCGGTTATTGGAGATGGGATTTACGAGGCGGATGAGACCTTCATGGTGACCCTCAGCAGCCCAGACAATGCGACTTTGGCGGATGGGACGGCGACGGGCACCATCACCAATGATGAGGACTCGCCGGGTTTAAGCATCGCGCCGACCAGCGCGTCCGTGTCCGAAGGCGGCAGTGGCGCCACCACGGCGGTCCTCTTCACGGTGAGTTTGACACCGGCGAGCGATGAGCAAGTAACGGTGGCTTACAGCACTGCAGATGGCACGGCCACGGTGGCGGATTCGGACTACTCGCAGACCACTGGCACCTTGACCTTTACGGCGGGCGAGACCCGCGAGATCATTACCGTGCGGGTCACCGGAGATGCGTTCGACGAAAGTGATGAGACGTTCACGGTACGCTTGAGCGGTGCCTCCGGGTCCGGTTCCAGCATTTCCACGGGGACAGCCACAGCCACGATCACGGATGACGATGACCCGCCGACTTTGAGCATCGCGGATGCCCGCATGGATGAAGGCGACAGCAGCACTGCCAACATGGCCTTCACAGTGACGATGAGTGCAGTGAGCCGCCGGCAGGTGACGGTGGCCTATGCCACTGCAGATGGCAGCGCTACGATGGCGGATACGGACTACACGATCACTAGTGGCGTGCTGACGTTTACCGCCGGCACGGCCACGCAAACCATCAGTGTGCCGATCAGAGGGGATGTGATTTACGAGCCGACGGAGACCTTCACGGTGACTCTCAGCGGTCCAACCAATGCGACGCTGGCGGATGGCGTGGCGAACGGGCACCATCAGCAATGACGAGGCTTAGAATAAAAACCTTAAGAAGTGGTATGTCACAAAATAAGCTCAAACAGTTTATTTTTACTCTATTCCTATTATTATAAAGATAAAACGTGTATTTGTTCTAGATGTTTGCATATTATTAGGCCAGTGTTAATGACATTCTTGTTTCTGGTCAGGATTTCCCTTCACAACCTAGTGGGCAGGCGGTGATTATTATTCATTATGTCATTATTCTGATGAACGGATACTCTACCATTTACTTTGATGAACTGGAATATTCTGTGTAGTTTAGCAAAGTCATCATGATCTAGAACCAGAAAACTATCTAGGTTCTGAAGTAGCAGCTAGCAGATAAAACACAGCTAACACAAAACTATCAGCACTAATTAGCAACTGCATGCAGCCACTTGTAGAGTCAAAGGTCAATTTGTACTCTAAAAATACAATAATGAGAATAATGATAACTTTTGAGTGGTGTCAATTTCCAATGCAGGGCGGTTGACCAGAAACAGGAATGTCATTAACACTGGCCTGGTAAGTAATCTTACAATAATTATCTGTAATTGCTGTTACCTCCCTAACCCAAATTGTCTTCCTACACATATGTAGCATACAAGTATTACCTTCTAAGGTGTAGTATAAGTAGTTTCTCACCTCTCCTTTATAATAACAGATCTCCCTTTTCTTCTATAGTATGAACACACCCATCCCAACACTACTAACACCAGTAGTAAAGCCAGGAGAACTGTCAATCCACCCAGACCTCCTGCTAAGGCTGTACAGTTGGCTGTCTCCTCTTTACATGCCTCTTGTGCTCCACTGGTGAAGGACTGTTGTGCTATTGTGGTGGGTCGCAGGTTAGTAGGGGTGACTTGCTGTGTTACAGTACTGGTGACTTGCTGTGTTATTGTGGTAACCACTGGAGAGCACTGTTGAGTAGTTAGTGGAGAAAGTGTAACTACTGGACTACTGGTTATACTGATAACATCTCCTGCAAATTACAGTATGTAAGTGCTTTAATCCCACAACACATGTTTTGCTAAGGACATAATATGTAGAGTGTGTGGGAGTTCAATGATTAGCTGTTTGTTTTTTCCTGGCCTCTAGCTACAATACTTACTACATTGCACTCCAGCATCTTGACCACACCCATTATTTGGATTTCTTGAGCAATCAGTAAGTCTTCTCTCATTTCCATTACACATAAAATTATAGAATCCTGCTTTTAGTGTACTCCTTCCAAAACATGATGATCCACAAGCTTTTGCATCTTTAGATGTGGGATAGGTAGTAGATAACATCAGTGGCGTAGCTACATAGGGGCATTTAGGGCACATGCCCTACCAAACTCTCTTAGTGCCCTACCACTATCTGCCATAATTTTAGCTGAATCTGGTAAAAGATTGATAGTCCTTAGTGAGCAGTTTAGTCTATAGGTCAGTGCCCTACTGGTGCCCTACCACATGTTTAATCCTGGCTACGCCACTGGATAACATATCTATTAGCTATTACTATGTACCTATGTCAGAGAATCCCAACTGCCTACACGCCACACGGGCATCATTCTCATCCCAGTTGTGATGACATACTGCTCTCCACTCTCCTTCCACGTATATTTCAACACGACCTGCTACGTGTGTCCTTATCATTCTGATATCATTCGAAGCCACAGGTGCTACAAGAAATGAAATATAATAACTAGCTACATACTGTCTCTTACCTTACTACATACTCTGTGCATGTGATGTATCCTGCAAAAGTAAAAAAAGGAGTATCCACGCCATAGCTAGCTAGTTCCAAGCACAACTACGTACTGCAAAAAATGATAGCTGAAAGGTGTGGTTACAACGTTGCCCCTCCTCCTACCCCCGCGACACCTCAGTAAGATTCTGAAAATTGATGTGGTGTGGATTCAGTAAATTCACACAAGAAATAAAGTTAAATTTGTTCTTATGATGAAGCTTCAAATATTCTGTTGGGGCTTGGCTGCAACTGAATACTATAGAGTGTTGTCTCCTCTCCCTCTGTGTGATCATTTTCCTTCTGGAGCTTAAATAAGGTGTTGTTTCCCTGTTGTCTCCATCCCTGCAATGACATCATAGGTACAGTCCTACTCCTCCCACTTCCTGCATGTGATCCTTCTCATCTGATGTTTCCATAACAGCATCATAAGTGGGATCTAGTGGTTGAGTCCCAGAAGAAAGAGCCTGAGGTGTGTCTTGTGGACTATCCAGGTTGTACTAGTGTGGTTCTGAAAGGGACAGTTGTATGTAATTGGGATTATTAAAATCCTTCCATGATCAGTACCTCTGCTGTCTCTGTAAAAATAAAATGTGGAAACTTTTGGTAATCTCTAGTATTCAACTCATTATTTTACTCTTGACCTTAGAAGGAGGGCTGAGTGATACTAAATGTGACCATCTGGAGAGCTATGTGGGATCACAGACCTAAGTAGATAGCTACTAGGTAAGTTAGGGGTGGCTTTTACTGGAGACAGATCATGTGGTGGCTAAGAATGAATGATGGGTGTGGTTTTATTAGTCAGATCAGCAATGATCAACATATACAAATAACAGTCAGTAGACACACACAACACATACACAGACAGTAAATCTACATAACTACACATGGCAGAACCCTAGGTATCTATTCCCTATTCATAATTTTCATATGGTATTAAACCACTATTAGACATTGAAGTTGTCACAAACTTCTTGAATATGACTGGAAACCACACTATGGAAGTCAGGAAAAAATAAGTGGGCATGGGCATGGCAACCACAACTTCACGAGTTATTGCGAACAAAAATTGAAAGTCTTTAAGGATCAGTCACCACTCACAGCAGACCAGGAGGTTATTGAGTAACTCATAAAAATCGACTGTTCATTCAGGCTACTGTTAGCAATTAGGTAATGGTCAACAAGATCATTTATGTATAATTATAGAGAGCTTTTTGTTGTTAATGTGATATTGCACTGGTTGTAGAATCTCTATCAATCTGTGGCTAGCTCACACAGCTACTGATGCCAAGAAATTAAATCTTTCCTAGTTGGTAACTATAATAATGAAAGCAGATTGGAATGTAAATCCTAGGCCTTACATAGCTAAGATACCTCACTACTTAAACATGTAACTCATGTGAAGCAAGACTATTTTATTTGTGCATTTTGGATTGTATTCTCTCAAAAAAGTAGCAAGGTTATGACTACATGTATATACTTGCAACTGAACTATACTTGAATGTGTACTTAAGGTATCTAATTGGCATAGCTACATCTTATACAGTGCCCTAGTGACCTTATCTTTCCAAAGTGAATTATTAATACGTAGCCTTCTGACCACTACCACTCAGTAGCTACTGTACACTGTGTATGCTGTTTGATACCACAAGAATTTAATGGTTTCACACTACATGGCAAAAATATTCCCATCTGGCAACTGGGTCCCATGTACAAACTCCTAACCACTTCTAAAATACAACTTTTCTCTGTGGTGTTACCATATGGTTCTATTACAGCTCAACTAGCTATGTACACCTCAAATATTTTAGTGCAAGACAGCTCATCTAATTACATGTTTGTACAAATATTCCACAATATTGTTTTCTGATTTTAATGATCAATTTTTGCACATGTTTAAGTAGGTCACATGCACACATTCTTAAAGCTAGTTGTATTAGTGTTTATAATGTTTTCAATGGCAAAGCTTCAAATATTCTACAGCATCTGTGGAAATAGATACGTTCTGGGGTTCAACTATGAGTACCACCTTCCCTTCTTCTGCATGGTTGCTCTCCCTCTGGGCCCTTGCTACCACTAAAGACAGTGCCCTAGTGACCTCATCATTCCAAAGGGAATTATTCATACAATTTTACCATAGCCTTCTGACCACTCAGTATATAGCTAGCTACTGTACACTGTGTATGCTGTCAGTTTAATACTGCAAGAATTTAATAGTCCACACTACATGACAGCATGATTCCCATCAACTGGCAACTGAGTCTCACATTAACCACTTCTAATATTATAATGAAGCTATACAACTTTTCTCTGTGGTGTATTCAAATAACATGTTTGTACAATATTCCACATGATCGGTGAGTAAGGTTTTGATTGTTAGATAATGATGATTAATATCAATTTTTGCATGTGCTTAAGTAGTCGCATGTTTAGCACACATTCTTATAGTTGTATTAGTGGTTATGTTTTCAATGGTGAAGCTTCGAATATTCTACAGCATCCGTGGAGATGGATATGTTTTGGGGTTCAACTATGGTTGAATAGAGTGCTGCCTTCCCTTCTTCTGCATGGTTGCTCTCTCTATGGGTCCTAGCTACGACTGAACAGGATGCTACCTCATAAGGTGCTGCTTCCTCTTTCACTGTGTGGTTTCCATCCTTACAGTTTGTGGAGATATTCTCCTCTGTTGCAATGACATCATAGGTAGAGTATAGCCCTACTCCTCCCACTTCCTGTACGTGGTCCTTCACATCTGATGCTTCTGTAACAGCATCATAAATGGCATCTGGTGGTTGGGTCCCAGAAGAAAGAGGTGTGTCATGGGGACCATCCAGGCTATACTGATGTGGTTCTGAGAGGACAGTTGTACCATAGTCGGGGTTGTTAAAGAACCTCTCATCAGCAGTAGAAGTATCAACTCTGTAAAAACATTGTAAGAACAATAATTCCCTAATTAAGTGAATCTCATCTTTTACTGAACATGATAATGCTTTATACTACTAAGTTATGGGTAGTTTCTTACCTCTCCTTTATAGTGGAGCCCCTCCTCCTGCAGCATGAACATACCCATCCCAGCACTACCAACACTAGTAGTAGAGCCATGAGAGCTGTCAATCCACCCAGACCTCCTGCTAAGGCTGTATAGTTGGCTGTCTCCTCTTTACATGCCTCTTGTGCTCCACTGGTGAAGGATTGTCGAGTTATTGTGGTGGTAACTGGAGTACACTTCTCTGACAGTTCTGAGTGTGTTATGGTGGTGACCACTGGAGTGCACTGTCCTAGCTGAGTAGGGGTAACATGTTGTGCTATAGTGGTGACCACTGGAGTGCACTGTCCTTGTTGAGTAGGGGTGACTTGTTGTGTTATAGTGGTGACCACTGGAGTGCACTGTCCTTGTTGAGTAGGAGTGACTTGTTGTGTTATCGTGGTGACCACTGGAGTGCACTGTCCTTGTTGAGTATGAGTGACTTGTTGTGGTATAGTGGTGACCACTGGAGTGCACTGTTCTTGTTGAGTAGGAGTGACTTGTTGTGTTATAGTGGTGACCACTGGAGTGCACTGTCCTTGTTGAGTAGGGGTGACTTGTTGTGTTATAGTGGTGACCACTGGAGTGCACTGTCCTTGTTGAGTAGGGGTGACTTGTTGTGTTATAGTGGTGACCACTGGAGTGCACTGTCCTTGTTGAGTAGGAGTGACTTGTATTAGTGGAGAAGGCATAGCTACTGGACAACTGGTAGTAGTGTTGGCAACTCCTATAATAATAATAATAGAGTGAAAAGCATATGAATGGATGGAGTTATACAGCATAGAAAATAAAGGAATAAGAGAAGGAAGGACAGTTGATGAACTTTACTCAAGTAGTGAATGGTTAGGGCATTAAGGAATAGTAAGGTTCTTATACTTTCACTACAAGGTACAGCAAGATAATATTCATGCTCAAATTATATGACAGGACATGTAGGGGGTTGTTGTTCATGGTTCCTTTTAGACTTTACTGTTGTGATCCTATCCAACTCTGATTTATTTTTTATTATAGCTATAGCTCTCTCTCTCTCTCTCTCTCTCTCTCTCTCTCTCTCTCTCTCTCTCTCTCTCTCTCTCTCTCTCTCTCTCTCTCTCTCTCTCTCTCTCTCTCTCAAACATGTTTTTCTTCTAATTGGGACCACTTCATCTAGTGGGACCACATCCATTTGGGGATATTTGACTACTTCAAGTCAAGGATGTTGAGTGAGGACTGCTTCCTGTCAGTATAGTGTGATTATCCAGACATGCTATAGCTAGCTATATAGTTCACCTAGCTGTTTACTACAGGGGGCACTCCACCTAGGCCATAGCAACCATGCATGTTCTTACAGGGGCTGATCCAGGGGGGTGAATAGGGTGACATGTTACCCCTTTTAAGAATTTTCTGGATCAGCCACTGTCATATTACTCTGAGCATAGCATAGCTTCATAATTCTCTTTCTTTAAAGTGGACACCTTGAGACAAATTTAAGTGTAGGCGGGGCTCATTTCAGGGGATAAAGTTGGGACTCATTTCAGGGGATAAAGCATCTAATTTTAGGGAGTTGGAATAAAGGTTTCACTGTAGATACTTTACAGATAGACAGTTAGCTACTCTATAGATTAGCATAAGGACCCAGTATTAATACACAGTACAGATACACAGTTACACAGTTAATGGATAATGAAATTGTGTGACAAACCTCTATGAATATTTAAAATGCTGATAAAATAATGCTGTACAACACTTACTGCATGTCACTCCTGCATCCTGAACACACCCATTGCTTGCAATACGTTGTCCAGGGCAATCAATAAGTCTGTTCTGTCTTCCATTGCATGCATAATCAACTAATCCTGTGGATAGTGTACTTTTTCCAAAACAGGAATTCACACAAGCTGCTGCACCTTTAGATGTGGAGGGTTGGAATAAGTAGTACAGCTATAGTAGTGTTCACTTACCTGTGACAGGGAATCCCAACTGCCTACACACTACCTGGGCTTCATTGACATCCCAGCCACCTTGACATACTGCTCTCCATCTCTGCATATAACATACCTCAATGTAACCTGTTAATACAGTCGGGAGTCCCTATCACTCTGATAGCACCTTCTCCACTGCATACTATAGAAATGAACGAGGAATTAATAAATATTGCTAGCGCTAATTAGCTATAATAATAATAACTATTAATTTTTATTACTATATATATACCCTGCGCCACAGCGATATAAATGTACTGTGCTAGCAAACTTAGCAGCAGCCACACCTTCATAGTACTACACCAGCTAGGAATAGTAGGATAGATGAGATTCTCTAGAGCTGACTAAACGACGCTGTGAGTAACTTTTATATTTGCGGTTATTACTTCCTGGCTTAGCTACATAATTAGCTAGGTCCACTGAAGACTTAACTATTAGTTTTCATTACAGTGGAACTTTCTCTATACCTTAGTGGCCTCATTTCCTGTTAATACATACTGGTGTCCTTATACAGAGGTGTTCTCATTTCAGAGAGTTATAAACCTACTCTGCTGATGTAAATATGGCTCATTGAGAGGGGGTTCCACTGTATACAGAGGTGTCCTCATTTGAGGGGATGATTGGAATAGAAGGGTTCCACCTGTTGTCTAGCTACTATGATATGCTGAGGTATGGGTTTTTCCTTGGCTATACTCAGTTTTTAGACTACTTTATAGCTAGGGAGTTGGAATAGAGAGGGTTCCACTGTACACATCTGCATGGTCTAAATGAGGACATTTGTATTAGGTGCCCTTAAATATCTCAAAAATAGCTTGTGCATTAACATTATTACCTATGAAATAAGGTAACTCCTCTAATCACAGGATCATCGACACTTAGTCTGTCCCAAGTCATAGTCCAGGAAGATGATTTTTAGTATGCAACTAGCTAGATTTGTGGTCAAGAGTGTTAACTCATTATACTCAGTGCCATCTCTCAACATTATAGCATAAAATTAATGTGAATTCCACCCCCCCCCCCTCCCCTTCCAAAAAAAAAAATTGTCTAGGAGAGTTTGATTTGTCTAAGAGAGTTTGAGGTCTACAAGTGTATATTATTCTATAAATGTTATCAATAACATGTGAGTCTTGCTTCTGATAAAAAAAAATTGTTATGTGATTATTATTGATTCATTGATTTTAGAATGGGGGCCCATAGGTGCCAGAGAATGGGAAGAAGTGCCCCCCATTGCCCCCAAGGTTACTCCACCTATACAAGGTGTCCAGAATAGAGGTTCCTATATGTAGATAATAGCTAATATAACTAAGTATAATGGACACACAACCTGAATCTATTAATTTTTTGTAACTATTATGCATTATGTACTTGACATCTTACCCATGATATTAATGCTGTGTACTTAAGTATCCTGCTTTATCTCTCTCTAATATAGCCTACAGCTACTATTACAATAACAAACTACAAGTAGACCAATTTAAGCCATAATAATTCCTTAACCACAGTGACATCATATCATGTCTTGTTTACAATGTACATTATTATTGCTATTTTTGATAATGAGAACACCTTCTTTGAAGATTTGATCAAAGGCTTGCTGTCTGTTTTCATTTTGACATGTCCAGTTGATTTGAACCAATGAGGTTAAAGACGCCATTAGCTATGAATACAACTAAGCACTTTAGCTCAGGGGGTTGGTTCCATTGTACACATCCTGTCCAAGTGAGGACATCTTCTCTGTATTAGAGGACTTAACTTCACCCCCTGAAATAAGGTCACCCCTCAGTCACGGAACACTTTAATGTGTCCCAATGTATCTGGAATAGAGAGGTTCCACCTATTAGCTATAGTGGACCATGTACTGTAGTTACTGAAGTATGAATAATGGACACACAACCTGAATCTATTGTTTTTGTAGCATCTTACCCATGATATTAATACTCTGTATGCTATAGCATCATATCAGATTACCATGGAAGCTTTATCTCTCCCATAGCTTACAGGTACTATTACAGTATAGTCTCAGAATATTCAATAACAAACCTCATAATTCAAGAGCCACATTGCCCTAACCACAGTGACCTCCAATCATGTCTTGCTTAGAGTACTTAACACAATGTACATACTTATTTGGTGATGAGAACACCAGCAACAAGAGAAGATGTCTTGTTGTATGCTTTCATTTTGATGATGTCCAGTTGATTTTAACTAATGAGAGTGTTCTAGTTAAAGATGCCACCAAACTGAGTTTCAGAGAGGAGAGAAACTAGTTTTTGACCAACAAGCAGCCCATTCTCATCCTCAGATGAGACTACTGAGGCTTTAGAAAAGCTGACTAACCATAATAAGATTATAAAAGAATTGATTTTCTGGTGTATAGCTAGCTAGCTAGCTACTGTATTCAGAATTCAGTTTTCAAAGGTGTGAAGATTCTCCTCAGATTCATGCAGATGTGGATGGAGGTGTGTTGTATAGATCTGCTGAGAAGGTGAGTGTATATTGCCCAAGTGGGGAAGACCACCATTGATTCTATTAGAATTGCTGGGAGTGGTACTGCTGGAGGTATCACAGTGTTATACATAAGTAAACTAATTCCTTATCCTATAATATTATACCTGAGGACACACATATCATATCCATGCACATCTATAATCTTTTCAGAGCCATAGCTCAAATACCATAATATAGCTCTCTCTCAAAGAGCTATCAATAGTCTATTCAGGGTCAAAAAATTCAAGACAAAAAGGTGTGTACACCCTCCTATATGTGTAAAATGCAATTGAGAAAGTACATTAAAGAGCCACAAGTGTTGATCACACACACACACACACACACACACACACACACACACACACACACACACACACACACACACACACACACACACACACACACACACACACACGAATAACTTTGTGCGTGCATGCATTTGTGCATGCGTGCATGTGTGCGTGCATGTGTGCGTCTGTGCACGCGTGCGTGCGTGCATGTGCGTGGCGTGTGTGTGTGTGTGTGTTTCCTCCTGCTAATTGTTGGTTTTTGTACCGTACTGTGGGTTTATGGTGTGTGCAACTATATAATAAGTTCTTGTGGTATTAAATAAAAATTAATATTAGCTACTTAGCTATGTCATAATGCCTTTTGATGTGATGAAGTCACTTGACTCACTTATACACTGGCCACACCTGCCAAAATGTCAGTTCATGCAGTTGCAAGTACAATATATACATATTATATACATGCAGTCATAACCTTGTTACTTTTTGCACAACATAACACAGCAAAGGCAAACACAAGATCAACACAACAAAACATCACAACAAAGTGAAACAACACAACAAAACACAAGGTCAACATAACAAAACATACGTTAACAAAACAAGGTTAACAACACAAGTGGCTCCACAATTCAGCATGAATATAGTATTAATTCTTCATAGGTTTGCTGAGAGGTGGGTGTGTCTTGAACTGAAGGGTGTGACTTTGAATGGGAGACTACACTATAGCTGGGGTTTGTGTGGGTGTGTCATAGTCTGAGGGGTGTGGTTTAGAGACAGTGCTGTAGCTGGGAAGGAAATGATGATTATTGAATGTGGGCATGTACATTAATTCTAGAATGGCTCAGATCAAGGTATTATATGAAGGTGAAGTTGACCACTAACTACATTTGGTATTATTTCCCTCTTTGACATCCAATAATCATAATCTTGGGTATGGTCTAAAATAACCACAGCCTCTATCACACTCTTTTGAGCATGCTCAATTTGTTCTGTCACATGCCCAATTCTATGTGGTTTTATGTAATGCCCAGAGCAGACTATGATAGCAATGAAAATGAAGATATATATCTGTGGATCATTGGAATAATTATCTTGGCCTTTCATTGATGCTATAACATAACAAAAGATCTTGTTAAAGTATTATAATTAGCTATGCCTCAATTTCCTTTCTCACTCTTCATTTTCAGTTGCAGGTTCAGCTGTTTAAGGTCCAATTATGAAGAATCCAAAATCATCCAAGTTATAGGGGTCTTTTATTGAACATGATAATAAAGTTATGGGTAATTTCTCACCTCTCCTTTATAGTGGAGCCCCTCCTCCTGTAGCATGAACACACCCATCCCAGCACCTGTTAAGGCTGTATAGTTGGCTGTCTACTCTTTACATGCCTTTTGTGCTCCACTGGTGAAGGATTGTTGTGTTATAGTAGTGACCACTGGAGTGCACTGTCTTTGTTGAGTAGGAGTGACTTGTATTAGTGGAGAAGGCATAGCTACTGGACAACTGGTAGTAGTGTTGGCAACTCCTATAGTAATAATAATAATATAGTAATATAAGTATCAGAGTGAAGAGAGTGTAAGGAAGGATACAGCTAAATGGATGGAGTTATACTGCATAAAAATTAAAGGAACAAGAGAAGGAAGAACAGTTGATGAACTTTACTCTAGTAATGGTTAGGACATTAAGTACTACAACTCTCTAGTACCAGAAACCATCAAGATAATATTCATGCTCAAATTACTAGTTACATGACAGGACATGTAGGGGGTTGTTATGCAAGTATAAGAAGCTTAATACTTGAGATTTACCACCTCATCTCTAAATTCATATCTCATTTTCCCCACTCTATTGAACTTTCGCTTCTTCTAGTAGGATCACTATTAGACCAGGGATGTTACAGTGAAGACTACTTCCTGCCAGTATAGTAATTATAGTAGAATACATCCAGACGTAGCTATAGATAGTAGTCCCATTTAATTATTCACAATCTTTAATGCAGAGAGGGGCACTCCATAGGCTATAGCAACCATCCATGTTCCCATTACTCTAAGCATGACTTCATAATCATCTGTTAAATTGTTATTAATCTATCCAGGGCACCTTGAGAAAAATTAAGGCCTTATTTCAGGAGGTAAAGTTCCATTACAAGCTGTTATTTGGGACATATCCAAGTGTCCTTAATGTAGGGGGTGTTTTCAATTCTAACAGAGAGGATTCACTATAGGTAGGACAGCTACTCTATAGGATAGGTATAATTAGCAACAGTTATGTGACAAACAGTGGTAGTAGGGCACCAGTAGGGCACTGACCTATAAACTAAACTGCTCACTAAGGACTAGCTATCAATCTTTTACCAAAAGCTAAAATTATGGCAGATAGTGGTAGGGCACTAAGAGAGTATGGTAGGACATGTGCCCTAAAGGACCCCATGTAGCTATGCCACACACAACACCATATCTCCTAGATCAGACTCTGAAGCTACATGTACTTCATTGTGCAGGTAAGGATAGTGTCAGTCTTTGAAATTAAGTCATAAACTACACTAGCCATCTACTATCTTGTTATGATGCATGATATTAAGTCATATATGCATTAAGTCCCAGTGGTGTATATAACCATGTAGTATATAGGGCACCAGTAGGGCACTGATTTATAGACTAAACAGCTGCTCATTAATTTTTTACCAGAATTATGGCAGATAGTGGTAGAGCACTAAGAAAGTTTTGTAGGACATGTGCCCTAAAGGACCCTATGTAGGTAGCTACGCCACTGGTGACAAATCCCTATCAACACGAATATTTTGAGGTGGCTCAAACCACTTAGCTACTCTAAAATATTATAATGCTGTACAACACTTACTGCATGCATCCTCTCTATACCCAGCAGTTGTATATGTTGTCCAGGGCAATCAATAAGTCTGTTCTGCTCTCCATTGTACTTATAATCCTGTGGATAGTGCATATTATACTTTTTCCAAAACAGGAAGCCACACAAGCTGCTGCACCTTTAGATGTGGAGGGTTGGAATAAGTAGTACAGCTATAGCAGTGTTCACTTACCTGTGACAGGGAATCCCAACTGCCTACACACTACCTGGGCTTCATAGCACCCTCTTCCCCGAAATCTTCCACCACTATAGCAAATGTAATACATAAGGAAGTATTACTAGCTAGAGCTAATTACTGATGCCTACCCGTGATATAGATGTATTGTGCTTGCAATCTTAGCAGCATCCACACCTTCATGGCTATATATATTCTCTATAGCTGACTGGAAGAGGCTAACCAGTTATATCATGTATTGTAGCCTGTAAATAGGTTTCCACTTTATTATTACTCTCTGCCCCTGCATCAAAGTGTCATGAGGTAGCTCATTTCTTGTTAATAAGTAAGCAGAGTGTTCTTAATGCAAGCTTAAAGGTAAAGAGTGTGGTAAAACTCCGACTCATCAACACTTGTGAGTCATACATATTAATCTCTTATGTCTGATTTTCAATTTTTCTTGTTATGCTAATTAAGAGTTCTCATTATCCATGGAAGCTTTACCTCTCCCATAGCCTACAGCTACTATTACAATAGTCTCAATAACAAACTACAAGTAGACCTCATCATTCAAAAGCCATAGTACCTTAACCACAGTGACATCATATCTTGTCTTGTTTACAATGTACACTATTATAGTTATTTTTGACTGATGAGAACACCTACAACAGCTTCTTTGAAGATGTGATCAAAGACTTGCTGTCTGCTTTCATTTTGACAAATGAATCTCGTTAATTTTTGACCAACAAGCAGCCCATTCTCTCCATCAGGTGGATGGACTACTGAAGCTTTAGAAAAGGCAACTAACCATAATGACAGCTAGATTATGACAATCTTTAAAAAATATATTACTACATATAAAATTGTTGTTTGGTGTATAGCTAGCTAGCTACCTACTGAATTTAGTTTTGAGGATTATCCTCAGATGTGGGTGGAGGTTCGTTGTATAGATTTACAGAGAGGTGAGTGTATAATGACACCACCATTCATATTGTTATAATTGGGAGTGGTACTGCTGGAGGTATCACAGTGTCATACATAAGTAAAATGATTCCTATCCCATATCTGGGGACACACAGATCATAATTATTCTTTGGGATACTAAGTTACAACCAGTTCAAATACCATGCAAAATGTAGCTCTTCCAAATAGCTATCAAAATTAGTCCTCTTGAGTCTAAGAATGACCAAATTTCAAGACAAAACTTATAGATATGTGTGTAAAATACATTTGAGTAATGAATGCAGCCACAAGTGTTGATGAGACACACCTATTTAATTTGACAGGGATAATGATATGCTACAAACATACCAAGTAATTTTGTGGGATAGGATGTACGTGCACTTGAGTTATCCTGGTCATTTTTGTACATGGGGAGAACCAGCTGAAGATCTGGAGTTTTAAACCACAGTCTTTTGAACTTTCGTTTGACCTCACTAGGCTCAGAGCTAGTCAGCTGGCCTAGTAGGTAGTGCTAAATAATAATTAACACAACACTTCATTTAGTTGTAACAATATCAGAGAGAGTCACAATATTACATTTAGTTGTAACAATACAACTAAATGTAATAATGTAAATGTTGCTAATTATTGGTGCCTACCCTGCACCACAGTGATATAGATATACTGTGCTAGCAAACTTAGCAGCATCCACACCTTCATAGTACTACACTAGGATATAATATAGATAAGATTCTCAAGAGCAGACTGAAAGACACCAATCCAGTTTAATTGACTATACTTCCTGGTTTACAACATTAATAGAACTTCACCCCCTGAAATAAGTCACAGGACACTTTAATGTGTGTATTTGGAATGGAGAGGTTCCACACTGTAGATAACAAATAACTGATACCTAGTTTGCTTCATTCTGAGACCACTGTAATAATAACTGTATAATAGGCTATGGGAGAGGTATAGTTTCCATGTATAGCATACACAGTATTCAATATCATGGGTAAGATGCCAAGTATTATGCATAATAGCTACAAAAACAATAGATTCAGGTTGGGTGTCCATTATTCATACTTCAGTAATTCAAGTACAATTATTATCCTAACCACAGTGACATCCAATCATGTCTTGTTTAGAGTCTATACATTATTATAAAGTTAATTGTTTGATGATGAGAACACCTGTAACAGCTTCTTTGAAGATGTGATCAAAGGCTTGTTGTCCACTTTCATTTTGATGATGTCCAGTAATGAAAGTTTATCTAGTTAAAGATTTCACACAAACACAGTTCCAGTGAGGAGAGAAACTTTTAAAATCCAATTTTAAAGGAGTAAGGGCAGAATGGGCTGCTGGATGGTCAAAAAGTTTCTCTCCTCACTGGAACTGTGTTTGTGTGAAATCTTTAACTAGATAAACTTTCATTACTGGACATCATCAAAATGAAAGTGGACAACAAGCCTTTGATCACATCTTCAAAGATTATAATGATAATGTTATTCACAACATTATTATAAAGTTAATTGTTTGATGATGAGAACACCTGTAACAGCTTCTTTGAAAAGAGAAACTTTTTGACCATCCAGCAGCCCATTCTCATCACTAGTATAATATAATTCTACTCCCCCCTCCCTTACTCCTTTAAAATCCCATTGCCACTTCTGCCACTAGCTAGTGTGTGCTCTGAGAATATATGGACATTTTTGATTGATGCATACATAATATTACTTTCTGGTGTATAGCTAGCTAGGAACTGAATGATGTATTTTAGAACTTCGTTTTCATAGGTGTGAGGATTCTCCTCAGATGTGGGTAGATTTGTTGCATAGATCAGAGGAGATTGTTGAGAGTTAAGTGTATTGAACTGATGAAGACACCTCTGTGAAGGAACTGAAGTTGCATTGAGACATTTAAGTTTTTTAAAGCACCTAAAGTAATTGTTTTTTGAGGCACTATAAGATCATTTTATTGGTTAATAGAAGTAGTTAAAACTTGTCATTTTTAAATCATTACTTTTATTGGTTTATAGTTCTAGCCAATCAGAACTTAAAAAGACCTATTTTCATTTTTGAGAGAGAATGTTTCGCAGCTAGGTATAACTTATTTCTGTCTTTTAAAGAAATTAAGTATTTACTAGCTACTCTCCTAATACCAGATCCCTAACAACCTCCATAGCTTTGGTTGATATTGAACACCCCCTCCCTATTATTAGGACACCAGGATTGTTACAGCTTGTGTACACAACACAAACTATACCCTCCCCCCAAATGAGGCCCCACCCTACACCTTTTTGGGGTCCTTCTATGTGTAAATTTCCTTACAGTATTCTTATAGTATATTACAGTAATCTTATTTTATGGTCAGTAATCTTATTATATATTATTGAATATTACAAGTATATTACAAATGACGTAATGTCGAGGATTTACACATAGAATCACCCCCTTTCCCCTCCCCCCCAAGGTGTCTAGAATAGAGAAGTTCCACTGTTGCATTAGCTAGTATAATAATATAACAGATAGCTAATTATGAAGCCATGCTCAGAAGGGGAAAATAAATTAGAGTTGAATGGTACCATCACAACAGTAAACCACTTCTTACATTTGATGTCTTGTCATATCAGATTAACAGCATGAATATTATTTTACTGGTTTTGGGTACTAGGGAGTTGTAGTGAAGTGAAAGTATAAGAACCTCATTATTCATTAATGTCCTAACTATTCCTTCATCAACTGTCCTTTCTTCTCTTGTTCCTTTACTTTTCTATGCTAAGTAACCCCATCCATTCATATCCTCACACTCTTTATTATTATTGTAGGATTTGCCAACACTACTACCAGTTGTCCAGTAGCTATGCCTTCTCCACTAATACAAGTCACTCCTATTCAACAAAGACAGTGCACTCCAGTAGTCACCACTATAACACAACAATCCTTCACCAGTGGAGCACAAGAGGGTTGGAAAGAGGAGACAGCCAACTGTACTGTGTTAATTGGAGGTCTGGGTGGATTGACAGCTCTCATGGCTCTACTACTGGTGTTAGTAGTGCTGGGATGGGTGTGTTCATGCTACAGGAGGAGGGGCTCCACTATAAAGGAAAGGTGAGAAACTACCCATAACTTTAATAGTGTAAAGAATTATCATGTTCAGTAAAAGGTGAGATTCCCTTCTTTTTGCTGCCTAACCTAACTACAGAGTTAACACTCCTACTGATGATCATGAGAGGTTCTTTAACAATCCTGACTATGGTACAACTGTCCTCTCAGAACCACATCAGTATAGCCTGGATGGTTCCCAAGACACACTTCTTTCTTCTAGTAGGACCCAACCCAGGGGAGTAGGAACAGGGGGGGAAGAGGGGGCAGTCAACCCCCCAATATTTCTAAAGGGAAGGCAAATGTGCCTTTTGCCCCCCCCCCCCCCCCCCCCCAATATTTTGCTTCTATACAGTAGTAATATAGCAGAGTCAAAGTGTCACTCCTTTGCCTATATTCTATTTTTCCACCCACACACTTGGTCAATTTGCATAAACTACTATGGTTGCAGGCCCAATACCTTGGAAATTGGAAAGCACTGACTGAATTGCATTACTAATGTGTTGAGTCAGTGTAACACTGACTCACACATTAGCACACTGACTCACATACAGTCAAACCTTGATTTCCTTTAGACTGCTACAAGATCTAGAATAATTAATTAATTGGTAGGACACTTACACATCTAACACATTCACTTGGGATTATTCTGTGGTAAAACCATAATATTTATATCTTTGACTTCATACAAAATTAATGCCTACATATCACATGTACACATGCATAGGATCATGTGTGCATATATATGCATGTGACACGACCAGGCCCGCGCACGTCCAGTGTCTAGTGTTTTGCCCCCCAATAAATTTCATCTTCCTACTCCACTGCAACCACCAGATGCCATTTATGATGCTGTTACTGAAACATCAGATGGGAAGGATCACATACCGGAAGTGGGATGAGTAGGGCTATACTCTACCTATGATGTCATTATAACAGATGAGAATATCTCCATAGACCATAGAGATGAATACCACAAAGAAGGGGAGCCTGGGAGGTAGTACCCTATGAGGAACCACGACCCAGAGGGAGAGCAACTAGGAAAAGGATCATGTAGCCAAGCCACAGAAGGAGAGTGTCCAAACAGATGAAGAACTCTATTTGAATTCAGCCATAGCTGAGCCACAGCATACACCTACCTCCACAGATGAAGTAGAATATTCAAAGCTCCATCATTGAAAACATAACCACTAATACACCTAGACACATGCAAAAATTGTAATAATTATTATCATTAGAATCATAGATAAGATTTTAGTAATAATCTACAGTGAAACCTCGCTCTATTCCAACCTCCTGAAATGAGGATACCTCTGCATACAGCAGAACCTCTCTATTCCAACCCCCTGAAATGAGGACACCTCTGTATACAGTAGAACCCCTCTATTCCAACCCTCTGAAATGAGGACACCTCTGTATACAGTGAAACCTTGCATCCTGAAATGAGGATGCCTCTATGATTATTTAATTTGTAGAGAGGTCTAGTTGAGTAGCTGTATGTCATCAGTTACTATTATTATGTAAGAGATCAAAGCATGTATCCAAAGGTAAACTATATTATTCATTTGATTGTGTATTATAGTTATATGTGTGATGTAGACTGTATTAAAAAGAGAGCTCCTTACTTAACTTTAACTCTTAGCTCCTTAGAGTTACTTCCCAGCAGTGAGAAAGATGTCACTTATCCACTTCTTTTAGTAACTGCATGTCAATTACACAAGGACTGTTAGATAGGCAGGGAGATACATATCTATTTACTACCAAACATAAACTTTTCTCCTTCTCTCTGGCTTCAAACCATCTGCAGCCTTGGCTGTACTGCTGATCCACAGATAGAGCTATAGCCAATACCCAGTATAACTTTAGCACAATAAGAACATACAACATCCCATGATCCATAGTGATATTAGTTAAGGCCTTGTTCAGATGAACTTTAACCTTATCCATGGTTGCATCAAAATCTAAGGCTGTGGCTTAAATGTCGTGGTTCTCCCTAGCTAAGTCAAAAAATCAAGATTTTCAACATAAGAGTGGAACAATAATATTGGTCATGCTTGATCAATAATTATTCCCAGAGCACACAGTAAACTCACTAGCTAGTAGCAGGAGTGGCAATAGGAGTAAGGGAGGGGAGTTGAATTAGTAATGATGAGAATAAGTTTCTCTACTCTCTTTGTGTGACATTCATCTCTAACTAGATAAACTCTCATTGGTTTAAATCAACTGGATATTATCAAAATGAAAGCAGACAACAAGCCTTTGATCACATCTTCAAAGGAGCTGTTGCAGGTGCTTCTCATCATCAAACAATTAGCTATTTTTATAGTTAAAATAATGTACACTCTAAACAAGACATGATTGGATGTCATTGTGGACATGGTTAGAGTAATAATAATAATGGCTTTTTAATAGTGCTTGTATTAAACTTCATTGAATATTTTGAGATTACTGTAATAATAGCTATGGGAGAGATAAAGCTTCCTGATATGATGCTATAGTATACACAGTATTAAATATCAGGGGGTGAAGTTCTAATAAACAAGCGGTTATGTAAACCAGGAAGTAGCAAATACATTTGAGTAATGGATGCAGCCACAAGTGATGAGACACACACTATCATTTTTGGACATAAGGAGAGCCAGCTGAAGATCTGGAGTTTTAAATCACAGTCTTTTGAAGTTTCATTTGACCTCACTGGGCTCAGAATTAGTCAGCTGGCCTAGTAGGTAGTGCTAAATAATAATTAACTGCCACTTCACAACACTTCATTTAGTTGTAACAATAATTATCAGAGAGAGTCACAATATGCCTCAATATTTCTCTCACACTTTTCATTTTCAGCAGCTAGGTATACTTAACAGTTACTATGTTCAGCTGTTTAAAGGCCAAACTGTGAAGTATCCATCACAACCTCAGAAAGAACAATTCAGCAAAAGCATAATTCTTTGTTATCTATAATCAAGCTTTCACACTGGTTAACAATCATTGCCCAAGACACTAGATATTCACAACAGGGAGCCATGTTTCCTCCTGCTTATTGTTGGTTTTTGGCAATGTATGTGGGTTTATGGTGTCACTAGCTAATACACTGGCCACACCTGCCAAGGTGTCAGTTCATGCAGTTGCAAGTGTATACATGAAGTCATCACAATTATACGGGTATGACATCACAATACTAATTACATCCAGTTACCTGTTCATAGTTTATCACAAAAATGTAACAACACAACAAAACACAAGGTCAACATAACAAAGTGAAACCACACAACTGGCTCCACAATTCATTTCAATGACATGAATATTAATACAATACCACTTCTTCATAGATTTGCTGAGAAGTGGGCGTGTCTTGGACTGAAGGGTGTGACTTTGAGTGGGAGACAACACTATAGCTGGGGTTGGTAGCCATTTGTGTGGGTGTGTCTTGAACTGAAGGGTGTGACTTTGAGTGGGAGACAACACTATAGCTGGGGTTGATAGCCATTTGTGTGGGTGTGTCATAGTCTGATGGGTGTGGTTTAGAGACAGTGCTGTAGCTGGGGGAGGAAATAATAATTATTGAATGTGGGCGTGTACATTTATTTAATTCTAGAATGGCTCAGATCAAGGAATTATTAAAAATGGTAGTTGACCAAATTAACCGTTTGGCATGATTTCCTGCTCAAGACATCCATCATCTTCACACCCCTTGGGTGTGGTCTAAAGTAACCAGCCTCAATATCAGCTCCTTAGAGCATGCTCAATTTGCTCTGTCATGTGCCCACTATGCATAGTTGCCAACTTTTCCAGATCAAAATCCGGGACAGGAAGTCACACCTCCAGACTACACACATTTTAGGAGCACCCCCCTTCCCCCCCCCTGCATTTGACCTTTGCACTTCAATGTTTATTGTTTATTTTTAGTTAGCATAGTTCTGTTAGCTCAGCTAGCTAGTACAAATGGAGTAGGGTTTTTTTTTTTTTTTTTTTTTTTTTTGCATTTCTGCAGATAAGTTAGTCAGACTGAGTGTGGTTTTCCTCGTGTACAGTTCAGTGTTGGAGTACCACTGATTTTAATAAGTGTCTAGACAATAACTGTGAACCAGGCAGGAACAGGGAAGTGTTAAAAAAAACGGATTTCTGCAAAACCAGGAAGGTTGGCAACTATGTCTATGCCTATGCCCTGTCACAGCAGAATAACAATGGTATCAGTGAAATAAGGATATTATATGTAGTTTCAGTGAGAGATTTTGACCTTTCACTGATGCTATATACAATACAAGAAAAGATCTTCTTGTTCATTCTAAAGTGTGTGTCAATTATAACTATGCCTCAATTTCCTTTCTCGATCTTTATTTTCAGTTGCTTACCATTTAATGCAAGTGTTGACTTCGTAAGAACAATAATTCTCTGTCTAAGTTAAGGGAATCTCACCTTTTACTGAACATGATAATACTAAGTTATGGGTAGTTTCTCACCTCTCCTTTATAGTGGAACCCCTCCTCCTGTAGCATGAAAACACCCATCCCAGCACTACCAACACCAGTAGTAGAGTCATGAGAGCGGTCAATCCACCCAGACCTCCTCCTAAGGCTGTACAGCTTGTTGTCTCCTCTTTATGTGCCTCTTGTGCTCCACTGGTGAAGGATTGTTGTGTTATAGTGGTGACTACTGGAGTGTACTGTCTTTGTTGAGTAGGAGTGACATGTTGTGTTATAGTAGTGACCACTGGAGTGCACTGTCGGATGACATGTTGTGTTACAGTGGTGACCATTGGAGTGCACTGTCCTTGTTGAGTAGGAGTGACATGTTGTGTTATAGTAGTGACCACTGGAGTGCACTGTCGGATGACATGTTGTGTTACAGTGGTGACCATTGGAGTGCACTGTCCTTGTTGAGTAGGAGTGACTTGTATTAGTGGAGAAGGCATAACTACTGGATGACTGGTAGTAGTGTTGGCAACTCCTACAATAATAGTGATTATACTATATCCGAATGAAAAATATAGAAGAATAGAATAATATGATGAGGTTACACAGCTTAGAAAAGTAAAGGAACAAGAGAATAAAGAAGGACAGTTGATGATCTTTACTCTAGAAATAGTTAACTTATGACATTATACTTTCATTACAAGTTGCAACAAGATAATATTCATGCTCAAATTACAATGTTTTCTATGACAGAACATGTAGGGGATTGTTGTTCATGGTTCCTTTTAGGCTTTTCTGTTGTGATCCCATCCAACTCTGATTTCATTAAACTCACTTCATCTAGTGGGACCACATCCATCTAGGGATATTAGACTACTTCAAAGTCAAGGATGTTGTGTGAGGACTACTTCCTGTCAGTATAGTAGTTATAGTAGACCATCCTATAGTTAGTTCATTTAGCTGTAGATAATCTTTAATGTATAGCTAGAGAGGCATTCCACCTAGGCCATAACCACATGCATGTTCCTATTACTATTACTCTGAGCATAGCTTCACAATTCTCTGTTATATTTGAACTGGAAATCTTGAGACAAATTAATGGGGACTCATTTTAGGGGGTTAAGCTCTGCTATTTGGGACATATCCAAAAGTCCTTAATATAGGATTTCAGGGAGTTGGAGTAGAGAAGTTTCACTATAGACACTTTACAGATAGCCACTATAGGCAGCTACTCTGGACCAGCAATGTTTCATCTGGGGAGAAGGTGGCACAGGGGAAGCTTCCTCCCCCAGATGGCTCAACCTATCCTCCTAAAACATTATACAATGCATTAAATTGCTATTCAAAGTTACATATTGAGATTTTAAAAAGTCACAATAGTGTCTAAATCTTCATCCATTTAAAGTCTCTGTCCCCTCAATGCTCACCCTCAGGGCTTTATCTAATGCTTCATCACACAATCTATTTCTGAGCCTTGTTTTCATTAGTTTTATTTCAATGAATCTTCTGGGAGTGTGCACTTTGCTTATAGAAGCTAAAAGTGCAACACCGAATGATGCCCCCCCCCACCCCCCACTCCCCTAGCAAAAATTGGGTGCTTCTGTATATGTAAATTCCACATCATTACTATTACCTCTGTAATTAATAAGATTACTGTAATATACCATAAGAATACTGTAAGGAAATTTACACATAGAAGCACCCCAAAAATTCCTAGATAAAAATTTCTAAACCTTGACCAGGTAATGTACATAGTTATTATAATGTCTAACAAACCCCTATATACAAGAGGTGGCTCAAACCAGTAATATTATTCAAGTAATGCTGTACAACACTTACTGCATGTCACCCCTGCATCCTGAACACACCCAACAGTTGAAATACGTCCTCCAGGGCAATCAATAAGTCTGTTCTGCTCTCCATTGCACCTATAATCAAATAATCCTGTGGCTAGTGTACTTTTTCCAAAACAGGAATTCACACAAGCTGCTGCACCTTTAGATGTGGAGGGTTGGAATAAGTAGTACAGCTATAGCAGTGTTCACTTACCTGTGACAGGGAATCCCAACTGCCTACACACTACCTGGGCTTCATTGACATCCCAGTTACCTTGACATACTGCTCTCCATCTCTGCATATAACATACCTCAATGTAACCTGTTAATACAGTCGGGGTAGGAGTCCCTATCACTCTGATAGCACCTTCTTCCCCGCAACTCTCATCTACTATAGCAAATGAGAAAGTATTACTATACAGCTGATTACTAGTGCCTACCCTGCGCCACAGTGATATAGATATACTGTGCTAGCAAACTTAGCAGCATCCACACCTTCATAGTACTACACCAGCTAGGATAGATGAAATTCTCTAGAGCTGACTAAAAGACGCTTACTTTTATATCTGCGGTTATCAGTGTTGCCAGGTTGCTGTCCACAGACTAAAGAAGGACTTTGGCCTAAGGCCACCGCAAGGGGGGTGTGTGGGAGGAGAATGTACTTCCTCCCGAACATAGCTGCGAAAACCAAAATTTTACCACTTTCTAATCAAAACTTTGATACTGAAAATGAATGATTATTAATTTTGATTGAGTGTTATGTGCATGAGCTAGAGGGGCACCAGCTATTTTAGAAAGAAATGTCATAAAAGATTCAGAAAAAAACCCACAGAACTCTCTTTTGACCTTGATCCATCCACAGACAATTTTCTGCCCCAAAAATCCACAAATAATGTCGATAAATCCATGAACCTGGCAACACAGGGTTATTACTTTTGGTTTAGCTACATTATTAGCTAGGTCCACTGAACTATTAGTTTTCGAAAGGTGGCCTCATTTCCTGTTAATACAAAAGCTGACATATCCAAGTGTCCTTATACAGAGGTGTTCTCGAGAGTTGCAATAGACCTGCTCTGCTGATGTACGTAAATATGGAAGTACTTTTTGGGAGGGGATTCCACTGTATAGAGGTGTTCTCATTTGAGGAGATGAGGTCCAAATGAGGACATCTATGAGTCTTGCCTCTGATAAAAAAAATATTGTTATGTAATAATATAGATTTTAGAATAGGGGCCCAAGTGCCCCCACTGCCCCAAGGTTCCTCCGCCTATACAAGGTGTCCAGAATAGAGGTTCTGCTGTAGTATATCATGTGTACTGTAGTTACTAAAGTATGTATAATGGACACACAATTAATTTTTTTGTAGCTCTTGGCATCTTGTGCATGATAGCATGCTATAGCATCTTATCAGACTACCACAGAAGCTTTATCTCTCCCATAGCTTTACAGGTACTATTACAGTAGTCTCAGAATATTTAGACCTCATAATTCAAGAGCCATATTTCCCTAACCACAGTGACATCATATCCTTGTTCCATTGTACACATCCTGTCCAAGTGAGGACATCACTGTATTAGCTAGAGGACTTAGAATAAATAATTAATTAACTTCACCCCCTGAAATAAGGTCACCCCTCAATCACAGGACACTTTATGTGTCACAGGGCATCTGGAAGAATAGAGAGGTTCCACTGTAGATAGTAAATAAGTAGCTATATCATGTACTGTAGTAGTTACTGAGTGAGTATGAATAAAGAACACACAACCTGAATCTATTGTTTTTATAGCAACTATGCATATACTTGGCATCTTACCCATGATATTTAATATAGGCATAGGAAGTTATTTTTGTTTGGGGGGGGGGTTAGGGCTATATTAATAGCCTCAGTTCTGGCAGAAACAGTCAGGATTCAAGGATTCACTTCAGGTAAGCTGAAAAATTTATGGGGGCTCCAGCCTCTGCAGAGTCCCCCTACTTCCTACGCCTATGTTTAATACTGTGTATGCTATAGCATCATATCAGACTACCATGAAAACACTATCACTTCCATAGCTTACAACTACTCTCAGAATGATCAATGACAAACTACAAGTAGACCTCATAATTCAAGAGCCATATTACCCTAACCACAGTGACATCATATCCTGTCTTGTTAGGACTTTACATTTATTTGATGATGAAAACACCAGCAACAAGAGCAACAAGAGCATCTTTGAAGACATGATCAAAAGCTTGTTGTTTGCTTTCATTTTGATGATGTCCAGTTGATTTGAACCAATGAGAGTTTATCTGGTTTAAGATGCCAAACAGAGTTCCAGAACTAGTTTTTGACTAACAAGCAGCCCATTCTCATCATCAGCTGGACTTTAGAAAAGCTGACTAACCATAATAATAGCTATAATGATACAAAACTGTTGTCTGCATGGTGTATAGCTAGCTACTGTATTCAGGATTCAGTTTTCAAAGGTGTGAGGATTCTCCTCAGATTCATGCAGCTGTGGATGGAGGTGTGTTGTATAGATCTGCTGAGAGGTGAGTGTATATTGCTCAAGTGGAGGACACCATTGGTATTGTTATTATACTTGGGAGTGGTACTACAAAAAGGTGTATACACCTTCCTGATGACGCACGCATGCACACACGTGCGCGCGCACACGCACACACACACACACACACACACACACACACACACACACACACACACACACACACACACATGCACACACTGGCTTTTCCCTCTTATGCCTCTTCAGGTCTCCTGTCCTGCTGAACTTCCTGCTGCACTCCACCCCATCTTGTTTTCTTGTGCCTATATTTGGTCTGGTCTCTGCTGCTGTGCTTACTGGCACTTCCTCATTCACTACTACATCTGTGGCTCCTCTGTGATGGAACACTTGTGGACAGCTAAATCACCTCTACTCCTAAACCACCGCCCACAGACAGAGCACCTCACCAAACCTCTCTGCTCATGGATAGGTCTTCTCCTCTCAGCAGTGCACTTGTGCCTGGCCTTGTCCACCTCTCTTCTAAACATTACTGCACTGCTATTGTGTTCTATAGCTCCTTTGCTATATGCTGCACACCATCCTTTCCTGTCTTGTGCCTCCTTATACCATGTGCTTGCACCAGTTGGAATTTTCACAACCTGTGTCCCTCTTCACTGTGTCTATCCACCTCTTCCTGGGACCGCAGCATAGTCAAACCTGAGGCAGCCAGCTGAAAAGGGTGATCTTTGGCATGTGTCCGTTGGGCATCCTGAGTCACATCACCCTCAAGGTCTCTGACGGGATGCACTCCTCCCACTGCTGTTTGTTGGTAATGCCCAGCACAGTGCGGATGCACCTGGAGTCTAGCCTCTTCAGATGACTACTCAATGGGGTCCAACTCTCACCTCCATACAGGAGCACTGACAACACACAAGCCTGGTAGATGAGCCTGGTAGATGAGCCTCTTTGTCATCAGAGTCAGGTGCTTGTTGTTGAAGACTGCCTGTCTGAGTGCACCAAAGCATTTGCTATGTGACTGTCCACTTCAGCATCTATCCTTCCATTGTCAGCAATTATAGAGCCTAAGTACCGAAACTCCTTCACCAGCTCAATCTTCTCACCACTGGCCACACAAATGGACTGCTGATCTGCCTCTGTTACATTGTGTCCGACCACCTGAATTTACTATGCTCATGGTCAGGCCAAAATCCTGTGCTGTGGATCTATACTCCCTACCAGCTGCCTCTGTCCCTGCACGTGGACAATTAACTGGCCATCACTTTCCCCACCACTTCCAACAGCGCTATGCCTCACCAGTTGTCACAGCTTCTCAGATTGCCTCCCAAGTGCTCTTCTCACCTCATTCTTAATGGGTGGCTGCCCCAGCTCCTCATCAGTTCGCCTCTGCTTTACTTTCTGTAGTTGAGCCTCCTCAAACTGGCTTGGCACATTCAGAACTTTGCTAAAGTCTCCCTTTCATCTCTCTTGTTGCTCTGTTGTGGTTGTGCACGGCCTGCCATCCTCATTGTCCACAGTAACCACTCTAGATGGCATCCTACCTCTCCATCCACACTGCAGATCCATAATGCACTCCCACACTTGCTTGCCCCCAAACTTTTCCCTCTCATGCCTCCTGTGCCTTCCTCTTGAACCATTCATCCTTTGCCTTCCTCACTGCCTGCCTGGCCCTGCCTTGAGCCTCCCTAAACTTCACCAGCTCTTCCCAATCACCAATGGCTAGCCACTTGGTATAGGCTACATTCCTTGTTTGGAGATAAGGTCTGATGTAGTCCTCAGAGTCCAGAAACCAATCAGGCTAACTCCTCATGGCTCTTCCCAGGGTTTCAACTGCATCTAAAAGAGATGTCCTCATTGCTCTCTATAATTTTTTCCTCTACCATCCCATTATCAGGCCACTCTTCTCTCTTCTTCACCACAGCTTCCACATAATCCTTCCTCTTAGACCTCACTTCATCTCTCTCTTACTACTATGAAGACCCCTTAACCCTGAAACTCAGTTATTGTGGTTCAGCTGTTTAAAGGCTAAACTGTGCAGTATTTAGCTATCACCACCGCAGAAAGAACAATCCAGCAGAAGTATAACCCTTTGTTTCTATTATAATCAAGATTTCACACTTCTAGCTAGTTGTGCAATCAAATTTTTAACTAATTAGGCATTGGTACATTATGTATCTTTTACCTATTAGCTATTCTTTCCAGCATTGCTCAAATTTTTAGACTATTAGCTATTCCCACAAGGTTACCTCAAAAGACTTGAAGAAGTCATAGCTAGCTAGCTACTAGTAGAGCCATAATGCTAGCTTCTATTATTTACTTGCAACATTACTGAGGCTTCAATATAGTCTTGTAGTGCTCTATCTTGTTGGGAACCAAAGGATACAGAAAATACAAGATCAACCAGATCAACTGAGCTAGAACTAGCCATGCTGGATGGGCACTATTTAGGAACTTCAGTGATCATTACCTATTAATAATTCCTATGCTCAGACCTACCCACAAACAGGGAACCCTGCTAACTGTTGGTGTTTATGGTGTGTGCAACTATTAAAATACATGTGGTATTAAAATTTAATTCAAAAGGCTACATAATTCCTTTTGAAGTGAAGAGGTCACTTATACACTGACCACACTTCACCTCAGTTCCAAGTACAGTATAGCTATTATAGTCATAACCTTGCACAACATAACACAGTCACAAGATCAACACAACAAAGTGAAACAACAACACAACAAAACATCACAACAAAACAACAAAACACAAGGTCAACACAACAAAAAGTAACAACATAAACATAACAAAGTGAAACAACACAACTGGCTCCACAGTTCATTTCAATAGCATGAACGTTAATAGCTACAATGCCACTTCTTCATAGGTTTGCTGAGAGGTGGGTGTGTCTTGGACTGAAGGGCGTGACTTTGAGTGGGAGACAACACTATAGCTGGGGTTAATAGCCATTTGTGTGGGTGTGTCATAGTCTGATGGGTGTGGTTTAGAGACAGTGCTGTAGCTGGGAAGGAAATAATGATTATTGAATGTGGGTGTGTACATTGAATGGCTCAGATCAAGATGGTTATAAGCTTGTATGCAGAAGGTGAAGTTGACTGTTTGGCATACACATCCGCTTAATCACCTTCACACCCCTTGAGTGTGGTCTAAAATAACCAGCCTCAAATATCAGCTCCTTTGAGCATGCTCAGTTTGCTCTGTCATGTGCCCAATTCTATGTGGTTTTATGTCCTCTGCCCTGTCACAGCAGAGTAGACAATGACAGCAGTAAAATGATATCTGTAGATCATTGAGAGATCTTGGCCTTCATTGATGCTACAATGCAACAAAAGATTGTTATTCTTTCTAAGTGTGTCAATTAAAACTATGCCTCGATTTTCTCTTCATTTTCAGTTGCTTACCATTTTAATGCTCAGCTGTTTAAGAATCCAAGTGTTGCCTTTGTAGGAACAATAATTCCCTAACTAAGTTAGGTGGCATAGAAGGGAATCTCACCTTTTACTGAACTTTATAGCTACTAAGTTATGGGTAGTTTCTCACTTTTCCTTTATAGTGGAGCCCCTCCTCCTGTAACATGAACACACCCATCCCAGCACTACCAATACCAGCAGTAGAGCCATGAGAGCTGTCAATCCACCCAGACCTCCTCCTAAAAATGTACAGCTTGTTGTCTTTTCTTTACATGCCTCTTGTGCTCCACTGGTAGTGCACTCCTCTGAGTGTGTTATAGTGGTGACCACTGGAGTGCACTGTCCTTGTTGAGTAGGAGTGACTTGTATTAGTGGAGAAGGCATAGCTACTGGACAACTGGTAGTAGTGTTGGCAACTCCTATAATAATAATAAAAAATATAGAAGAGTAGGATATGATGGGGTTACACAGCATAGAAGCAAGAGCAGTTGATGAACTTTACAGTACATTAATGAATAGTGAGGTTCTTATATACTATGCTTTCACTATATACAACTCCCTAGTACCAGAAACTAGCAAGAAAATTAATATTATGCTCAAATTACTCTGACATGACAAGACATGTAGGGGGTTGTTGTGCAAGTATAAGAAATTATGGTTCCTTTTAGGCTTTACCATCCCATCTCTAAATTTTTATTTTTTAGTTCTTTAAATTTATTTATTTCCATTTCTCCCACTCTATTGGGATCACTTCCATCTGGAGATAGCTATTAGACCAAGGATGTTATGTGAAGACTACTGCCTTCCAGTAATTATAGTAGAATACGTGCAGATGTAATCCAGATGTAATCCAGATGTAACTGAGACTAATCTTTAATGTAGGTCCACTTAGGCCATAGCAACCATGTATGTTCCCATTACTTGAAGCATGACTTCATTGTTTTCTGTTCTTGACACCAAATTAAAGTGTTTAATAAGGACCAGGTAATGCATAGTTAATGGATAGTGACAGTTATGTGACAAATCCCTATGAACATGAATACTTGAGGTGACAGCAATGACATCATATTCTGGTAAAATAACGTTGTACAACACTTACTGCATGTCAATCCTGCATCCTCAACACAACTATTTGCAATACGTTCTCCAGGGCAATCAATAAGTCTGTTCTGCTCTCCATTGCAACTATAACTAAATATTGCTGTGGATAGTGTACTTTTTCCAAAACAAGAATTCCTACAAGCTGCTGCACCTTTAGATGTGGAGGGTTGGAATAAGTAGTACAGCTATAGCAGTGTTCACTTACCTGTGACAGGGAATCCCAACTGCCTACACACTACCTGGGCTGCATTGACATCCCAGCCACTTTGACATACTGCTCTCCATCTCTGCATATAACATACCTCAATGTAACCTGTTAATACAGTCGGGGTAGGAGTCCCTATCACTCTGATAGCACCTTCTTCCTCGCAACTCTCGTCTACTATAGCAAATGAAAAGCACATGCTGAATTAATTACTAGAGGTGCCTACCCTGCGCCACAGTGATATAGATGTACTGTGCTAGCAAACTTAGCAGCATCAACACCTTCATAGTACTACACTAGCTAGGATAGACGAGATTCTCTAGAGCTGACTAAAAGACGATTTCGGTTATCAGTGTTGCCAGGTTGCTGTCTAAAAAAATTCCCCTGCAAGGGGGGATGGTGTGGAAGAGGAATGTACTTCCTCCCCCCCCCTCCCCCAACAAAGCTGCAGAAACCAAAACTTTACCATTTTCTAATCAAAACAAATAGAGGGGCAGGCACCTAGATAAAGTTAATTAATGTCATAAAGGATGGATAAAATCAGACAGAACTCTACTTTTGACCTTGATCCATCCACAGACAATTTTCTGCCCCAAAAATCCAATGTTGATATATCCATGAACCTGGCAACACAGGGTTATTACTTTCGGTTTAGCTACATTATTAGCTAGGTCCACTAAACTATTAGTTTTCGAAAGGTGGCCTCATTTCCTGTTAATACAAAAGCTGACATATCCAAGTGTCCTTATACAGAGGTGTTCTCATTTCAGAGAGTTGCAATAGACTTGCTCTGCTGATGGAAATATGGAACCATTCTTTTTGGGAGGTGGTTCTACTGTATACAGAACAGAGGTGTCCTCATTTGAGGGGATGATAGAGGAGTTCCACTGTATACAGAGGTGTAAATAAGGTCACCCCTTTAATCACAGGACACTTAAATTGTGTCCCAAGGCATAGTCCAGGAAGATGATTTTTAGTATGTAACTAGATTTGTGGTCTAGAGTGTCAACTCTCTGATAATCATACTCAGTACCAAGTTGCATAAAATTAATGTGAATTTCAAAAAAAAAAAAAAAAAACAGTAGAGTTTGATGACATAAAGGGTGTCTGCAGTGTATTAATAATTATTCAATTTGTCTATAGCTAACGTTCTTATGTGTATGTTGTCAATAACACGAGTCTTGCCTCTGATAGAAAAAAATTGTTGTGAAATTTATTCATTGATTTTAGAATAGGGGCCCATAGGTGCTAGAGAATGGGGGTAACTGCTCCCACTGCCCCCAAGGTTCCTCTGCATCCAAAATTGAGGTTCCACTGTAGATAATAACTATTATAGTGGACCATGTACTGTATACGTAGTTACTGAATAATGGACACACAACCTGAATCTATAAGCATTATACTTACTAATACTGTGTATGCTATAGCATCAAACCATCTCTCTCATATCTTATAGCTACTATATATTACAGTAGTCTCAGAATGTTCAATAACAAACTACAAGTAGACCTCATAATTCAAGAGCCATATTACTCTAACCACAGTGACATCATATATTTTTGATGATGAGAACACCAGCAAGAGCTTCTTTGAAGACATGATCAAAGGCTTGTTGTCTGCTTTCATTTTGATGATGTCCAGTTGATTTGAACCAATGAAAGTTTATCTGGTTAAAGATACCAAACAGAGTTCCAGAGAGGGGGGAAAACTAGTTTTTGACCAACAAGCAGCCCATTCTCATCATCAGCTGGACTTTATAAAAGCTGACTAACCATAATAATAGCTATAAAAGAATTGATACAAAATTGATTTCTGGTGTATAGCTGGACTGTATTCAGATTTCAGTTTTCAAAGGTGTGAGGATTCTCCTAAGATGTATGCAGATGTGGATGGAGGTATGTTGTAGAAATCTGCTGAGAGGTGAGTGCATATTGCTCAAGTGGAGGACACCACCATTCATCTTGTTATAATTGGGAGTGGTACTACTACATAACCCTCCCGGTATGTGTGGATGACAGACACACATGTGTGCACATGCACATGCACACACACACACACACATATGGGATGATAATTATGGTACACATGTAATAGGATACACACTTTTGAGTTATCCTGGTCAAGACATAGAGATAACCAGTTGGATCTGCAGTTTTAAGTCACAGGGAGTGATAATTATATATAGGTAGTGCATTTTTTGAAATTTCACTATACCATATAGGCTCAGTGCTAGTGGGTAGGGCCAAATATAATTAACTACTACCTCTTCATATTTCTTTAATTTAGCCCTGAGGGTATAGTACTTGGATGACCAGACCCCACCCATAACACAATACAAAAATTATGCCTCAATTATTTTCTCTCCCACTTTTCATTTTCAGCTGCTACATACACTTTCACAGTTAGCTATTGCAGTTCAGCTGTTTAAAGGCTAAACTGTGCATCTATCACCACCTCAAAAAGAACAATTCAGCAGAAGTATAATCCTTTGTTTCATTATCTATAATCAAGCTTTCACACTGGTTAACATTCCTTGTGTAATCAAAATTAATTTTTAACTATAATAATATAGGCATTGGCACATTATGCGTTTTTTACTTTCCAGCAATATAGACTATTAGCTATTCCCACAAGGTTACCTCAAAAGACTTGAAAAAGTCATAGCTAGCTACTAGTAGAGCCATAATGCTAGCTTCTATTATTTACTTGCAACATTACTGAGGCTTCAATATAGTCTTGTAGTGCCCTATCTTTTTGTTGGGAACCAAAGGATACAGAAAATACAAGATCAACCAGATCAACTGAGCTAGAATTAGCCATGCTGGATGGGTACTATTTAGGAACTTCAGTGATCATTAATAATTCCTATGCTCAGACCTACCCACAAACAGGGAACCCTGCTAACTGTTTATGGTGTGTGCAACTATTAAAATACGTGTGGTATTAAAATTTAACTCTAAAGGCTACATAATGCTACATAATGCTACATAATTCCTTTTGAAGTGAAGAGGTCACTTATACACTGGCCACACCACCTCAGTTCCAAGTACAGTATATTATAGTCATAACCTTGCACAACACAACACAGTCACAAGATCAACACAACAAAGTGAAACAGCAAAACATCACAACAAAACACAAGGTCAACACAACAAAAAGTAACAACATAAACATAACAAAGTGAAACAACACAACTGGCTCCACAGTTCATTTCAATAGCATGAATGTTAATACAATGCCACTTCTTTATAGGTTTGCTGAGAAGTGGGTGTGTCTTGGACTGAAGGGTGTGACTTCAATGAGTGGGAGACAACACTATAGCTGGGATTGGTAGCCATTTGTGTGGGTGTGTCATAGTCTGATGGGTGTGGTTTAGAGACAGTGCTGTAGCTGGGAAGAAAATAATGATTATTGAATGTGGGTGTGTATATCAGATCAAGGAGTAATTGTATGAAGAAGGTAAAGTTGACCAAATTAACCATTTGGCATGATTTCCTGCTCAAGACATCCACTTAATAATATTCTATTGGAAAAACACTTTACACCATAGGCATAATAATCACTATTATTATTATAGCTAGGTATCATGTAACATCATGTATCTATCATTTGGGTTATACACATAAGTTTGTTCTATAAGCATGCTCAGTACATGTTGCTATGGTATCACATTATCTATCTAAAGTACAACTATGTTTTAATTTCCTTTCACACACACACACACACACACACACACACACACACACACTACAAGCACAAGTGTATTACCTATTATGTAGATATCTCCTGGAATCTTACCCATGATATTAATACTTGTGTATGCTATAGCATCATATCAGACTACCATGAAAGCTTTGTCTCTCCAATAGTTTATAGCTACTATTACAGTAGTCACAGAATATTCAATAACAAACTACGTATAAGTACAATTATTATCCTAACCACAGTGACATCCAATCATGTCTTGTTTAGAGTCTACATTATTATAAAGTTAATTGTTTGATGATGAGAACACATGCAACAGCTTCTTTGAAGATGTGATCAAAGGCTTGTCCTGCTTTCACTTTGATGATGTCCAGTAATGAAAGTTATCTAGTTATGAACACTGTTCCAATGAGTAGAGAAACTTTTTGACCACTCCCCCACTGTTGTATTAGTTAACTAAAACTAAAACTAAAATGGATAATAGTTCAGTAATTTCTTCACTACTAAAACTAAACTAAACTGTAGTTCACTTACTTGCCAAAACTATAACTAAACTATTTACATCATATTGCACCAAAAACTAAACTAAAACTAACGAGAGCAGAGGTTGAATCTAATAATAGTTGAGCACACCTCCAGCTGATAATTATTGTATTAATGTTTGTAGTTAACAAGCAGCATTCATCCCATGGAAGCAAAAAATTACATTTCCAACTAACTTAAACTATGATTGTATAAGTTGATTGCCCCAAAATAGCTACCATGGTCTTGTAACTAACTAGAACTAAACTAATGCTAGGCTCTTGTAACTAACTAAAACTAAACTAAAAGAAATACCAGGCTCTTGTAACTAACTAAAACTATACTAAAATGTTGTAAGATTCCAATAACTAACTGAAAACTAACTAATAGTCCAAAACTACTAACTAAACAACAATACACTCCCCTCCCTTACTCCTTTAAAATCCCATTGCCACTCCTGTCACTAGCTAGTGAGTTTACTGTGTGCTCTGGGAATAATATTATGTGTTGCAGACATATTGATCAAGCATGACCAATAATAATTGTTCCTTGTATAAATAGAAGGAAACATCCTCAGGTGAGGCTTTATAGAAAAGCTGCACTGGCTATAACAATAGCTAGATTATGACTATCTTAAAATATAATGGACATTTGATTGATGCATACATGCAAATTACTTTCTGGTGTATAGATAGCTAGCCACTTAACTGAGTGATATATTAGTTTTCATAGGTGTGAGGATCCTCCTCAGATGTGGGTAGATTTGTTGCATAGATCAGAGGAGATTGCTGAGAGTTAAGTGTATTGAACTGATATGACATTTAATGTAAACTTGTTTATTTTTAAAGCACCTAAAGTAAAATTGTTTTTTGAGGCACTATAAGATCATCTTATTGGTAATAGAAGTAGTTAAACTTGTCATTTTATAACCATTACTTTTATTGGTTATTAGTTCTAGTCAATCAGAACATAAAAAGACCCATTTTCATTTTTGAGAGAGAATGTTTCAAATTTTAATTATGTACGTAGGTATACGTAATTTATTTCTATCTTTTAAAGAAATTAAGCATTTACTAGCTAGCTACTCTCCTAATATCTGGTCCCTAACAACCTCCATAGCTTTGGTTGATATTGTTAGACATGAGAGTGGTACTGGCATAAGTTACAGTAAAATGATTCCTTACCCCATACCTTGGGGACACACAAATCATATCCTCATAAATTTTTAACCTTTCTAAGTGTCTGTGAGGGACTTAACTGCCTGACAAACAAGAACAGTAAAAATGATAATTAGAGAACTGAATAAATCTCCAAGGTAAGTAGCTAGCTAGCTACTAACTGATGTTATGATACAATGATAATGTATGTCAAGTGATTATAATAGTGTGTTCCATTGTTCCCTTTACCATAGGGTACACTGTAACTATAGACAGGTTAGCTCCAATCCAGTGACATTGACAGCTGATAGCTATACATCATGACATACACAAATAACAAATCATGTCACTATCATTTCAAGGAAACAACTTTTAAGGAAGTCTAGACATGGTGAATGGACTTGTCATCATTTTCTCTTAGCAATGTCAGGTCTGTAGAAAGAAGATATTTATACACACACAAGACCTTAAAATAAATCAAGGGCTCTTCCAAAAGAGTGTTTTGACCAACAAATGTGTGTGCAAGTAATAGACAGTTCTGAATTCCATCTTTTAGCTACAGTACTCTGGAGTATAGTTAGATAGCTATAATCATACTACGTACTTACTCCAACTCTCCACTTCTAAAGGTGCAGAAACTTCTGAAGTACACTATCCACAGGATTATTTGGTTTTGGGTGTAGCTGCATGGAAATTAGTGAGAATTTTAAAGAAATGATTTTTAGAATGACTGAGAATAGAATTATACTCGCATTCCATAAGATATCAGGCTCCACCCTCACAAAGGTGGGGTTGCATGCGCGCGCACACATGTCTCTGACAGTGGCTCCACCACCATAGGTATAATGGCAAATAGGAAATCTATGTGAGTACATCACCCCTTCTTTTCAGTATTGCTTACAGTAACTAGCTACTAACTATTCTCTTACATGTGATAGCTATATATAACTAAATCAATTGTAGTGGGCATTTTTCTGGTACCATGAACATTCTATTTAGCTAAGACTGTTATTGTGATTAAGCATCAATTGCTTGATAGCTACTCAAGAATATATTACTCAAGAAGCTAAAAATGAATTCATAGCTACTACTAAAAGGAAAGCTAAACTTGGTGAGATTAGCTACCACCATAATGATCCTACATCATTTTAGCAGTAACTAACATCTGTTTTGAGTGAATAGCTATTAAGCAATGCAACATAATAGCTATTCAGCTATTCAATCTACATACATAGTCTAACAATCTTAGATATGTATACATAATTACATAATTACCTGTAATCTTCATGACACCAGACAACAGTGCCCACTATAATAGCAATTCATTGTGGTAATACAGCTATCATCACATGGAGGGAAATAGTTTATTCCAAGAGAGCAGATTATGTAATAGTAAAAGACTTTCTTTTTCTCTTGTTTTATTTAACCCCTCTCTCTTTCTATTTTGCCCTCTGTTTTTGTTGTTATACAACTTTCAACCATCATTGTGTCCTTCCTTCGTCATTGTGCCTCATTAAGGGGTTAGTGGTTCTGTTTCTTGCTCCTCCTCAAATGACACTCTCATTCTCTCCTTTCAACCAGAAGCTTAGTAGCTAATGGCTGAGATGAGATAAATTTTTGAACTCTCTAATAGGGAAGTTGTGTTGGTTACTGGTGATGTTGTCTCTGGTAAGTGAATCCACACCAAAAGGAGAGGAAGCCTGCAAGAAAGGGATATGGTAAAACTTCATCTTTGTCAAAATTGAGAGACTTCATTCATCTCCATATTATTATGCGTATGTGCCATACATCAGGGGTCACTATAATTCTTTCCAGAGGGAGAAAGCTAAGGATTGGGAAGTAATCATAGGCAGATAGCTAAGTGCTACTTCCTAGCCGTGAGAAAGATGTCACTTATCCACACTTCTTTCAGTAACTGCATGTCAATTACACAAGGATTCACTATAATTATACAGTAATTATATATTCTGCTAGCTAGGCAGGGAGATGCATATTTACTACCAAACATAAAGTTTTCTGGCTTCAAAAGCCAGGGATTCTGCAGCCCTGGTTGTACTACAGCTAGAGCTATAGCCAATACCAATAAGAACATACAAATCCCCATAATGATAGTAGTTAAGGACCTAGCTATAGATACTAACACATAGCATACATAATGTATAACTCCCCATAGTGATAGTATAGACAGTCTGAGGACCTATAGTTACTAACACAGAGAGTGCAATAACTCCCCACTGTATAATAGCATGTGTTGTCTATACTGTTGGGCAGGGGTATTATCACAGGGCCTCTTGTCAAACTTTGACCTTACCTTATCCAGATGAACTTTGATCTTATTATTTTATGGTTGCATCAAAATGTTTATCAAGGCTGTGGCTTAAAAAGTCTAGATCCTCATCTATTCTGGTGATTCTTTAGCAACATAACATTATGAAATTAATTGTTATCTTTAAAAATTGCTCTAATTAAAACTATTCTTCCTAGCTAAGTCAAAAAAAAAATTAATGATGACCAAGATTTCTAACAAGCATAACTCAAAAGTGTCATTCCACTAGCTAATATTCAGTATGTGTGTAGCACATCCCTATTAGGAGTTGGCAAATTATGCCGGCATAATTTCGAGCATATTAATAAGTAATTTCATAAATACTAGCATATGCTAGCTATATTTATGAGCATAATGAGGTATTTTTTTGGCAAAAAACAACAACAAAAAAACAGTTGTACTAATGACAATTCAATATAATCTTCCAGTGACTGACTGGCTTTGGGACTCTTTAAATGAATTTTTGAGATCACTAGCGTAAACATCCCTATTATCGCCGCATTTCTGTCCATCTAGCCTCCCACAGCCAGCAGAAGAGTTTCTACTACACGATTACATCACTGCAATTTAGACAATATCATTCCTTATTACATCAGCTAAAGTTTCATTGGCAACCCTTTCCAAATTCTCGCTATGAAGTCTTAAACTACTGGCAGTCTAAAGTGGCGATAATAGGAATATATTACCTATTATCACCATAGTTGGCAATAACAGGATAAACATTAATAACAAGTGTATATGTTATGATATTTATTATTATTTAATAATACAACTCATTTTGAACAGTCCCTGCATATAAACTGACGGGTAACTGCATTCTTCTTAAACGCACAGTAGTTATGTACCCACACTCCACACTTATTACAATCTACCCAGAATATGGTGCCACTCGATACACCCACAGGTTCAGTACAGTTACAAATGGAGCAGATTGATTCAACATCATCATCACTGTCATTTCGAAAACGAGCTGGGAGCCGTATGCTTCGTTGTGAACGACTTGAAGGATTGCTTGGTCCTGGGTTTTTTCCACAGTCTATATCAGACTCCTCATATTCATCATCTGTTTCAGGATCAGGTTCCTCACATCTTTTCTTTGCCAGAGAGGGGGATACATCAGAATTTTCACTTTCAGAACTGCTTAATCTTATTCTACGATGGAGAGGGGCTCGCTTCACACTCTTGCATTTACCTTTCTTTTTCTCCACCTTTTCTCTTTTCCGCTTCTGTACTTCCTCCTTCTTCTTTTCTCTTTCAGTCTTCTTTTTTTCTCTTTCCTCCTTTTTCTGTTTCTTCAATTCTTCTTCTTCTTTCTTCTTCCTCTCACACTCCTTAAGCATCTCCACGTATTCATCAGATGTCAAATTTCTTGCTCCAGTGATGCGTTTCTCTCTTCTCTTCAAAACAGCAGCATCTTCTTGAGGAGTGAGGAATATATCTGATAAGTCTTCTGGTACCAATCCTGCCATAACCAGTGGGTTCGGAGGTGAAGAAAATGTGGGTGGGGTTACTTGGTGAGGTGAAATGTTTGAAGGGGAAAGCACAAGGGTTTGTGAAGTACTTGTTAGCACAGTACTGACTATAGGTCGAAGTACATCAGACGAAGAGCTGGAAATATCTGGAGATTGCTGAGACAGTTGACTTGGACACTGTGAGGGTGCTGGAGATGGAATGGAAGACTCTGGAGATGAGCTAGAATGAGATGACAGATTGGGCACAGAGGATGGACATGAAATAGATGATTCTGAAGAGGAATCTGTTGAGGACAGAGACCCACGATGCAGAGAAGATGGGCCCATCTTGTGCTTTGGTACAGCATCTGGATTAAATGGGAAAATTCCACACTTGGCGAACCCTGATTTAATGTTGGGAATTGAAAAAGCTCTATCTAGTGGACCCTTTATAACTTTAGAGAATTCTCTCCTTGACACAACAAAGTTTTTCTTCGAAAACGAAAGAGCTCGAACAGCTTTGCTATAATAGTCTTTGAGAGGCTTGAAGACAGCCACATCCAACGGCTGCAATGCATGGGTTGTGTGTGGTGGTAAACAATAAAGAATAACATTATTACTACGACAGAGATCAATCACATCAATGTTGATATGTGATTTATGTCCATCAATGAGGAGGAGAACTGGGCGCTGAGGAACTGCATACTTCAAGAAAATTTTTTTTATCCAAACCATAAACAACTCTGAATCTATCCATCCAGACTCACTTTTAGCATATAATGTGTCATCAGGCCCATCAAAGCGATACTGACCACCGGGAAAGGATTTAGCATAAATGATCATCGGCGGATGAGGTATTCCTGCTGCTGATGCACAACAAAGCAACGTTATGTGTTCCTTTGTCCCATGAGTCTGACAATAAACATTTTTAGCACCCTTCATGGTCACTGCTTTTTCACGAGAACAGTCTAAAGGTACAAATGACTCGTCGCAATTATATAACTGTCGTGGTTTGTTTTTCAAACCATGATCATCTAAGGTCTTGCCAAGGTGCTCAAAATACTCTGTAACAACATCCGGATTCAGGGCTTCGGCACGTGTACGCTCTAACATATCAGTTCTCCGAAGAGTTACTTCAGGATGGCGTCGTTTAAAATTAAACCACCAATGTTCTCCAGGTCCATACTCAGCACTGAAACGGTCACTTTTCCCTGACCGCTTAGCTACTGCCCATGCAAATGCCTTTACCATCGTTCTTGTCAATGGAAAGCCACGATTTGCCATGTACACCAGATATGACACAAGAGATGCTTCTTCAGATGCCGATAGAACAGTAGATGGCCCAGGGTTTGTTCCATGTTTCACCCTGCCCTTGATCCTGTCATCTAGAGTTTTTCTGGGGACCTTAAAGTGAGCTGCAGCTTTGTAGATTGTCATCTCCTTGTTCCTCACAGCACTCATTGCTGACTTCATATCATCATCTCCCCACTGCCTACGCACCGCTTTTCCAGACATCCTGTGACATAGGAAATATAAATTAGCAGGTTTGTTGATGGCTAAGCAATAGTACAGCTATTTAACAGCAGAACAGTGGCTTCAATACAGCTAAATAGTGACCCTACCTTTACTGGCAGCTCCTTTTTTAAAAGCGGTGTCATCGCCCAGACCGCAGATTGGATAGAAAACAGTACCTTCAGATACAAGGCTCTACAATACCGCCTTCTCGATCGAATCTAGTTATGTTGTAGCTCAAAATGAAGCATGTGATCCAGTCTCTCTATTGAGCATGCTCAGAGAAAAGTGGCATGAATTGCTGATGAATTATTCAAGATTGGCGATAATAGGGGCTGTACTTTGACTGGCGATAATAGGGGAGTTTACGCTAAATACTCTCTCTATGGTGATCTGTCATGTGTGCAGGATGTGGTTGTGATTGAGGTGACCTTTGGACCCTGTCTATGTTGACATTATATGAGGTTTTTAGTAGCATAAATTAAAATGATGAGCGTTGCTAGCATAGCATAATAACAAAAAAATGAGCATAATTCGCCAACCCCTAATCCCTATCAATGAACCCTAATCCCTATCAATGAACCCCTAATCCCTATCAATGAACCCCTAATCCCCATCAATGAACCCCTAATCCCTATCAATGAACCCCTAATCCCTATCAATGAACACAGTAAAAGTTATATGGCTGCCTTTCACCATTAATTTTTATTACCTGATTCCCTCAATGCTTGTAAAAACTATTAGCTACACTAATAAGGGGAGGGTGTACACTGTTACCTTGAGTTAAAAAATTCTAGGACATGGAGTAGTCCTGGAATAGAATGCTCTTTGAGATTGGTACTTGGACCAATTAAGTTTCTGGTGGCAAGTATATGGCAGGCTATATTTCATTTCATATTTTCTTGATATGGTCTATGTGTCCAGGTGTGGGATAAGGAATTAGTTTATATGACACTGACACCTCCAGCAGTACCACTCTAGCTATTAGCTATGCACTCATCTTTAAGCAATCTCCTTTGATCTAAGCAATACATCTACCCACCTCTGAGAAAAAGCATCATCTCATTATGAAAACTAAACTGTCATTCAGCAATAGCTAGCTATAATACTAGACAACTCTAATAATTATTATACTGTAGTGATTATATTGATTTGGCATATTTTGTTGGCCATTTTCAAGAGAGGGGTCCTACCCTTAATGCCTATTGAGCATCTCTATTCCATTTTATAGCTATTGTCATAGCCAGTGCAACTTTTCTAAAGTCTCACTTTACCAGAAATCCACCTGAGGATGCTTCCTTCTATTTATACAAGGAACAATAATTATTATTGGTCATGCTTGATCAATGTCTGGTTTTCACGATCCAGTCTCACATATACATATGCTAATAATTTATTCCCAGAGCACACAGTAAACTCACTAGCTAGCTAGTGGCAGGAGTGGCAATGGGATTTTAAAGGAGTAAGGGGGGAGAATTAGTAATGATGAGAATGGATGGTCAAAAAGCTTAAGTTTCTCTCCTCACTGGAACTCTCTTTGTGTGACAACTAGATAAACTCTCATTGGTTTAAATCCACTGGACATCATCAAGATGAAAGCAGACAACAAGCCTTTGATCACATCTTCAAAGGAGCTGTTGCAGGTGTTCTCATCATCAAACAATTAGCTATTTTTATAGTTATAGTAATGTACACCCTAAACAGGACATGATTGGATGTCACTGTGGTTAGAGTAATAACTAATGGCTTTTTAATAGTACTTGTAGTTTATTATTATACTTCATTGAATATTCTGAGACTACTGTAATAGTAGCTATAAACTATGGGAGAGACAAAGCTTTCATGGTAGTCTGATATGATGCTATAGCATACACAGTATTAATATCACGAGGTGAAGTTCTATTAATGTTAATACTACCGTATTTCCTGAAATTTTCGTTTATTAATAATTCATTTTTCAAATTTTCATGTTGTTTTAATTTCGGGAGAGCCTAGGGAGCCCAGCATGCTGCCCTCTGCATCTACAATTATTCAACTTTTTAAATTTCGTAATAAAAAGTGACATCCGAAATTAAAACAACCACGAAAATTTCAGCAAATACGGTATTAGCTATTATACACAAGCTGTTACATAAACAAGGAAGTAGCAAATAACCGCAAATAAAACTGGATTGTGGAGTTAGCGTCTTTCAGTCAGCTCTAGAGAATCTTATCTATATTATATCCTAGTGTAATACTATGAAGGTGTGGATGCTGCTAAGTTTGCTAGCACAGTATAGCTATATCACTGTGGCGCAGGGTAGGTACCAGTAATCAGAGGCTCCAACCGTCCTGGAATGTCCAGGACAGTCCTGGATTTGTTGACATTGTCCTGTGTCCTGGATTTACCTGCTGGATGCTGGAGTAGTAGAGTTATTAAGTATTACTATACTATGTCTATAGACACTGACTGCAATAGCTATGAAAACTACTACTAGATCTGTAGCGTAGATCTGGCTGTGTTATCCTATGACTAGGGTGCATTGCAGTAGCTACAATGCATGCATGCATGCACAGTCAGCATCTTATAGTAATACTTTCTCATTTGCTATAGTAGATGAGAGTTGCGAGGAAGAAGGTGCTATCAGAGTGATAGGGACTCCTACCCCGACTGTATTAACAGGTTACATTGAGGTATGTTATATGCAGAGATGGAGAGCGGTATGTCAAGGTGGCTGGGATGTCAATGCAGCCCAGGTAGTGTGTAGGCAGTTGGGATTCCCTGTCACAGGTAAGTGAACACTGTTATAGCTATACTACTCATTCCAACCCTCCACATCTAAAGGTGCAGCAGCTTGTGTGGCTTCCTGTTTTGGAAAAAGTACACTATCCACAGCAATATTTAGTTATAGTTGCAATGGAGAGCAGAACAGACTTATTGATTGCCCTGGAGAAAGTATTGCAAGCAATGGGTGTGTTGAGGATGCAGGATTGACATGCAGTAAGTGTTGTATAGTATTATTTTGCCAGCACTTCACCATTCATTAACTATGCATTTTACCTGGTCCCTATAGAGTAGCTGCCTATAGCAGCTATCTGTAACACCCCCTCCCCTATTATGAGGACACCAGGATTGTTATCCCAATAACAGCTTGTGTACGCAGAACAAACCCCCCCCCCCCCACAAAATGAGGCCCCACCCTACACCTTTTTCCCCCAAGGTGTCCAGAATAGAGAAGTTCCTAGTTCCACTGTTGCATTAGCTACTATCAGATAATTACAAAGCCATGCTCAGATAAATTAGAGTTGAATGGTACCATCACAACAGTAAACCACTATTGAAGCTCCTTATATTTGATGTCTTGTCATATCAGATTAATTTTATAATAGCATGAATATTATTTTACTTCTTTCTGGTACTAGGGAGTTGTAGTGAAAGTATAATAACTTCAATGTCCTAACCATTCCTTCCTTTCTTTTCTGGTTCCATTACTTTTCTATGCTGTGTAACCCTATCATATCCTACTCTTCTATATTTTTCACTCTGAATTATAGGAGTTGCCAACACTACTACCAGTTGTCCAGTAGCTATGCCTTCTCCACCAATACAAGTCACTCCTACTCAACAAGGACAGTGCACTCCAGTGGTCACCACTATAACACAACAATCCTTCACCAATGGAGCACAAGAGGCATGTAAAGAGGAGACAGCTAACTGTGCTGCTTTAGCAGGAGGTCTGGGTGGATTAACAGCTCTCATGACTCTACTACTGGTGTTGGTAGTGCTGGGATGGATGTGTTCATGCTATAGGAGGAGGGGCTCCAATATGAAGGAGAGGTGAGAAACTACCCATAACTTAGTAGTGTAAAGCATTACCATGTTCAGTAAAAGGTGAGATTCCCTTCTATGCTACCTAACTTAGTCTGGGAATTCACACTATAGAGTTAACACTCCTACTGCTGATCATGAGAGGTTCTTTAACAACCCTGACTACGGTACAACTGTCCTCTCAGAACAACATCAGTATAGCCTGGATGGTCCCCAAGACACACTTCTTTCTTCTAGTAGGACCCAACCACCAGATGCCACTTATGATGCTGTTACAGAAGCATCAGATGGGAAGGACCATGTGCAGGAAGTAGGAGGAGTAGGACTATACTCTACCTATGATGTCATTGCAACAGAGGAGAATATCTACATAGATCACAGGGATAGATATCACAAAGAAGGGGAGGTAGCACCCTATGAGGCACCACCCTATTCAGTGGTAACCAAGACCCAGAGGGAAAGCAACCACATAGATGAAGGAAGAGGAGCACTTTGTTCAGTTGTAGCCAAGCCACAGAGGGAGAGTGTTCAAACAGATGAAGCACTTTATTTGAATCCAGCCATAGCTGAGCCACAGCATACACCCACCTCCACAGATGCAGTAGAATATTCAAAGCTCCACCATAACCACTAATACAACTATAAGAATGTGTGCTAAAATAACAATTTACAGTGGAACCTCTCTAACATATCTCTGTATACAGTGGAACCCTGCATCCTGAAATGAGGACACCCCTATTATTAAGAACACTTTAAGTTATCTTAAGGTGTCCAGAATAGAGAGGTCTAGCTGTATGTCATCAGTTAGTAATTATGTTGCAAGAATGTCATACTTTATAATCTTTTTTGTGACCGAGAATTGAAGCCATGCGCAGATTGAAGCCATGCGCAGATTGAAGCCTGAAGCCATGCGCAGATAAAAGGAAAATGGTATCACAACAGTCAAACCTACAAGGAACCACATATTATTGAAGCTACTTGAACAACAACTCCATGTCTTGCCATATCAAATGTTGTAATTTGAGGACTGTGACCCTGTCCATCCAGGTCCTGACTCTGTTATAGAACTTACCAACACTACCAGTTGTAGAGTGGCTATGCATTCTCCACTAATTCAAGTCACCCCTAGTCAACAAGGACACCATTCCTACCTCCTATTCTTCCCTGGACAGTTTTCTATCTTCCTCCCAAAATAGAGTCTAAATTAAATTCAAAAATATAACAACAACAACAGCAGCAGCAGCAGCAACAACAACAACAACAACAACAACAACAAAATAAAAAAATACACAATTAATAATTGATTTGTATAAAAACAGTTTTTATGACTACACTTAATTATTTAAGTGTGGAGGTGGTCCATTGACTGTTCACCATGGTGTATAGAGGAATTTACTGGTGTCCACTAGCCTGGAAGGATCTAGAACAGAGATATGCTCATAGGAAAGTAGTTGAGTAATGGAGAGTTAGCCTCACTTTCTTCAATAGCGAATCACTAAGTTGGTGAGTAGATCCTGGATTACTGGAAGTAGCTGAATTGCATGTATTTCTTATTCTTCTCTGTTTGTAGTATCTTGAATGCTTGCTGGACACCTAAAATTGTGACATTAAGGTATTCCTCATTTCAACTCGCTCACTGAGAAGTTATACATATTATGTATATAAAAAAGGATAGTACATATCTTGTGGTCACCATTTATTATAATATTGTCATTATTATTAGCAAGTAGCTCAATATCAATTTCTATCTTTTGTTTGTATCAATTTGAACAGCAGAAAACAAAATAACAAAATGACTGTTAGCCACAATAATTACACTTTATTGTAAAATGCTTGAACAATAATAATGATACTCATAGAAAAACTGTTATCAATAAAATTAGGTAGAAAATTTTTTGTGAAAATTTCAAAATAAGCTAAAAATGTATATACCGTATTTGCTGAAATTTTCGTCATTGTTTTAATTTCGGATGTCACTTTTATTACGAAATTTAAAAAGTTGAATAATTGGAGATGCACAGCGCAGCATGCTGGGCTCCCTAGGCTCTTCCGAAATTAAAACAACATGAAAATTTGAAAAATTAATTATTAATAAACGAAAATTTCAGGAAATATGGTACATAGTTTTGGCAAAAAGGAGAGAGATATCATAGTTATTTGCTAGGTCAGCAAATTAGTCAGCACTACCAGGCTGCTATTGTTGGACTAGAATATTTGACTGGCAAAAGAAACAGATCAAACTGGCAAATGTCCAACTGTTATACTCTAAAATATATACTTACTTCTTCTTCTGTAGCACCATGTTTTCTCTTTCGAGTGACAATGGCTTTTACCTCCTTTCCTTTAGCGACATTCGACATGTAATGGGCATTTTCTCTCTTGGCCTGAGATATTTCAGTCCTCATTTGTTGCTGCTTGACTGCTTGTTCATAAGCTAAGAAATACAATTATTTGTATACTATCAGTATTCTAGTATTCTTGACAGTAATTCACTCATACAAAATTAAGAGGTCTCTTGAGGAGGGGGAGAGAGCATAATTAGTCACATGCAAAAACACACATAAATAAAAATACTGAAAGATGATTCCCAACTTTTACTGGGGATTTTAATGAATGTGCAAACAGTGAGTTACCAGGTTCTTGTTTTCATTCCTGCTAAAAGAGGCCTGGTCTTGAGGTTAGTTCCATCCATGTCTGTCTACTGAAGGCACAGGAGTCCACTAATGTCTATCAACTGAAGGCACAGGAGTCCACTAATGTCTATCTACTGAAGGCACAGGAGTCCACTAATGTCTATCAACTGAAGGCACAGGAGTCCACTAATGTCTATCTACTGAAGGCACAGGAGTCCACTAATGTCTATCAACTGAAGACACAAGAGTCCACTAATGTCTATCAACTGAAGGCACAGGAGTCCACTAATGTCTATCTACTGAAGGCACAGGAGTCCACTAATGTCTATCAACTGAAGGCACAGGAGTCCACTAATGTCTATCTACTAAAGGCACAGGAGTCCACTAATGTCTATCTACTGAAGGCACAGGAGTCCACTAATGTCTATCTACTGAAGGCACAGGAGTCCACTAATATGCATGATGATCACAATGAAAGTTTAGTATAATATTACCTATTTTTTCTGTGAGGTGAGTCCAACGAAACTTTGGTAGGTACTTGATGTTCCACAGGTCGTCATGGTAATAATTCCTCTTCTTCCCACCAATGGGAAAATTATTAAGTGCCATGGCAACAGCCTTAGCAACCCTCTTATCAAGAAACTCCACCCATCCTTCTGTGAAATTTCTTTTTTTGTTACCTCCAAACTTTATTCGACGTCTTCTAACACTGTCATCTAAATCATATGATGCATTTAGTCAACAACTGAATCATTTTTACCAAAAAATATGAACATTTGAGCCTTAGAGAGAGAAAAGATGGTTTGTAAACTTTCTCTCATGTTAGTACTAAATCCAGAACAGTCTTACCTATGCAAATGTTTATTTAGCCTTGTTTACATAACACCATTCAAACCCAGCTGTAATAGCAGACACAGAAGTAGCTAAGAAAACAGCAGCTGTTATTATGGTCTTTTGTATGCTCCACAAAAGAAAGTTATCTGATCACCAAGTTTTACATTCTACCCAATTTTCAGTAATGCCCTGTCTTGATGGCAAATATCACATAATGTCTTATCAGTTATAATAGACTAATCCTATTTGACATCTTCTGACAACTGACACTTCAACAATGCAATATTTCACTATACAGCTAGCAAAGCTCTCTCTCTCTCTCTCTCTCTCTCTCTCTCTACCTACCTACCTAACCACTTACTAGTCCACTCTGAAACACAAAAAGGCTTAATAGTTATCTTTATGGAGGTAAAAGTTAATCATGTAAGTACTATTGAGACTGGATCAAGTAGAGTGTTCTGCATTGCTAAAAAGGGTACAAAGTCACATGGAGTTCTCTCTGGTCCCTTACATGCATCTACGACAAAATTACATAATAAAAGCATATAATAGTGGTGCAACTACTACAGTAAGCATAGGGTGGAGTCTGAGTATGATGTGTCCTAAAACTTCACCTTCTGATAATAGCATGCACTTCAAACTTGCCTTCAGGCTGTAGGAATATGTGCCCGATTCTCCCATAGGGTGACAACAAGTGTTTCAGCTTGTGTGGCTTCATATAAGGAGGTATTCGGCTGAGATACACTAAACCAGGCACTCTTTCCTTTTTACTGTTTTGCTTCTTCTCCGTGACAGCTGGGTCAGTGGCTTTCCCCTCGGAATTCGCTCCTCCACTCTTCAACGCATCCTCACAGTCCGAGACACGGTCACTGCAACGAGAAGACTCGTCACTACTGTATGCATATTGATCTGAAACATCCGAATCTGATAGTTCTGAACTCGAACACATTATGCTACACCTCCTAGCCAGCTAGTTAGCTCGCTAGCTAGCCGTGTACACGGTCGTATAGACCGCATGGTCTAGCATTCCTAATAATGCGCACCAACACTCTGAGCTAGATTTCCGCTGAAGATGAATTTTGAAAACTTTCAGCATTCGCATAGCGCTCAGCTGGACAGAATACCACGGAATTACTGGCGTGCTCTCTTCGAGAAGCTTCAATATGAGGTAAGTGTGTTTGCATAGTTTATTTATTGGTTTTAAATCACTCGAACAAGGTGTACGATGCTGGAAAATATTTTTGCATGAACCTTGGTGAGGGCGGATGGGAGGTGATTGTGAGCTGTGAAGATGGACTTAAGCAGGATGATCCCTCTTGGTATGTGTCTGGGGGGGGGGGGGGAGGCTGGGTGGGGTGGTGTGAGGGTTAAAGGTGAAGAGAGGATTTGGTCTGTGAGTGTATATATACTATAAAGAATAACATTCTTTTTACAGCAATTCTATCTAGTTCTTTGGCAGGTTTATGGTAGTTCACTAGATACATGCATTATTACTGTAAATTGATGGAGAAATGAGTTTGGAGATGATGTTGAAGAAAAAAAATATACTATTAAGTAGAATCTAGCATCAACTTGAGAACACAGCTATCTATTGTAGATCTGGTTATCTTCAAGGCATTAATCTCAGTAGTAGTTGTATTATGACCTAATTCAAGTTTTATATTTTCATACATATTTCTATATTATTTTATTCTTTTGGCCAATGTCCAGCAGTGACTATAGAGTGATAGTGAGCCGGTGTATACACTAGGAGAGCTTGTCAGTCCTGTTTGACTACTATTTTATGCAGCATTTTCCTAGTGGATCATGCTTGGACATTTCAGGCCGACTGTGCTCAGAAGCAGCTGGAAGTCATCAATGGGTTAGCCGTCAGGATGGGGTCACTCATGGGTCTCATCGATCAGGAGGAAGGAGAGGAGAATGAGGGAGTGGAGAACGAGGAAGAAGGACCATATGATGCTGATAGTGAATCTGGTATCAGTATTAGCTAGTAGTGTAATAGATCTTTAAGGCCGACTCATAGAGTGTTACTTTTCTATTCTAACCCCGACATAGTAGAACTCCTCTATTCCAACCCCCTGAAATGAGGAAACCTCTGTATACAGTGAATCTCCTCTATTCTAACCCCCTGAAGTGAGAACACCTCGAACTCTTCTATTCCAACCCTTTTAAATGAGGACACCTCTGTGTACAGTGAAACTCCTCTATTCCAACCCCCTGAAATGAGGACACCTCTGTATACAGTGGAACCCCTCTATTCCAACCCCCTGAAATGAGGACACCTCTGTATACAGTAGAACCCCTCTATTCCAACCCCCTGAAAAGAGGACACCTCTGTATACAGTGGAACACCTCTATTCTAACCCCCTGAAATGAGGACACCTCTGTATACAGTGGAACTCCTCTATTCCAACCCTCTGAAATGAGGACACCTCTGTATACAGTGAAACTCCTCTATTCCAACTCCCTGAAATGAGGACACCTCTGTATACAGTGGAACTCCTCTATTCTAACCCCCTGAAATGAGGACACCTCTGTATACAGTAGAACCCCTCTATTCCAACCCTCTGAAATGAGGACACCTCTGTATACAGTAGAACCCCTCTATTCCAACCCCCTGAAATGAGGACACCTCTGTATACAGTAGAACCCCTCTATTCCATCCCCCTGAAATGAGGACACCTCTGTATACAGTAGAACCCCTCTATTCCATCCCCCTGAAATGAGGACACCTCTGTATACAGTGGAACACCTCTATTCCAACCCCCTGAAATGAGGACACCTCTGTATACAGTGGAACCCCTCTATTCCAACCCCCTGAAATGAGGACACCTCTGTGTACAGTGGAACTCCTCTATTCCAACCCTCTGAAATGAGGACACCTCTGTGTACAGTGGAACTCCTCTATTCCAACCCTCTGAAATGAGGACACCTCTGTATACAGTGGAACCCTTCTATTCCAACCCCCTGAAATGAGGACACCTCTGTATACAGTAGAACCCCTCTATTCCAACCCCCTGAAAAGAGGACACCTCTGTATACAGTAGAACCCCTCTATTCCATCCCCCTGAAATGAGGACACCTCTGTATACAGTGGAACTCCTCTATTCCAACCCCCTGAAATGAGGACACCTCTGTATACAGTGGAACTCCTCTATTCCAACCCTCTGAAATGAGGACACCTCTGTATACAGTGAAACTCCTCTATTCCAACCCCCTGAAATGAGGACACCTCTGTATACAGTGGAACCCCTCTATTCCAACCCCCTGAAATGAGGACACCTCTGTATACAGTAGAACCCCTCTATTCCAACCCTCTGAAATGAGGACACCTCTGTATACAGTAGAACCCCTCTATTCCAACCCCCTGAAATGAGGACACCTCTGTATACAGTGGAACACCTCTATTCCATCCCCCTGAAATGAGGACACCTCTGTATACAGTAGAACCCCTCTATTCCAACCCCCTGAAATGAGGACACCTCTGTATACAGTAGAACCCCTCTATTCCAACCCTCTGAAATGAGGACACCTCTGTATACAGTGGAACACCTCTATTCCAACCCCCTGAAATGAGGACACCTCTGTATACAGTAGAACCCCTCTATTCCAACCCCCTGAAATGAGGACACCTCTGTGTACAGTAGAACCCCTCTATTCCAACCCTCTGAAATGAGGACACCTCTGTATACAGTGGAACCCTTCTATTCCAACCCCCTGAAATGAGGACACCTCTGTATACAGTAGAACCCCTCTATTCCAACCCCCTGAAATGAGGACACCTCTGTATACAGTGGAACACCTCTATTCCATCCCCCTGAAATGAGGACACCTCTGTATACAGTGGAACTCCTCTATTCCAACCCCCTGAAATGAGGACACCTCTGTATACAGTGGAACCCCTCTATTCCAACCCCCTGAAATGTGAAACTCCTCTATTCCATCCCCCTGAAATGAGGACACCTCTGTATACAGTGGAACCCCTCTATTCCAACCCCCTGAAATGAGGACACCTCTGTATACAGTAGAACCCCTCTATTCCAACCCTCTGAAATGAGGACACCTCTGTATACAGTAGAACCCCTCTATTCTAACCCCCTGAAATGAGGACACCTCTGTATACAGTGGAACACCTCTATTCCATCCCCCTGAAATGAGGACACCTCTGTATACAGTGGAACCCCTCTATTCCAACCCCCTGAAATGAGGACACCTCTGTATACAGTAGAACCCCTCTATTCCAACCCTCTGAAATGAGGACACCTCTGTATACAGTGGAACACCTCTATTCCAACCCCCTGAAATGAGGACACCTCTGTATACAGTAGAACCCCTCTAATCCAACCCCCTGAAATGAGGACACCTCTGTATACAGTGGAACCCCTCTATTCCAACCCCCTGAAATGAGGACACCTCTGTATACAGTGGAACCCCTCTATTCCAACCCTCTGAAATGAGGACACCTCTGTATACAGTGGAACACCTCTATTCCAACCCCCTGAAATGAGGACACCTCTGTATACAGTAGAACCCCTCTATTCCAACCCCCTGAAATGAGGACACCTCTGTGTACAGTAGAACCCCTCTATTCCAACCCCCTGAAATGAGGACACCTCTGTATACAGTGGAACACCTATTCCAACCCCCTGAAATGAGGACACCTCTGTATACAGTGGAACTCCTCTATTCCAACCTCCTGAATGAGGACACCTCTGTATACAGTGGAACTCCTCTATTCCAACCCCCTGAAATGAGGACACCTCTGTATACAGTGGAACTCCTCTATTCCAACCCTCTGAAATGAGGACACCCCTCTAAACTTTAATTTGTTCCTATGTGTCCAAATAGCCCCTCCACTCCAGAGAAAATTAATTACCTATTGTTATTATTATTATTATTATTATTATTATTATTATTATTATTATTATTATTATTATTATAAGATAGTGTGTTATGTAGTTTAATAATAATTTTTGTGGCCACTGTTAAAATGTATTTATCCAGGCAATGAGAAAGAGGAATGGTCTAATTCCGATGAGGAGGAATCACCGAATGTCCAATCAAATCCCATCGCACCTCTTGTACTCGATGACCTATGTTTACAGTCACATGATGGATATGAATCAGGTGATCTTGGAGATGTATCACATGCCTATGTCACAGAAGGTCCCCACAAAGATAGCGATTCTGAACACGACGAGCCCATCAAAGAGAATTCAAACACTACTTCAATAACAAAAGAAAGAGTAGAGGGGTGTGGTCAGGAAGTGGAGGGGCGGGATCAAGATGGGCAAGTGAAGAGAGAGAAGAAGCAGGTGTGTAGTGTGGTTGATTCGGATTCAGGAGAAACCAAGGAGATAACGATTTTTCTTCCCACGGCAGAACTGGTACAGGATATTCTACGGGAGATGTGGAGATATTGCCATGCCTACCATATTAGTAATTCGGTAGGTTAGAGAGGAATTAAGTATACAAAGTTGTGTTGGCAATAGTAAATACTCTGTTTTCAATATTTATCCTTGCTGGATAATTAGGGTGGTTATAATATTACTTATCCTTGCTGGATAATTAGGGTGGTTATAATATTACTTATCCTTGCTGGATAATTAGGGTGGTTATAATATTACTTATCCTTGCTGGATAATTAGGGTGGTTATAATATTACTTATCCTTGCTGGATAATTAGGGTGGTTATAATAATATTACTTATTCTTGCTGGATAATTAGGGTGGTTATAATATTACTTATCCTTGCTGGATAATTAGGGTGGTTATAATAATATTACTTATCCTTGCTGGATAATTAGGGTGGTTATAATATTACTTATTCTTGCTGGATAATTAGGGTGGTTATAATAATATTACTTATCCTTGCTGGATAATTAGGGTGGTTATAATATTACTTATTCTTGCTGGATAATTAGGGTGGTTATAATAATATTACTTATTCTTGCTGGATAATTAGGGTGGTTATAATATTACTTATCCTTGCTGGATAATTAGGGTGGTTATAATATTACTTATCCTTGCTGGATAATTAGGGTGGTTATAATATTACTTATCCTTGCTGGATAATTAGGGTGGTTATAATATTACTTATTCTTGCTGGATAATTAGGGTGGTTATAATAATATTACTTATCCTTGCTGGATAATTAGGGTGGTTATAATATTACTTATTCTTGCTGGATAATTAGGGTGGTTATAATAATATTACTTATTCTTGCTGGATAATTAGGGTGGTTATAATATTACTTATCCTTGCTGGATAATTAGGGTGGTTATAATATTACTTATCCTTGCTGGATAATTAGGGTGGTTATAATAATATTACTTATCCTTGCTGGATAATTAGGGTGGTTATAATATTACTTATCCTTGCTGGATAATTAGGGTGGTTATAATAATATTACTTATCCTTGCTGGATAATTAGGGTGGTTATAATAATATTACTTATCCTTGCTGGATAATTAGGGTGGTTATAATATTACTTATCCTTGCTGGATAATTAAGTTGGTGCTTCTAATATCTTTGCTGGATAATTAGAGTGGTGCTTCATACAGTTGGTTCCAATGTGGTACATTATGGATGAATTTGGCTCAAGAATCCAGCACTCCTTAAACCCAACAGTTGCCATGACTACATTCTTCTACATCCCCACCCAACTGGCATACTCTGTATTTTGGCCAATCAAAGACCTCAGAAATGACGGTATTATCATTAGACTTAATAAGAACAATATCAAGGCCAATTCCTTGTTATTCCTCCTACAGATATCGTTACCTGCAATTTCTTGCCAGAGTGTGTAAAATCAAACCTAGAAAAGGCATGCTACTCCCTTCTCTGGTCACGTGACAGTTACTTGTCACTTGAGGATCCACTCTGGTGTGAATTAAGCATGTTTGAAGTCCCCCAATTAATCGAGGTAGAAGATGCATGTTTCATATAAAATTAATATCTAGAGCGTATTTATAATAATAATAATAATAATAATAATAAATAATAATAATAATAGTAATAATAATAATAATAATAATAATAATAATAATAATAATAATAATAATAATAATAATAATAATAATAATAATAATAATAATAATAATAATAATAATAATAATAATAATAATAATAATAATAATAATAATAATAATAATAATAATAATAATAATAATAATAATAATAATAATAATAATAATAATAATAATAATAATAATAATAGTTTTTATTATAATATTTATTTTAGGATCGTTGTAATGAGGATGTCCCAGATCTCGCTCCTCCCTCTCCCCCTCCCATGCTTGACTATAGTGTATACACAGATATGAAGTTATTGAACACTTTCCTGGATCATCCATCCTTCCATTTTGTTACTTCCAGAAAAGATGCAGATATTCTGTGGTTGTCAGAACATGTGAAAAACTTCAGGTAATGATAATACTGATCTAGTTATTGCATCTAAGGTGAGAGTTTGTATTCTCTAGTAAATTCTTGTCTAGGGTGTATTAGAATTAAATTAAGGGTTTATATTCTCTAGTAAATTTAAAGGTTTATTTTACTGCTAGGGCTAGGTCAGTAAATTAAAGGATTTATAGTAAATTTAAAGGTTTGTATTCTCTAGTAAATTTATTCTTCAGTAAATTAAAGGAATTTAAAGGTTTGTATTCTCTAGTATTTATAATTATTCTAGTAAATGTACTCTCTGAATGATACTCACCTGTGTTTACTCTTATTTCAGGTCACTTGAAGCTGGTCAGTTTGTCAATCAGTTCCCCTGTGAGAATGTGGTAACCTGTAAGGATCTCTTAGTTACTGTTGCCAGGCAGGGCAATGGCGGGGTTACACCTCAGTGGCTTCCTTTGACCTTTAACCTTTTGTATGAACTTCCTAAATTTGTGTGGAATTACTTGGAAAGAAGAGAAAGGTAAGGAAATCTCAAGACAGAAAACAGTGGACTTATTCTGTTCTCTGTGTCTTGGAAAATATTACACATTGTTCAGGGAGGGTTATTCACTGACAAATCTATCCAAAAATGGAGATTTGTCAGAAGGGTTTCATGTGAGGGAAGCCCCTAGCTGATGTCCACCTATCATACCAATTCAAAGTTTATCTCTAAAAATACGTACCTATTACACCAGTTAATACTGTGTGTATTTACACCTATTCCTGGTCAAGGTGGTTACAGACGATGGACGGTTGAGGCATGCATGTTACTGCGACAGTTAATATTAAAGTGGGTGTTGTTTTTTTTAATGGGGTGGTCATTAAGCTTAGGCGGCGGGGTGGGAGCTAATCAAATTTCTGGTATAAAATCCTGAAGATCACACAAGCTGTTATTTGGGAGTTTCCCCTCATTTCAGAGGTTGGAATAGAGGTGTACAGACGGGATTGTGAGAGGTTGGAATAGAGGTGTACAGACAGGATTGTGAGAGGTTGGAATAGAGGTGTACAGACGGGATTGTGGCTAGTTGGAATAGAGGTGTACAGACAGGATTGTGAGAGGTTGGAATAGAGGTGTACAGATGGGATTGTGGCTGGTTGGAATAGAGGTGTACAGACAGGATTGTGAGAGGTTGGAATAGAGGTGTACAGATGGGATTGTGGCTGGTTGGAATAGAGGTGTACAGACAGGATTGTGAGAGGTTGGAATAGAGGTGTACAGACAGGATTGTGAGAGGTTGGAATAGAGGTGTACAGATGGGATTGTGGCTGGTTGGAATAGAGGTGTACAGACGGGATTGTGGCTGGTTGGAATAGAGGTGTACAGATGTGTAGCAGCTTGCATTTATAATTGGTAGGACAATGTTAATTACTTAGTCAAGTCTCATATAAACATATTATGTAATTGTATTATCCTGGGACATGGCTCATTAGAGTTCAGTTAATAATCATTTAAAGTTTCCATAGACAGGAATGAACTGTTTATCACTTTGATAAGATCTAATATAGCTCAGGGTCAAAAGTCATTAAGTACATAATGAAATGTAAATATCTTTCTGTGTTAACTCTTTAGTGTGTGGGTCTCATTCAGATCTCCTCCCAATTATTATGATAGTAATGTCTATAGGGAGACGTGTTTACACTGGTAACTTCATCCTTCTAGGTTACAACACAATCATTCATCATTTTTTTCATGGAACACTCTAAACCCATATATGAGGGAACACTGAACCCCCAGTTTTGTGGGTTCACTTGTCCCGAGGAAAATATTGGAACCCCATTCCAATGGGTCCACTTCTTCCGGGAAGACACTAACACCCCAAACCTAGCTCAACTCCCCAACTCCAACCCCATCCTCCCCAACCCCATCCTCAAACTTCCTGGGGAGGGTGTGTGTGTGTGTGGGTGGAGAGGGATGGGATGTAGAATAATGAAGTAAGACACTCTATACCTTCAGGCACTATATATGTGTGTGTGTGTTGTCCTATCGTGTTACACCCTGTGATCACTCGGTAATTAGACTAATGATATCAAGTATACACACCAGCTCCGTACCAGCTGTTACTATAATAGTCTTTGCCTGTTTCTGTGTTCTGTTAACCTTCTTCTTGGCCATGGCTAAAATGACTAGTTTTCAAGATGTTGTCATCAACGGTTACATGTGCAATTTCAAGTTCACAATTCCTGAAGATTCTCTGTGCAAGAAATGTAGGCATGTTCCTCGAGAACCTAATCTTATCAGTTGCTGTGGAGACCACTTCTGTAAAGATTGTATCGCTCCTTATCAACTCAATAAGCTGCCTTGTCCTAGCTGTGGAGAGGTAGGGTTTAGTATGATGTTAGATAAACGAGAGCACAAGAAGATCTTGTCTTTAAAGGTGTACTGTTCTATGAGAAGTCGTGGATGTAAATGGATTGGAGAACTTAAGGGTTTAGAGGCTCACATGGATATGGAGACAGGTGACTGTATGCATATCACGGTGCAATGCCCCTCTGATTGCGGACAGGAGATAGAAAGGGGAACTGTAAAGGATCATTTGGCCCATGAATGCCCATTGAGAGACTATACCTGTCCTCACTGCAACTTCAAGGCATCGTATAAGGTGGTTTCTGAAGACCACTGGCCCGAGTGTCCATACTACCCCGTCCAGTGTCCCAACAAGTGTGGAGCACACTGTGAGCGTGACACACTGAAGGACCACATTAATGTCTGCAGCAAGGAAGGATTGGTGTGTAGTTTCAGCTATGCAGGTTGTAGAGAGAAGTTTCTTCGAGAAGACATGGAGAAACACATGGAGAAGGCCACTAAGAAACATCTATCTCTGCTGGCAGCCACCATTTTCAAAATGTCGGAGAAGCTGCAGAACTTAGAGAAGGCATTTGATGAATGCAAACAAGAAAATGACAGACAATTGGCTGAATTGCAATACAACACTGGTCACTCCCATCAAGTTCCTGTGACTTTCACAATGCCCTATTTCGACCAACTGAGGCAAACTGATGTATTTTGGTACAGTTCATCAATATACACTCACCTTGCTGGTTATAACATCCTCATTGTAGTGGCTCCCAATGGCATACCACAAAGTGAAAGTCATGGAAGTTATGTTTGCGTTCTGATTAAACCAAAACCGGGAGATTACGACAAGAAATTGAAGTGGCCTATGACCCTATCACTCACTGTCCAACTTCTCAATCAACATGCCGACAAGAACCACATAACAAAGACTGCCATCGTTAAATATGGCAGGGAAAAGATGTTCTCATCTGATTTACTGGTGGTTGACGACTTCTTCAAGTTTGTCTCTTTGAAGGAATTAGGCTGGAATGCAGATAAGGAGACTCAATACTTGAAAAATGACACTTTACAGTTCAAGGTAGTCAAAATTGTCACAAATAATCCATGAGACTCTGATATGTGATATTATGTTTTTGACTATACAGAACAGCTGCCTACATTCAAATGAAAAGTCAATTATTATGATACAGCTAGAGCCAAAAAAACTTGTGTTATGAGTTAGTTGCTTTATCTTAGAGAAAATTTTGTCTGTTGTATGAGTAGCAACAGCAAAAAAATGCTTGTACTTGTCAAAATGTACCTGTATATGTAATTGCTATGACAATGCACAAGTTCACAGAACCATCATATGTACGCACACTATAATTTACACAACACGTATGGTACATACAGTAATACTACATGTAACTAGCTAAACTTATGCTGTAATGAGTTCTAATTATAGCCAACCTTCAAACTTCTTGATGTAGTTAGTTCAACTTTATTGCATGGCTATTCCCAGTAGTAAAAGCAATTTAAAAATAGTACTGCATTCACCTAGCATTGAAAGTCAAGAGAATCTGAAGCTATTTGACTCTCAAGATGACGACAATAGAACAGGCTACACCTGTGAGTTCACAACCAAACCCCCTGTTGAGTTAATCTGCCAAAAGTGCAAGTATGTTTCCAGAAATCCAACTCTCACTAGTTGTTGTGGGAACCACTTCTGCAAAGGATGCATCTCACCTTTGTATGAGAGTCATCAGGGTTGCCCCAGCTGTGGGCAGGTGGATTTTAACCTTATGCTAAACAAAAGAGACTATAAACAGATATCTTTACTTCAAGTATTTTGCACTAAGAGAAGTCGTGGGTGCAAGTGGATTGGACAACTTGAGCAGTTAGAGGCACACACAGATGTGAAGACCGGTGACTGTATGTATGTCAGTCTGCAGTGTCCCTCCAATTGTGGAGAAAAGGTGGAGAGAAAGGACTTGGACAAACATTTACTTCACTTGTGTCCGTTGAGAGAGTATTCCTGTGTTCACTGCAACTTCAAGGGTACTTTTAAGACTGTTACTGAAGTTCACTGGCCAAAGTGTGGCAACTTACCAGTGGAATGTCCGAACAAATGTGGAGTAACCTGTGAGAAGACATCGTTGAAGAGCCATTTAAACACTTGTAGCAATGTAGGACAGTTTTGTTCTTTTAGTTTTGCTGGATGTAATAGAAAACTCATTCGGGAAAACCGGGAAAGGCACATGATAGAAAATGGAGGCACTCACTTGTCTCTGTTGGCTGAGTTTACCCGTAAAATGAACTCGGAGATTGAGAAGATAGCAAAAGAACACAAAGAATGGAGAGATATATTGAGAAAGAAAGAACTAAAACTTCTCAATTCAATACACGAACAAGAATTGGGATTGGAGAAATTGCAAAGTAAAGTGACAGCATTAGAAGAAAGATGTCAGCATTTAGAAAAAACACAGGAAAAGTACCATTCTGATGAACTCAGAGACCTCAAAGACAAGGTGTGTGAGCTGTTGTACAACACTGGACATGCTCCTTGGGTCCCTGCAACCTTCACTATGCCTTATTTCGAGAAGCTAAGACAAACCGACAAGTCTTGGTACAGTCCAACGGTGTATACTCATCATGGCGGTTATCTCTTTCTTATTGCCGTCAGACCAAATGGTAGACCGCTGGGGTTCGAAGGTCACGGGACTCATGTGTCGGTTCATTATAAACCTAAAAAAGGTGACTACGACAGATTCCTTAAGTGGCCAGTCAAAGTGACCGTTACCCTCCAACTCCTCAACCAACACGCTGACAGGGACCATCTCACCAAGATAGCCATGTTTAGGTATGGCAAGGAGATGACAACTTCGGCTTATGCAGTTGGCCCTTTTGACGACGAACTCATTGCACACAATAAATTAAGTTTCAATGTTGAGAAGGGCACACAGTACTTGAAAAATGACTGTCTACAGTTCAGAATAGTAGAAATAGATGTTGGATTTTGAGCTTATCTTTATTTGCCTAGTATTAAATATCTGATTTGCTGCATAAGCTAATTCTACTAAATTGAATTGTTGTTGTTGTTGTTGTTGTTGTTGTTGTTTGTTGGGGGAGGTTAAACCAGCATCTGTGGTGTTGGTATAGAAATCTTATCTTAGAAGTGATAATTATGTGACTTTCTCTAACATTACATGCTCAATCTTCATTAGCAGCTGTTTATATCCCACTGGCTATGAATCCAGTTCTCCATTTCTTGATAACCGAGAGTAGAAATTTTCACATTACAGTGGAACCTCTCTATTCCAACCCCCTGAAACTAGGGCACCTCTGTATACAGTGGAACCTCTCTATCCCAACCCCCTGAAATGAGTACACCTCTGTATACAGTGGAACCTCTCTATCCCAACCCCCTGAAACTAGGGCACCTCTGTATACAGTGGAACCTCTCTATTCCAACCCCCTGAAACTAGGGCACCTCTGTATACAGTGGAACCTCTCTATCCCAACCCCCTGAAATGAGTACACCTCTGTAAACAGTGGAACCTCTCTATCCCAACCCCCTGAAATGAGTACACCTCTGTATACAGTGGAATTCCTCTATTCCAACTTCCTGAAATGAGTAAGAACACGAGGACACCTGGATATGTCTCAAATAACATCTAGTGTAGTAACATCAATAGAACTTCAACCTTTCCCTCCCCCCTAAGTGAGGCCACCCCTCAAATTACAGAACACAGGGTGTGAGGGATTTAGCAGTTATATTCATTCAATATGATGATGGTTATTCTTCCTTCAGGAAAGAAGATAATAAGTGGATTGTCAAGCCATGGAATCTTGGACGTAGTTTGGACATTCATATCACCGATAACCTCTTAAAAATCATATGCTTGGCACAATCAGGACCCAAGGTGATTCTAAAACTAATAACAAACAGGTCTTGGCTGTTTCTACCTTTAATAGACTCTTAGAAAGAGGACACCTCGAGCAAGGACAGTTACTAATGTTCCTATGTGTCCACAATAGGAGGTTCCTCTGTATTCAACCTCTGAAACAAGGACACCTCTATACTAAGGACAGTTTCTAAGTTCCCAATGTGTCCACAATAGAGAGGTTTCACTGTATTCAGCCTCTAAAACAAGGACACCTCTATATTAAGGGCAGTTTCTAAGTTCCCAATGTGTCCACAATAGAGAGGTTTCTCTGTATTCAACCTCTGAAACAAGAACACCTCTATACTGAGGACAGTTTCTAAGGTCTCAATGTGTCCACAATAGAGAGGTTTCTCTGTATTCAACCTCTGAAACAAGAACACCTCTATAGAGGACAGTTTCTAAGGTCCCAATGTGTCCACAATAGAGAGGTTCCTCTGTATTCAACCTCTGAAACAAGAACACCTCTATACTAAAGACAGTTTCTAAGGTCCCAATGTGTCCACAATAAAAGGTTTCACTGTATTCAACTTCAAATAATTTATATGTAACAGATTATCAGCAAGTATATCACGAATCCTGTGTTATTCTATCGACCAGACATTGGTAAAGTGAAGTTTGACTATAGATATATCATCCTTCTCTCCTCCATTAAACCTCTGGAAATGTACATTTATAATGTATTCTGGCTAAGGTTTTCTAACAAGTAAGTTTTTTCTTGGTTAAGAAGACAGATATATTAAGTCTTATGCATATCCATTAGAATGATGGAGCATCTCTAGTTTCAAACACCTGGGGACAATTCAGAGGGGTAGTCTCATTTTAAAGGAGTGGCCTCATTTCAGAGGGGTGGTCTCGTTTTAAAGGGGTGGCCTCATTTCAGAGGGGTGGTCTCATTTTAAAGGGGTGGCCTCATTTCAGAGGGGTGGTCTCATTTCATGGGGTGAAGGACTACACTGTTATTCATAGTGAAGTGTCCTTAATTACAGGGGTGACCTCATTTTGTTGGAATAGAAGTTTTACAAAATCATTCATAATCTATTATTCTGACTCTGAAAGCAGTGGTAGAAGTGATGACATGGCAAGTTATACATTACATCATTAATTACCTCCAAAAGTTGAGGACAGCCTCTCTACACAAAGATCAAAAACTTGTCTGTCCCAATGTGTCTGTTATAAAATAGCGGTTTTTCACTGTGATCATGCATAAGGTTTAACAGTGATTTTGTGCTCCAACACAGACCTTTCACTCTGAATGATCTTGATGATTATGAAACCCACTTCACTGTGATGAATTACAAACCTGAAGTTACACTGAAACAGGTAGAAATGGTTGGCTATATCTGATCTTGTTAAAGGGTTGCAGCTCTTACTGTATCCTCTCAAAACAAGACCTAGTTATATAGTGTGGGTACTGTAGTAGTTAAATTGTGTTTTCAAACCAAATACCTGCATCCTTGGAGTCAAGAGCTGCCAAGACCTAGTATTATTCGGTCAAGAGCTGCATCAGGTGGTCAAAACCTGCATTATGTGGTCAAGAGCTGCATCATGCAAGTCAAGTCAAGTCATGTAGTCATGACCTGTAGACTACACTAGCCACATCTAATAAACTATAATATTTGTACCCAGCAATCCTCTTTTTTTTTTTGTCCAGTGAATATCTTATTCTGTGCAATATCTGTCTAAACCTCGTTACTCTAGATCATTTCTTCAGGTTCACTATGACGAGTTTATTCCTCTGTTTGAAGAACAGTACCCAGGGCACAAGTGGTCTGATATACAGGTATCAGGGTTCTAAAAATTTTGGGAGGGGGGAAGTGAGATAGCCTGTGTGAAAAATATTTGAAGCCCTTCCCACTTTTTATTTTATAATTTTAATTAGCACACACACACACACACACACACACACACACACACACACACACACACACACACACACACACACACACACACACACCATGTGATGTTGTAGGACTGCATGGAAAGTTTTGTATCTCCTCTAATAACATTTCACTAGAAGATGTTGTGTTATGTAGTTATAGATTATGTCCATGTGGAAAATTATTGTGATAGGGATGAAACTGAAACTTTAATGTTTAAAACCATGAAAAATTTATCCACCAAACTTTCCTAGCTATCTCTCAACTAGAGGACAGGATTAGAGCAAATGGCCAATCATAACAGTATTAATACTAACTGATATGTAGTAATAATCTAATTATGTGTATGTACTGTTCAAGGAAAAAACATGTCAGATATTTAAGGATCTGATCACTTCTGCTGGCTCAGGGACTCCACCTAATTCTATAGCCAACTTTAGGCAGGTAAGAAATTTTTATGATTATTAATAATAAACTTGTTTATTATTCATTGTACAAATGAAATCACTTAATTTATACAACCAGCTAACCTCTCAAAGAACCGTATAAATTTTTTAGGCACTTAATAAAGGTTAGTATTTGAGTATATGAGCATAGTTAGCTTCCATGGTAAAGAAATGCTATATCACACTATAAAGAGGTGAGCTGTCGAATTTTATTAATTTAGCTCAGTTAATCAGCTTGGTTAAATTAACTTCAGTTAAGAAAACTCTTCATTGTGATATGCCAAAGGCCTATTAGTTAACCACCAGATTAATTAACTTCGTTGTACTCTCAATCTTCCAATGCCACAGTCCAGGGCCATCTATGCAGCAGATTTGATGTTGGAAAGAGTAGATTCTTCAGAACCCAACAGCCTCCCATCTTTTGAGCCACGTCTGCTGGAGATAAACTTTAGTCCTGATTGTGTGAGGGCATGCAAGTATCATCCAGACTTTTTCAATCATGTATTCCAAGTCCTGTTTATGGGGACTAGCAGTGGTCTGCCTGTAACCAGAGTGATTTAGTTGCAACTCTATTTGAAATTGTATCATATATAGTCTTTTTTTTTCTTTTTTTAAGCTCTGTATTTTTTTGTTGTTGTTGTTGTTGTTGTTGTTGGAAGGTATCAAGAAGAATTTCTAACCCTCTGAAATTGAGGACACCCCTATCTCTATTTCACCCCTCTTATATAAGGAAACCTCTGTATATAGTGGAACCCCTTTATTCCAACCCCCTGAAAGAGTGCACCTCTGTATACAGTGGAACTCCTCTACTCCAACGCCCCTGATATGAGGACACCTCTGTATACAGTGTAACTCCTCTATTCCAACACCCCTGATATGAGGACACCTCTGTATACAGTGGAACTCCTCTATTCCAACTCCCCTGATATGAGTGCACCTCTGTATACAGTGGAACTCCTCTACTCCAACGCCCCTGATATGAGGACACCTCTGTATACAGTGGAACTCCTCTATTCCAACACCCCTGATATGAGTGCACCTCTGTATACAGTGGAACTCCTCTACTCCAACGCCCCTGATATGAGGACACCTCTGTATACAGTGGAACTCCTCTACTCCAACGCCCCTGATATGAGGACACCTCTGTATACAGTGGAACTCCTCTACTCCAATGCCCCTGATATGAGGACACCTCTGTATACAGTGGAACTCCTCTACTCCAACTCCCTGAAATGCTCTAATCAAGACACTTTTATTACTGGACTCCAACACCATTACATTGTCTTTTATAATCTACAAAAAAGGGTTATCATTTTCCACTCATTGTCTTCAGTTCTTTCTCCATTGCAATTCTTCTCTTCTGAAGTATGGCCACTTCAGTTTGCTTGCCTTTCCCCTAATAATAATAATAATATTGTGATATTTGTAGGCATTATATCACATGACTTACACGTGAGGAACACATGTTCTCATATCATCTGATTCATTATTATTGTGATCTTGTGTTGTACTAATATCTAATGTGATGTGAGTGAGTAGTCGCTAGCCTTACAATATTATAATCTGGTTACTTTACTTTCACTCTACTCACACTGTTGGTCATTGACCATGAAAATAAAACAAAAAAGTGTGACCTCATGAATAACAGTGAAATCGTAATATTATAACTTAGTGCTTCTATGTGTAAATTTCCTTACAGTATTCTTATAGTATATTATGGTATATTACAGTAATTTATTGTATATTATTGTATATTACAGTAATCTATCATATATTATAGTATAGGTACATATTACAGTATTCTTATTGTATATTATTGTATATTACAGTAATCTATCATATTATAGTATATTACAGGTACATATTACAGATGTAGTAGTATTGATGTAATGTAAGGAATTTACACGTAGAATAGAAGCACACAGAATAGAGGTCATTCTATTATTGAGACTGATTAGAATTAGCAATTATTAATCCTATTTCCTTTTCCACACTTCCTCACTACTAATTCCACTACAATAAAATCCCACAACTTCTTCAAACAAGTGCAAAAGTCCAGAAGAACACTTCCGGATGCCGTAATGTACATGATGGATGGTGTCCCAGGAGGGTATAACAGGGACGTTGGTATAATTGTATATTATTTAAATTATCCCTATATATAATATTAATTTTAATGGTAAAGTTTTGTCTCTGAACAACTTAGTCCAAGTTAACGAAGCACTGGGAAAATTTATGTAGGAAATTATAGCCCAAAACCACACCCCTTCTACTTCTGGATAGACACAAATCCCACAGAAATTAGTAATAGTAACAAGAAGAGTTCCATTTCCTGTCTCTTTGAGCACAAGTACATGCATCATCATTGCAACAGGAATTTTTAGCTACTGCACATTTCAGGTTGGTTATAAATGAGCAATGGAAGAACAGTAAAATAACACAAACCACAGTCCCTAGACATTTTAGGTATATAGGTATCACAGACAACTCGAACCACTTGGAGTGGAAGAATGTTCTGCAATGAATAAGTGCTCTGCAAGCTGTCAAAGGGGTAAATTCTCTCCAGGGATTAAGCAGTAGTGACCAGGAAGCCTTGACTGAAGTTATTCAAAATTATTTCTACCCTCATAGAAAAATCACTAATTCTATTCAGCAGTAAATTTAAAGTGCATGCTATTATAGCTAGGTAGTTCTTGTTACAGGCTTGTCATGGCTGGCTATAATGATGGAAGAGAAGCACCACCACCTTATGGCTGTGGTTACCCTTTCCCTGTGTATAGGACTCAGGCTCCAGCTGGTTACCTTCAGCAGTTTCCTTGTGTTCCACCCATGAACAGCAGCAGTTAAAATACTTGTGGTATGTACTCAATGGAGTAAGTGGTTGTTATTTCATTTGAACTGTACAGTACCTACTGTCCAAATATGGATTATTGGTACACACCACTTGAATAGCACTTAAAATACTACTAATGAAGCCATATATGGCAGGTTAAAGTACTGTGAAGCCTTAAACAAACTTAGATCCTAGACCGACACTACCGCCCATCCCTTGATGGTGGCTGAGTCAACTCTGTACCCAGACTTCAAAGGATTTGGTTATAATTAATTTTGTGTTTTAGGTAAGTCGTGCCAATTAATAGGATATGAGTTATCAGTACTAGGAGTCAAGCTGTAATAACCTCTCTCGGATAATACCACAATATACAACCTTATCTCTCTCTTTCGTTATATTATTATTTCTACTCTCCATTTCTATAAATCAAGGAAAAGAATTTTTTTTTTTTTTAAAGATGAATCTTACCTGCTTGGCTAGTTGTGTTTCTAACATCTGTTCCTGGGTCATCTCTTTGGCTACCTGTTTCGGATAGGCCAGTCTGAACTTTGCATCAGTTTGAAACCTCTGCTGAATCGACTCCATTCTTGCTTTCACCTGAGTGATAAGAATAAGTATTAGTATTTAACTGGTCACATGATAGTCATGTGAGCCTCAAAGTTATTTTGCTTTAGGCAAAATTAGTTTTTCTTTTAAGCTCCATCATTAATTTTAGAACAATTAATTTATTTTGGCTTGTGCTGCAAAAATTAAAATATTTTCACTGCCAATACTTCATTACAGGTAATTTCATGGCATATGGGACAGGTTTAAAATTTGAAAATTATACCCCACGAAAATTACCCAACATCAATTATTATTATATTATTATTATTATTATTGGCAATTTGCAATAATATAATTGCCAATAAATAATAATAATAATAATAATAATAATAATAATAATAATAATAATAATAATAATAATAATAATAATAATAATAATAATAATAATAATAATATAATAATAATAATAATAATAATATTATTATTATTATACTCTTTACCAGTTTGGCTTTTTGCACAGTATGAGCGTCTTTATGACCTCCCTTAATCGCACTTGTACACAGACTAAACTCTACTTTCAGTGCGGCAATGCTAGTTGTGTTCTCGGGCTTTACGGGGGACAGGAGAGCAAGGTTCTGGGTTCCTGTTCCTCCCTGCTTTTGGGGGGAAGTTTTGAACTGAGGCATGGGGACTGATGATTTTGCTGCTATTGCTTCCTTGAACACCAGCCACTGTTCTTCGCGTTCTTCTTGATCACGACCTGTACTCAAAACAGTCTTAACAGCTCATCCCACAGAGATGTGAATCCTTCTACTCTAACCTCCTGAGAACACCTGGAATCCCTTCATTCCAACCCCCAATCCCCTCCCACCCAAAATGAATGGTGATTCTACGTGTAAATCCTTGACATTACGTCATTTGTAATATACTTGTAATATTCAATAATATAAAATAAGATTACTGTAATATACTATAAGAATACTGTAAGGAAATTTACACATAGAAGGACCCAAATTGAAGACATCTACTTGTCCAAGTCCTTGTGTCAGTTGACAGAAACTTAATTAATTACTATTATCCAAAACCCTACACCTCTGAAATCCCCCCCCCCCCCACATGAAATGAGTTCACTTTTACTTCTGAAATGAGTTCAATTCTGGAACCAACCCCTTGAAATGAAGACACCCCTGGAACCCCCCCTCCCTGAAATAAATTCATTTCTGGAACCACCCCCCCTGAAATGAGGTATGAGGACACCCCTGGACCCCTCTGAAATGAGTTCACTTCTGGAATCACTCCCCTTGAAATGAGGACACCTCTATAAGGACAATTCTAAACTTCTGTGTTACCTGTAAGAGGTTCTCTTAGTCTGACAAACACCTCCAGTTTCCCTCCAACTGGCTTCCTCCCTCGCTCATCCAGCATCTCCAAGGACGAATGAATTTCACTTTTCACTTCTAAAGGTTCCAGCTGGATATTGACTAGACCTGGTGAGGTACAAGATGAAGGGAAGAATTGAACAGACTTTTAATCCAGAGGGTAATTTTCCCTCTAAAATTTACTGTTTCCCCTGTAATAAAACAGAAAACATCTCCTGTTTCTTACCAATTAATCCTTGAGAAAGATTAAAAGGCATGAAAGTAAAAAGAGTATATAAAATAAAATGGAATAAAGATACGAAATGAAATGAAACAAAACAAAACAAAACTACAGAAACTAATTCCTATATTCGTGTTAAAGAGAGCTGATTATGATGCTTCTTTCGATCCTGGTTATTTTTGGACTTAGGGTGACCATTAGAAAACTCTATAAGAGAATGTTTTATACTTGAACCAAGTTTCTAGGAGTTAAGTGTGGCAGAGCTATCCCTATGTGAGGGTGATCAGTTAATCTGTGTTTTTAATTATGTGGTATCCTCTTTAATAAATATTATGCATAATGAATTAGAAATTCAGAACTGTTTATCTTATAGCAAGGAAAATGTGAAACTGGACATGCAGTTTTAGTAAAAATAACACGAGGAAAGATTTTCAATGTACCACTAAACTGCTATTTATTACATTATCATTAAATCACCATTACATCATCATCACATCATACCTATAAAGATGTCCTTCCTTAAGCTCCTTTGCTGCCATACTGTACACTTTAGTGGTGTTCGTTTGAATGCCCTGAGCATACTTCGATGGTGTTTGCGGTCGATATCAAACAGAAAACTTTTATTGAATTCTGGACTACAAGTTTTTTGAACAGCATCTGTGCTCATCTTGGGTGGAGACTCACTTGGGTAGGGAAACTCCACCTCCACATAGACATGCATGTCTTTCTCCTCGTATTTTGGAGGTCGTTGCAGATCAACCCCACAGACTATCTCCACTTCACAGACACTCCCAGAGAGGTGTGTATTGCTGTGAATGAGGGTGATCTTTCTCGTCTCCAGACTAAAAATGGGCGGACCATAACCTCCTGTCTGAATTCCCTTTATTGCTAGCAGTTCCCGCTGACAATTTTGTGACATGTTCGTGTATTCAATGGCCGATGCATTGCTTCCCATCTTCTTATAAGTTTCAGCATTCCTGTCACATATCTCGATCTGTTTCTCTAGCTGTTTAATGATCAGTTCAAATGTAGCAGCATCCTTCTCTTCAGCTGGTCGGAGATGAGATAACGTGCCAGCTGATGGCTTTGTCTTGCTGATATCGGCAAAGGGTGAAGGTGGAACTTGTTCTAAATTTACTGGAAGACCATTTCTGGCTGCTTGGAGCATTGTTTCCAATCCTTTGACCATTTTCATGTAGTGAAGAGCTCCTTCTCTGTTCTTCTTCACTTGTTCTTGCTTTGCAGCAGTTTTTAGTTCCGCCATTCGATGCTCAACAAATGCTATCTGCTTCTGGGAGATGGATGGAGTTATGTTCTGCTGCATACCAGCACCAGATGTCTGTACTGGTAGGGACTGTGTAGGGAGAGGCACTGCCATTGCCGGTTTGACCTGCCTAATGGGTTTTGTTGAAGCAGGAATGGGTGGATAGCCAGGAGGGGTTGGGAGGTCGTTGTAATCACATGGTTTACCAGATTTGGTGTCTTTGATGGCAGATTCATACTGCTTAATGATTCTTCCCATTCTACGAACACGAGATGACTCCCCCTTTTCTTGGGCAGTTCTTAACCCTTCTTTATACTTCGATAATCGCTGTTCCAGTGCTTCGAGTGCTGTTTTCGGAACTGGAATATCAGAATTGGGACCCACATCTGGTTCTTCTGACTGTGTACTAGAACTCTGACTCTGCTGTGTGGGTGGAGTTTCTGGTTTTGGTGCTGATGATTGGGCAGAAAACTTGCTCAAGTCCATTACAAAGCTTGATTTATAACCAGGTGGTGGCCCGGGCATTTGCGTTAAATCTATATCCTGTCCCGAACTGACTGCCTTTATGACTCGAGAGAACTTAGCAGCTATTACTCTGTACTCTTTGTTCTTTGTGGGGTCTTTCTGTGCCTTTGCTGCACTCTTATACTGCTCCATCCTCTCCTCGAGGAAAGATTGAAGGATATCTTTAGCTGAGTCACCCGAAATTGGCTTAGAGAGGGTGGATGGTAGACTCTGGGTGACTGGTTGAGGCCGAGAGGCCTGTGTTTGTACAGGTGCTTGAGGTGGTGGCTTGGACGGAGTGAGTGAACCAGCCTGGGGGTTGCTCTTTGATGACTGGTCAACCATTTTCTGTTTCTTTGTAGCTCTGTCGTCCACCATAAGCTGTGCCATTGCTTCCATGTCTTCATCAGTAAGTGTAAACTCGTCGAATGCTGGGTCGTCAAGATCTATAAGCCCGTCTGGTCTGGTGGGTGGCGGCTTTGGGCTGGGTTGTGGACGGGGTTTTTCCAGTGATACTGGAGAGGAACTTGTTTTTGCCTGAGAACGAGGTTTAGGCTGAGGTGGGCCCGTTTTGGAACTGGATTGTGACACAGATGTGTTGGTACTGGACTGGGATTGCTTTCTATCATCAACAAAAGCAGACGCCATGCTTGCTAAATCCTCTTCAGTCAAGTTAAACTCATCAAACTCTGGAGCATCAAGGTCAACCAGGTTGGAAGGAGGTGGCTTGGGATCTGGCTTACAAGGAGATGGGTGTGGCTTATCTGTGGTGGGAGTGACATCTTTTGCTGTTGAAATAGTTTCCTTTATCATCACAGGTGGTGGCATATCATCCAAATTCAGAGTTTTACCAGCTTTTACACTCTTCAGCATCTGAAAGGAAGAATAAACATCACATCAATCAATCTCCTGACTCTTGTATGCTAAAGATGTCATGGCAAGATCTGATAAAGGAGACAAAGAGTGATAGAATTCTAGTCTATGCACTCTAATGTGTCACCTCACGATGTGTGTACTTGTGAAAATGTAAATGGTTTTCTGTGCATGTCAGATATTGTAGCAGAGAACATACAGAATGAGAATTTATGGGTTCTCTGTTTCATTTATGCTTCAAGCATTAACCCCTTCCCTCCTCTCCCCAAAACAAACAAATAAACAAAAAACAACAAAACAACGACAGAATTAGTTTGTACTTGTTTAAACATGCTGGAACCAATTAGAGTATAATATACATCTATAAACTACCTTCTTTGTATATATACAGGTTATTGTCCTTTTGAGGTAATCTCAGGACACATTGGGACCTTAGAAACTGTCCTTTAGGATATCCTTAATTCAGAGGTACAGTGGAACCTCTCCACATTGGGACCTTGGAAACTGTCGTAATAGTGCAGTTGAACCTCTCTATAAAGGACAATGGGACCATAGGAAATATCACTATGAAGCTGTTCTTCATTGGAGCCCTCATTACAGTGTACCATGCAACATACCTGTTCGAGGGTGGCAACTGAACGTTTGTACCGCCTAACCTTTGAACTCTCCCCAGCTGCTTCTGCTTGCTGTATGCCATGTTTATACATCTCCAATCTTTCAGATACCTCACCAATTGCCCCTCCTCCTCCCCCTCCTCTTCCGCTTGGAGCTGAGTTGCCACTGTGTGGGTGTGGTTTCCTAGGTGCAGGACTGGGACTCTTTTTAAGAGAGGAAGGAGCTGGGTGTGTCTCTTTGACCTCCATGGGTGTGGAAGGGGAGTTTTCTAAAGCCTAAAACAGGGGTAGCATTGAAATAAAGGGTTGAGGTGTGTGTGCGTGTGTGTGTGTGTTGAGGTGTGTGGTGACAGTAGTGAAGGAAGAAAAGTAGTGAGAGAGGGAAAATATTTTGAAAACTTTAAGAGTAAGTTGATGATGGTAAGGGATGATAGCCTAGAGGAGATGACCTAGTTGGTAATAACCTTTAACTCTCCCAATAGTTCATCTTCATCAATGTCACTCATGTCCTCATCTTCTCCTTCCTCCTCACCCATACCATCCAGGCCTGCTACAATATTATCCAATTCATCCATAGACATCATGCCACTCCCACCAGACTTAGGGGACTTCCCTCCCTTGCCTGGGGACTTCCCTTCGAGAGCCATCAACTCTGCTTCTAAGTCAGCATCAGTTAGATCCATATCTAATATGATGTACACTATTAAATCTGGTACAGCAATGATGTCAACACCTGAGTTAGAGGATACAGGCTTATTATCATATCAGAGCAGCAGAGAGCAGCAATTTTTAGGGTGATTAAAGAAAAGTGCTACAGTCTTATTACTGCTCAGTGTGAAACACCTTGCCATTCTTGGGAAATAGCTGTGAGGCAATTTAGCTAGCTAGCTATTCAACAGTGTAGAGGTGACTAAAACATTAATTTCAACAAGTCATAGATTTACCAGGAGCCATTCCTAGACCGAACATCGCCGCCAAATCCCCACCACCTCCCCCACCACCTCCCCCACCACGGGGCTTCTTGCCACGATCTTCTCTCTTGTCTTTCTTACCGGGCATTTCTAGTGCTTATAGAAAGGCAGGAATAGATATGGGTGTGGCTACAAGAAACAACTTTGACCTTTGACGGTAGGTACTTGTAGGTGTGTGTGCGTACAACGTAGTAGGTAGGTGCGGTCTTAACTACGCCCCTTAAGGTCAGGTGATAGTCGTGTGACAAACAACTGTAACAAAAATTTTTTTACACTGCTGATTATTCTCTCGTTAATACTTGTGCAAGGTGAGCGTGCAATTCCCTGCACTAGGGAAATGGCGGTTAACAAGACTACAAATAGCGCCAACCCGATAGGTGCAAGCAGTCAGCCCAGCGTTTCTCAGCCTACTCGTAGCAGTTCAATGGAAAGTCTCGAAAGCTCCATGTCTACCACTGAGAGCAATGCAGGAGGTAAGTAGAGGTCCCTTGATAGTAATAGAGGATGGTGTGGTATTTCATAACATGTGCTGTGTGTAAAAAAGGTAGCTACAACTAACAATGTGCAGAAATTGGATAATGTAGTTACAACTAGTTGGCTAGCTAACTTTCTAGAACCCCTAATAGTTAGTGATATCAATGATGATATGATGGAGTCCCTCTTAGCCTCCTGTGTGGGTCATTACCAGGTGGAGAGGTCACATTTTTAGTGATTTGAATATAAAGGCTAGCTCAGCTGATTACTGGGGGTGTTAACCTTGGGAGTATGCAATTGGCATGATTAAGGTTTGAAACCACTTATCACTACCAAGTTAGAACATGGGGGGTCTGCCTGACTCCAGCTGATGTTGAAGTGGGAGATGTAACCCCTTACAAAAGGGCTAACAGCTCACACCTGGTGGTCATAGCCTGTGTGAAGCAATCATCTGTTTTTGCTAGTGTCTGTCTAAACAGTTTCATGTTGTATTGAGTTCACTGTTTCTTTTATCACACAGATATGGAAAGCAATCGATTGACAACTGTCTTACAGGAAAATGCAGTTCTCCGCTCAGAACTGGAAGTCCTTCGTCTTAGGTGCAAGAACCTCAAGGAAGAAAACAGGAGGCTGAGGCAGGCCAGTGTGACAATTGTAAGTTAATTTAGTCCTGTTTCAGTAGTGCATGGTTGTAGTATAACAGTGTATAATAGTTAATTTGGTCGAAAAATGATAAAATCTCAAAGCTTTTTGAAGTTAAAGTATTTGGCATATATATGTCACCTCAAAATAGCATAATTTTATTGAGATAATGAATAGAATAACAGAGTAATTTTCCCTGCAATCATCTCTCCCACTCATTGTAGTAGTACACAGCTGCCAGTTAGTGTCCCAATTTAAGCAGTTCTATTAATAGTTGTGTCTAAAAATAGTCCAGACATTGTAGTGAGATTAAGGTATAATAGTTATGCATATTGATTATCCACTATTGCCAAAATACATTAAATGTGTTGTCCCTATTGCAGCACTTTTGATAGTGGATTTTAGGGCGTGATATAAATGAGTCCTTATTTCAGGGGCAGTCCTTATTGGATAGTGAATCCTTATTGTGATAGTGAAAATAGAGGATATAAATGAATCCTTATTGGAACACTTTGATGGCGAATTTAGAGGATTATAGGAGCACTTTTGGGGATCTCTAATGATTATAGAGGAGTCCTTATGTCTTGTTGTGATAGGGAACTAAATTCCTATACTCCTCTATGGGCGTCGGTGATGCCTTTGGGACATTGGTTGCTTATAGAACCTTACTAGGAAATCACTCATTACCAATGTCTATAGCCCATTCCTAAAGGAAGGTGTCATGAAACTTATTTAGCAGGTGGTTACAGACAAGTTGCTGAAACAGCATGTCTTTATCAAGGTCAAGCAAGCTTGCATTTTGTGTGTCTTTGGGGGGAGGGGGGTCCTGCCTCTTAAATAATTCTCATGCATTATTTCACTCCCCACTCTCACAATCCCTTCATATTGTTAACTTGTTCCCTCCTTCCCCACACAACAGCAAGCCCAAGCCGAACAGGAGGAAGAATACATTTCTAACACACTCCTCAAGAAAATCCACTCCCTGAAGAAGGAGAAGGAGGCTCTGGCGATGAACTATGAGCAGGAGGAGGAGTTTCTGACCAATGATTTGTCCAGGAAGCTTGCTCAGGTTCAATACAAGAGCTCTGCTGAGCTAGCTGTTAACAAAGTAGTGATTAAAGATAACTATTTGAAGCAAAGTGCTGAGGCAGAATAACAGCACTTACCTTTGTACCAATGCAAATGTACCCTTTTGGGATTTCTGTTGTCCACTTGCTTGTCATGTGTATTTTATGTATCTTCAGTTTCATTGAAGAATCAGCCTCTTCTTTTTCCTTTAGTTAAGGCAGGAGAAGGTTCAACTGGAACAGACTTTGGAGCAAGAACAGGAGCAACAGATCACTAAACTCACAAAGAAGATTGAAAGGCTCGAAAAGGAAACTCATGGGAAGCAAAATACACTAGACCAGGTAACAAGTCCAATCTCTCTCTTAACTTCCTCTGTATAGTATATACAGTGGATTCTAGATTCTGTACCAAACAGAGACATCTCTCTGGAACACTTCATGAAGTGATAGAACATCTCTATCAGTTTTATCTCCTTCCTGTATGCAAATGGAAGCAGCTCTTTGAATGAATAACAGCTTGTGTCCAACCCCCCCCCCCCATATTTTTATTTGACCCAAGGTGTCCAGAGTAGAGAGATTCCACTGTATCTCTCTGAAGCCCCCCTTGAGAGAATACCAGTATACCTAAGCTATCATGCATTGTGGTAGTCTGAAATGCTGAAATGTGATTAATAGGTCTTCAGACCTGTTTGCAGTGAGATGATTACAATCTGTCTCACAATTTGGTTATAAAATATACTATGCTCTAGGAAGCTTGTATATTCCATACACATATCATTTGTAGTACTCAATGTGTGTGTGGTAGACATCAGGGTGAATGTTCTGTGTGTGTGGCAGGCAATCTTCATGTGTAAGTGTTCTTCTTTGAGAGAGCAGTATAAGTAACTGTTGATGTGTAAACTGAGAGGAGGTGTAGAAAGAGGGTCTGTTTCTTTTTATAACCTTTTAATGAACAGCTGCCTTAGCCATTATGGAAACTGAGCCAGTTGTGGGAATTGTGCCCAGTAAGTAGGCTTCTTGAGTATTAGCTGGCTGAGGAAGGATGGTTTGGTACAGGCAAAATGATGAGTCAACAACAGTTGAAATGTTCTCTCCCAACTTAAAGATTATATTGAGCTCTGCCTTGAGACCCCCAAACCCTCCCTCCCATTTTATTGGGGGAGGTACCCAGAGTTCATCACCATCCCAGGTAGTTAGTGTAGTGATGGAGGTATTTACGAGTGTGTTAGTGTTGCGATGTTATCATTGTTATTGTTCTCCTGTTGCTATAGCTTCGTCGTGAGAAGATAGATCTTGAGAATACCTTGGAGCAGGAGCAAGAACTACTGGTCAACCGACTGTGGAAGAGAATGGACAAAGTAAAAGACAGTAATTATTATGCTCTTGCTGCAGTGGTGTCACTTTAGGGGAGGGGTTTCAAGGGGGTGGTGGCGTGGGTTTTTCAAACTGTGATGGTGTCACTTTGATGTGGGGGGGGGGGGGGTTCAAAGAGTGATGTGTCTTTTTGGGGAGGGGTTTTTCAAAGGTGATGTGTCTTTTGGGGAGGGGTTTTTCAAAGGGTGATGTGTTCTTTTGGGGAGGGGGTTTCTTGTTGTCCTTTTAGAAAGATTTCAGCAGAATTGGAGTCGGTGTCCATTTAGAGGATTCCAGATAATCAGACATATTCTAGTTGGTGTCCCTATGGAGTGTTTCCATTGTAGTTGCTATAGTTACAGGCTCATGTTTTATTCTAGGTGGAACAGGAAAAACGGGAACTAGAGGCTCGGTTGGGTGCCACACCTCCTCCCTCACCTATTGACCAAAACAGCCCCGCCTTCCTGAACACCCGGATTATGCAGTTGTCCAATGAAGTGATAAAGTTAAAGAAACTGTTAACTGAGACCCGAACCCAGAGTGAGGACTAGGGGTTATTTAAAAAGAGCTGTGCTAGGGGTTATTTTAGCAGAAGGATCTGTGCCGAGGGTTTTTTTAGGAGAAAGATCAGTGTTAGGGGAAAGAGGGTTATGTGAAGGGTGGTTAATGAGATCACAATTGTCTACCATTTGTAGGAAAAGATGAGGAGGGAGAGGGTTAATTGTCATTGAGGGCTAATAGGTTAAATTAAACTATTTGGTGAGGAGAAAATATTATTATTAGGTAGGGCCCTTTTTGTGTGGTTATTTCATTGGGTGAAGAGTGAATTGCCAAGTAATTATAAATTTAAAATAATTATTTTATTTTCTAGGCAATGAGAAGATCCAACAAATAGAGGGAGAGGAGAAGGCACTGAAGGAGGAAAATCTCCGCCTCCAACGACGCCTCCTCAGGGAAACAGAGAGAAGAGAACAACTAACTCGACAGCTCTCTGAGAGCGAATCTTCGCTGGAAATTGATGATGAAAGGTAAAGAGAACTGATAAAGGTGGTGGTAAGGTGATGGTGGTAGGGATCACTATTGTATGATGGGGAAGATAAACTAATGACTACATGCAAGTATATAATGGTTCCAAACCCACGAAAGCTATATACTTGTACTGTCTCAGATAATTATAGAGTACTGTGAAACCTCTCTATTTTGGATACCTTGGGATAAATTAAAAGTGTCCTGATTAGAGGGGTGGCCTCATTTCAGGAGATTGGAATAGAGGTGTTCCACTGTATACAGAGGTGGCCTCATTTCGGGAGATTGGAATAGAGGGGTTCCACTGTATACAGAGGTGTCCTCATTTCAGGGAATTGGAATAGAGAAGCAGAATAGAATACTATAAATAGAATCTCTGATAAAGGACAATCTCCATACATCAAAGGGCACTTATCCCCAAAATACATGGAGATGGTTCCACCTATTCCTGTGTAACTGTACACCACACATTGTAGTAAAGAGCAATTACCTTCTGATGTGTTGTACTATAATACCATGTTTGGAAAAAATTTTAGTAAGCAGAAAGACTGCAAGTGTACTGTTAAGTGGAACCTCAGACCTTATAGGACCAGCACTAGTCTGTACTAGTACAGTGGAACCTCTGACCTTATGGGACCAGCACTAGTCTGTATTAGTACAGTAGTGGAACCTCAGTTATACAGACCCTATGGGACCAGCACTAGTCTGCATTAGTACAGTGGAACCTCAGTTATACAGACCCTATGGGACCAGCACTAGTCTGCATTAGTACAGTGGAACCTCAGTTATACAGACCCTATGGGACCAGCACTAGTCTGTATTAGTACAGTGGAACCTCAGTTACACAGACCTTATGGGACCAGCACTAGTCTGTATTAGTACAGTGGAACCTCAGTTACACAGACCTTATGGGACCAGCACTAGTCTGTATTAGTACAGTGGAACCTCAGTTATACAGACCTTATGGGACCAGCACTAGTTATGGGACCAGCACTAGTCTGCATTAGTACAGTGGAACCTCAGTTATACAGACCCTATGGGACCAGCACTAGTCTGTATCAGTACAGTGGAACCTCAGACCCTATTGGGACCAGGTGAAATGTGAAGTAATGCATTTGGAATGAAACCAGTGTTCTATTTTATAATTGTCGTGAATATTCATCACTTTGGAGTCTGTATAATCAGAGCTATACAAGTGAGGTTCCACTATACAGAGATTCAACTGAATTGATAGACTAGTATTTTACATGTTGACATTCTACACAATATCATTCATTTCAGATACTTCAATGAAGTAACATCTGGTCGAGTGTTTAACCCTTCCAGTCCCTCTCCCTATTCGCCCTCTCCGACAAGACGTTCTTTGTCCCCTGCTCCTGCTGTCTTTGTTAATACCATATCTGGCTACCCTTCCACACCTCCCCTAAGGTCAAGAACCCAGAGTTTCGGTACCTACCCTCATATTCACCATGGCAACCACCATGGGAATCACCACATACAGTCTGTGTCCACTAGCTCTCTTTCAGGAGGTGGAGCCATGACAAACAGTAATATAACCCCAACACAGAATGTGAGTGAACAGGAGGTAACTGTATAGTGGAACCTCTCTGAAAGACACCATAACCTCTTCTTAGTGGTTTTCAGTTTGTTAGAAGAACTAGCTGGCTGGTGGCTTAAATTTTCATGATCACAGAGATATCATCGGGAATTTTTCAATCTTGGGTGTTCATAGAGACCCCATCAATTTTGGTGGTTCATAGACCCCATCAATTTAAGTGGTTCATAGAGACCCCATCAATTTTGTAGGTTTATAAAGACCCCATCAATTTTGTAGGTTCATAGAGACCCCATCAATTTTGTAGGTTCATAGAGACCCCATCAATTTTGTAGGTTTATAGAGACCCCATCAATTTTGTTGGTTCATAGAGACCCCATCAATTCTGGGTGTTCATATCAACTTTGGTGTTCATAAAGACCCCATCAGGAATTTTGGTCTAGTGTCCCCACAGTAATTATTATTATGTACAGTAGGATGTCAGTTATGGTGTCCGGATAACTGAAATTTCTGGATAACTGAAGTCATTGTACACCAATGTACACATGCATACGTGTACATATTGAAAGTACATAAAAGTGTAATATTGAATGTATTAGTCATGTTTGCAGTGCATGTAATCATCTTTTTGGGGGGGGGGGTTCCGTATCTCTTCTTCACTGCTTCCATGAAAAGGCCATTAATTAATTACACTGTACTGTACATGTATGTACAGTACACCTGTTCTGGTTAACTGAAGCTTCTAGATAACTGGAGTCCAGATAACTGACATCCTACTGTATAATGTATCCCTGAATTATGTACTGTGTGAACTGCTACAATTCAGCTGGTTGTGATATAATAATGAACATCATGTTGTTTGGTGTTGAGTTGCCATGTAAGGACTCTTTCAAAACATTTTTCAATTTCCAACTGAGTGACCCTCTGAGATAGTATGATGTACTGACATCCTAAGAAATTGGTCAATCTTAAGTCTTTTCATTGTTGACCTGAAAGTACAGTGTCTTGTATAAATGGTTTGGGACAAAGTTTCCTCTAAAATGTGGAGTGTCCTTTATGAAAGATACACACACATTGTGATTCATTGATGATTGGTTGATTATGGGGAAAATTGAGTACAAGGAAATCACATGAAATCAAATGAAAAAAATTGTTCAGTTGTTCCATTACACAATTATTATTGAGTTATACAGTTTCTTGTATATTCCATAGTAACATGTTAATTATTCCATTTCTCAAGACTTCATTACACTCCATCTATATCCAAAGGGGTCCTGAAACTGACCATAATAATCCCCCCAAAACTGCTCCTTTAGCTCCACTTGTTGTATGCCACCATTTCCCATAGCTTTCTTCCATATTGCATCAGGATCAGGCACGTAAAGATGCATCACAAAACCCTTCTGTTCATCCTGTGACCCGTTCTCAGATGACGAGGTGGAATCTATCGATGGTTGAGTTGCATCTGGCATATTTATCTGGTCAGACAACATCAGCATCCCTCCATTCACTTCCATCATACAATGCATTATTTTATTAGTGTCAGTATGATTGATTACTTTGACCTTTCCTCCGAACACCGTCTCGATCCAACTGATGTGCTTCTTGCAGTCAGGTGATACAATATAAGAAATGACTCCATTCTGTTTACAGGTGGTGGAATTTGGGGGTGGTTTTTCAGAAATAGACCACATATAGCCCATTTTATCTTTGAGTGACCCATAGAGGTCACCCCAGAATTGAACCTTTAAATCCACAATGCTTTCAGCTCCTTTTTGAATGATGGCCTCCCATGAAGATTTTGGGTTGGGCAGATTCATGTGACACACGACATCAGATGTACAGCCACTTATTTCAGCCTTTTGATTCTGCATTTCCACATTATCGGCCAAGTAAACATGCCCGCCATTAATTTCTAACCAACAATGTGCGATGAGGTTGTCATTAGAGGTGACTTTATCCTTTATCTTCCCTCCAAAGGCTTCTACCAGCCATTCAGCATGAGATTCACATTTTCCCTGTTCCAGGACTAGGTAAGGGATAACACCAGGTTTTCGACATTCCCCACCTTTCATTAGTGCCCAAACAAATCCGAAAGGATCTCTGATGCTTCCATATAGAGCACCCCAGGTCTGCTGTTTAAGATCTTCCACTACTGTAGCTCCATTGTTAAGAGCATTCTTCCAGAAAGGTTTAGGATCTTCCAGTTCAAGATGAAGAATAGTTCCTCTCGATTCCTTTTCATCATTTATCGCTTTCTTCTCCATTGCAGTTGAGCGATCGTTGAGGTAGATGTAACCCTTGTTGACGATCAAGGAGCAGTGCATGACAGTTTTGTTATCGCTGGAATGATATATTTCCTTTTGTTGGGCATTGAACACATTTTTGATCCAGGCGATGTGTTTAATACTGTCAGGAGACATGATAGTTGGCACAATCCCTGGCATGGGTGGAGCTTCCAAAGACATGATGCCTCTATGAGATTAAATTTTAGTTTAGAAATGGATGCAGTGAACCTTCAAGGCACTTCTAAAAAAAATTTAGTTGGAAAAAAATTCAGTAGGACTTAGTAAAGCATGAAATAAATTGTGGCAAAGTGGAATCACTGGGAAAATTTAACTGTAAATAAGTTTACAGCCTTACAAAAGGCCATTTCTTTGTAATTACACTATTACCTGAAGCAGGTACTAAGTCTGTATTCATGGCTAGTTATTTCTCTGTGTGGCTGGTAGTGGCTAATTATGGTTATAATAGCTAGCTACATAAGACTAACCTGTTATAAGTGGTTCTCTCAGTTTAGTCAATGCTGGTCAAGCACGTGTTATAGTGAAAACAGGTGCAGGTCTGAGCAAGCATTGCAGTTAATGATAGTTAATTGGATTATGGCTAGTGCTAGTCTGTGCATGCATTCTAATTAACGATATTCATGACAATCTCATTACGCATGTACATAGACGCACTTAATTATTAATGATATTCATGATAGCTAATTGAATTTTGGGGGTTTATTGTGAACTGTGGTAACAAGTGTTGTCTTCCACCACACAGCCCAGGAGAAGAGCACAGAGTGGAGGTGGCATCAAGCCCAAATGACCAAGAGACCAGTGACCCCCTCCCCCCACTGCAGTTAGCACCTCTCCTTCCAACCCTCAACTTCTCTGGAACATTCCAAACTTTAAAATGCTGCCAGAAACATTCCATGCACATTTGATTTTCTAGGTAGACTTGATTTTTGCTACACATCTCTCAATGATTCAATTATCATATCCTGTCACCACAATGCAAAGTTGCCCCCCAAGTCTCACAAAATTTCATTTTTTTCACATTCACAACTTTGTATCTGATCTGGAGAATAATATACTAAAAGAAGGGAGATTTGATGGTTACTGTAATTATCCCTTTTCACCAATACAGAATTTAAAATGTCTTCTTGAAACTGCCCAGTGAGCACACCTAAACCATAGTAGACACCTGCCACAAGATGACAGGGTATAGATCTGTTCTAGTCTGGGACCTATGAGAGCTGTACTAGTTTCTCTAGCATCTGCAGCACAATTTATTTCTTGCTTCATGGTCAATTTATAGTAATATCTAGGTTATGGGTGTGAGTGCAATAGATACTACCTCCTCAAGCTCCTCCTTCAAACCCGCAGTACTTGTGTATAATCACCACAGTTAGAGTTCAGTAAATTATGCTCAAATTTTTTCCCATTATGCTTTGGAGCATTGCTCAAAATCTAACCCTATTATGCTCTAAATTCTACCCATTATGCCCTACTTTTTTAGAACAAATTGAGTCAGTATCTTCACAAATCAGATTTAGTTGGGACTCTTAATCTACTTAGCAATGAAGCAGTCCTTTTTTTTGTTGAACTAAAGAGCTCTCACTCTATGATTCACCGCTGATACTACTCTCAATCTCAGGATTAGAGCAGGAAAACTCCATAAGGATTAATTCAGCTAACTAGCTACGTACAACATGTACTTAGGCCACATACTAGTCAGTCATGATCAATTCCAAACTATGTCAACCATAATGGTTGAGCCTATAATGCTCCAATTATGCCCGGCATAATTTACTGGAGCCTACCCACAGTCCTCCCACTGGGCTTCTAAAACCTCATAGATGTTAGTACTAGGTCACTAACCTAATACATTATGTGAAATTAATAATAGTTATTTCTATGCTAGGTTAATAGATAGTAGTCCTCATGCCACAGACATTTTCTTCAAGTCATTCATACATTGAGTGAAACTCTCGTCCTAAATAATAACAATTAGGATAATAATATAAAGTGGAACCCCTACACAGTCAATTCCTCCTCCCCTCCCAAAATAATCCTAGCTTCCCATGTTGCCACCAGAAAAGGTATACTAATGGTGTTTGTCATAGTCTTCCACTGTAATACAAGTATATAGTTTCTACCAGACTTCAACTATTCAAGGGGTACTTCTGGACCTAAGGGGGTCTGGTTATTATTAGCTGGTGATGGTTTCAGTGTGTGAGGAGTACAAGATCTCACCTGTTTTCCCTTTACTAACTCTATTACTGCTTTCTCTAGCCATTGGATCATGTGCTCCTGTTCAAACTTTCGCTGAGCTTGTTCTACCTCGACTTGGTAGTCTAGTTGTCTCTTGACAGTGTTAGTCACTTGATGAAGCCTTCTTCTGTATTCTTCCTCCAGACGCATTGCATTGTTCTCCTACACAAAGAAAGGAGTAAAGTTGATGTAGGGGGGAACTTTCCTGTTTCTTCTTTAGTAGTTTACATGGAGGCTCTCCTTTGATAATGTGGAGAAACTGTCACACCACAATGAATGCCAGTGGTGTTCTCCAATAAACTGTTTGGGTAGGGATGTCAGATGTACCATCCCTCCATTGTTATCTAGGGCTAAGGGTAGTTAATCTAGAAAGATATAATTACTTATCTAACCTTTAAGATATCAAATATGTCGTGACGCATAAGTAGATCATTCTCCACATTAGATTCTGCCTCTATAGCAGCTTGCAGTGAAGCTTTTCGGCTATTCCTCTCTCTACTCAGTAAATCATGAATGTCCTACAATTGGTAATAATAGTTACCACAAATGCTTCTCCTCACATATCTATTAAACCCCTCCCCTTTATCTTTGACATGTTTCTATTTAACCTTTGACCCATTTCAGAATTAAGACCAACCTTCTATTTCTATTTAATACCCACCAACACATGACAAGTTTCTATTAAACACCCACCTACCTTTGACTTGGCACTATAACTCCTCTAATTTCCACCTAGTTTTTATTAACCCCCTCCACTTACCTGGGACTTGTTGTCAAGGAACTGGGCAACTGGCTGTCCTATCTTCTTCATGAGATAGATAATGATACTGCCAAAAACCACTGCAATGACAGTCTAGAGGTGAAGAATGACTGAATAATCTCAAGATAAGAAAGACATATACAGTGGAACTTCATCTAGGCACCAACTAGTGGCCTGATTATAGTTAGAGAGATGCCCCCATTTCGGGGGTGGGGTTGGAATAGAGAAGTATGTGGATGGAGTAAATAGAGGTATTCCACTGTATACAGAAGTAACTTTGTTTCAGAGATCGGAATAGAGGGATCCCACTGTATATCATACTGAGGACCTAATGCTACCAACTATATCTTCCACAAAGAAGCACACCATGACACTATACTCACCTCTCCGTCCACAACATAAAACTCCTTAGACAGAAAGTAAGCACTGAGCCCCAAACCAAGTGTCCATGCTCCAGTGACCCCTGTCTTTTCACGTAAAAACCCCGTTAGCCCACCTCCGGAGGATGTTGCTGTGGTTGCCACTGGTTTGGGACTTTTAGCTAAGAAAGGGAGAGAGCTGTATGATAAGCCAATTTCCATGAAAGTGGAAGTTGAGTCAAAGATTCATTATGAAAATTAATGTGGTCATTATACTCCAAAGCAGTGAAACCTGAAGTGGCCTAACAAAAAGGCTGTCTCCATATAGAGGCCTGAAAGCATATAGTACAGGCACTATTAGAAAAGAACCAAGTGGCCTATAGAATATAGAGGGTGGTCTGATTTAGAGAGGTTTCACTGTACAAGCACCATCAGGACAAAACCAAGTGGCCTATAGAATATAGCTGTTAGGGGCAAGAAAGGTTTCATTAACACTACCAGGATACCTTCAGAATTACTCCATAATAGTGCGCTAGAAGTGATACAGCGTGAGTTTTGGAGCGAGAAAGCTCTATTTGAACCTGTAGCTGTAAAAGAAAAATAAAAAAGTTTATACCTATTTTAGAGACTTAGGGAAAATCTGGGCCTCGAGAGGCTCATTCATACTTCAAACTCACCAGACAAGCGACCCAAAAAGCAGCCCAACCTCGTCACCATCTCTCTCTAGAGCTCTAGCTCCTCGATCTTATAGCTCTAGCTCTCACCAAAATTCAAGCTCACGTGACAACACGATAGACCTGTGACCTTTCCCCGCCCCCTCTTCGAAAAAAGTTAACATGGTAAGTCTGTGTGTGGTGTGCAATCTTTTTTCATCCGCCGTAATGGTTGTAAACTAGGCCATACTAGCAACCCTCACTTCATACAGAATGTTTATATTTTATTGCTGCTCGTTTTTCAGGTCAACATACCAAAGCAGAGGAAGACATTCTGCCCAGCATGTAAGCGTCATGCTTCCTTTAAAGTAACTCAATATAAGGCTGGAAAGGCCTCTCTGCATGTACAAGGTATGTCATTTTATAATAGCTTCCTGATCTTTAATCCTGCCTGTAAGTGTAGGCAAGAGACGCTATGACAAGAAGCAACGAGGCTATGGTGGGCAAACCAAACCTGTTTTCCGCAAGAAGGCAAAGACAACAAAAAAGGTAGTTCTGAGAATGGAATGTCAGACATGCAAAAAGAAGAAACAGGTACCTTTAAAAAGGTGCAAGCACTTCGAACTGGGAGGAGACAAGAAGAGAAAGGTACGTGGATGTGTACTATAATCATTTTCTGTGTGTTGCAGTACATAGTAGATTATACAGTGATACAATACAGTGAGAGCTTTCTGTTCACACAGAGTCGTACACACAAGCTGGAAGTAAAATATAATCTGTATTTTCTATTTCTTTTGCAGGGACAAATGATTATGTTTTAAATAAATTTTCTAATGGATTTTTTTTTCTTTCCTTTTTTCACTGAGTTCTGTTCAGATCATCTTACATTTGTAACCATGGTTTCAGTGAACAATTCCTCTTTCAATCTCAAAAATTATAATTAGTAGAACCTCCCTTATATGGGCAGTCTGGTTTTAGGGGGTGCCCTTAACTCTGATTTGACCATCTCAGAATAAAGGAAGATGTAATGTTATAAACCCTGTTACATAAAAAAGATGATAATTTGGTTTGTTTCTCAGTCTCCATTCTTTTCCTTTTACTTGCCATAGTAGTATGCCATGCACATGCTCAGTATGTACATTGAACCATGCCCACATGTTATTACGTAATGTATTATTGGAAGGTCAAAGTTCCAGATATAGCTGCCCGGCCGGTTGAAGGCGGTGCCCGCATCTTGGGAGGGGGAGGTTCTACTGCATGCATATTATGTGTGTAGTATAATTTTGTACAGATTTCGCGCCCTAGAGATTGCTAGTGAGTGCAGCTGTTGCTGAGTTAGCAGTATTATAATAAACAGCAGTATTATTGCAGTATAATTATTCCGGAGAAGACATGTCTTTACTTGTGGTAGCGGGAATTGTGGGAATTGGTGGCTTACTTATAGCTGGGAGCATTGCCTTCTACCGGTGGTTCTATAGAGTCCCAGCGGAGGCTAAAGTCGATAGTGATGTACCTAGAAGTAAAGCAGCAGGACGCGAGAAAACTCTCCGATGTAAGTTTTGTTCATGGTGTAGGCTTTTTAATGTATTTGACCCTTTTACTAACCAGGTTATAGTCTAGCATATCTTGCCTTTCAGATATTCTGAATAAAGATGAGGATATATCATATACTGAAAGTGAGGGTGAAGACTTTCTAGCAACTAATGAAGAAGAGGATGAGATAAACCTCTTGTCACCATTTAAGCATGAAGCATCTGATAGCTCAACTGACGAGTCTTATAGCTCAGTTGATGAGTCTTCAAATGATGAGAAGAATGTGACACAGGATAAGATTGCTAGCTCAACTGCTAAATTAAGGCAAACTGGATATTCTAAAAATGACAGTTCTGATATAGCCAAGTCTGTGTCTAGCAATGTTCCTCTTCGACCTTCGATTACTGGGACTCAAGCTTATCCTAAACCTTTCACTAAGATATCTCCCCCTCCGGTTGCCAAAAAGCCACCAAAGTCACCAGGTAGAGGCAAATTCTCTCCTGCAGCACTTGATACGTCTTACAGCCCTAAAATATCATCTAATGCTGTCTTAGTAATGCCACCAAGTTTAGCTGCTCAGGCTGTTGCTGCTGCATCAGCCAAACGGAAGAGAGATAGTGCTGCATCTATGTCACACAGTCCTTCTCCAAAGAGAGATAGTGCTGTATCTATGTCACCTACTCCAAAGAGAGATAGTGCTATATCAAGAGATGGTATATCACACAGTCCTAAGAGAGACAGTTCTACTCCTAAGAGAGATAGTGCTGTGTCTATGAGAGACAGTAAATCACCCAGTCCTAAGAGAGATAGTGCTGTATCTATGTCACACGGTCCTAAAATTCCCCCCAATGTTGTTCCTGTGCTGCCACTGGGCTCATCTTGGGGTGAGGTCTTCCAGAATGGAGTGGGTAATCGTGTAGCCAGGGGAAGTGGAAATCTCGAGTCAGAAGCACCAGTGTCATTTGATGAGGTAAGAATGGATGCACATTGGAATTTTGTAGTAGCTATGGACTATAGTGGAATCTCTCACTCTCTAGAATGAGGACATCTCTGATAGTCAGTGGAACCCCTCTGTTCCAACTCCCTAGAATGAGGACACCTCTGTACATAATCAGTGTAACCCCTCTATTCCAACCCCCTGGAATGAGGACACCTCTGTATATAGTCAGTGGAACTCCTCTATTCCAACTGTAGTTGACACTGCCAAATTTTTACTTGGCACCAGAGCATAGAATTTAGAATAATTAAATTACCATGTGTAGATAATTATGTTGTTTGTTCTTGCTGACTCCTTATGGTCAACTGCTGAATTGTCCATTGCTTCATACAGACCACTTCCACATACTATATACCTTATATAGTCAGGTTAGCAATGGTGGATAGCTCTATCTAATATTTAGGGCCTTTGTTTGTTTTCCTTGTGTAATAACAATAATATTGTTATTGTAAACTGCATCATTCACTTTCCATTGATAACTCTTCCAGCAGCCATGATTACAAGGTTTCTGGGGAAAATAAGAGTAGAGGAACTATAGTAAATAAAGTGGGGGGGGGAGATTATAGTAAATATCACTGAATTTGAGGAATATGTAATCTTGGGTAAGGAGGAGATTACACACTGTGAGGGTAAAATTTAATGATTCACTGTATTTGTATACTAGTGGCATAGTGATAGCTATGTGTAAATAAATAAGCTCTGTGAATGGTTGAAAGGATTCTGGGTTTGAAAATAGGTTCTCCTTCAGGTTCCAGGCTTAGGTTAGACCAAATCCTGTTAGAGCATCAATACTTTTAGATTACATGTGTAGTTGACCAACATGCAAAACCTTGTGTATTATTACAACTGTGTTGAACCATGTGTGAATGCATGTGATCATGCATGTGTGAGAGTGCATGTGGGAAGTGATAAATCATATAGAATCAAACATTTTTTTGTGTTGTGTTACATTATTGTGACCATTGAACCATCGTGTTACCTCAGGCACAGGAGATGTCCCTATGAGCATACCTTTCCATTTCCTCACTATGACCATACCAAGATTTTGTCTTGTGTACAAGTGCATTCACTACAGGGAAGGGCCGGGGTTGGGATTCCCTTTTGCTTCTAACCCGCCCCCTCAGCTAATGCTTATCACTTCTCCTTTATAACTCAGTGTAATGAATTATAACTGTTTTGCTCTATGTTAATCATTGCTAATACTGTTCTGGAGAAGGAATGCATACCCCCATCCTAAGTGTCATGGCCTTTGGCCAAAGACACAACCCCCTCTTTTACAATTTCCTTACTACAATGGAGCCCATTATATTTGTATATTCATTTTAGCCCACCAGAACACCAATGCTGAAATCACCCTCAAGGAACAAGGGACCCACAAACAGGCGAAAACCTACTCGTCACTGACCTTTGACCATCATTATGAAGACTAAATGTCTATAAACACTAGATATAGCTATAACATTATACTTCTAACTTCTATACATAATAATACCAACATCCTTCAATTGTTCAGCAGTTACTTAACTATATACCTACCTACAGGATAGTCCTGTATCAGGATAGCCCTGTATTTCTACTCTCTGCAGAGAGTGATGGGTTAGTAGCCACATACATACCTATTATTATGGACAAAGCTAACCAGCAGCTCATATGTAGGCTACACACACTACATGCACATTAATTGTTGTATGCTCCTTGCAATGTACACTATTCAAGACTACATTCTCATATCTTCTCATTGGAGTAGAGAGTTTGTTTGTTGTTTTTTTTTTCTTTGTTTGTTTGTTGTTTGTTTATGGTGAAATACATTTTACTTACAGAACACACTATGATTTTTTTATTTTCTGGACCAACTCCTTTAAAGTGTGGGGCTCACCCACTAAGAGAGAAGCTTAGTTAGAGCACACTAGCAGGATAATGATACACAACAGTTGGTGGAACATCGAGTTGTGACGGTGATAAGGGAGTACTTTCTTAAAGACACATTCACACTGAAGGTCAAGTTGTTATAGGTGAGAGTTCAGTAAGGCACATAATTCATTATGCAATAGGAATATTGATGGTGGCAGTACTTACAATCACTGTGACTCACTCTCCTTATAGAAGTCTGCAGAGTTGAATGATCACAGAACTATGTTACTGTGATAAGGGAATTTGCTAGCTTGACTCTACCAGATGCTAAACAACATGCTGGAGGAATTATGGGAGAGATGCAGATGCTGCTCAAACTGCAGTCAACAACATGGTGTGACTTTCGATCTTACTTAAACATACAGAAACTTAACAGTCCCCAGAGATGACCAATTTGGAAGGCAAACTGAAGAAGATTATTCTACACCAGAAAGAAGCCTGTGCATGAACTCAATGTGAGATGGCAGGGCTACCAGGAAGGAACTTTTGCAATCATGTTCACAAACTCTTAAAAGTGAGCATGGTTAATCAGATGGGCTTGTCTAATTTTGTTAGCCAGGTAGCAGAATTCTCTGTGGCAAGGCAAGAAACTCACAATTATTATACTGAGATATTATACAGACTGACTATAGCTGAACATGACACACTACAGAATGCTACCCATCAGGGACATCCAGCTTTGCTTAAAATACAGAGAACAGGTTTACCACCATCCTGGGAAGTGCCACAATGTTCGATTCATACCTGTCAGACAGTGACATATAGTAGCTATGTAGCTAGCTACACAAAATACTCCCACAAAAACAATATTACTTGCTTCCAAATTCAGAGAAGGACATTGAAGATTTTCTGAGTTTTTAACTTCCCCTGGGCTAAGATGCATATCTTAGAAGATCTCACACTATCCCTTGGTTGAGGAGACATCATGTTGGAGCAGGACTGATTGGAGAACAGGGAGCAGAATCAATTCATGCTCACATGATGAGACTAGAGGGGATTCATCTGGGAATGGCCAATGATGTTGACAGGCTAAGATGTTTAGCTATTATTAAATATTATTGTTGTAGTGAATAGCTACCACCCCATGCTTGAAGACACGCAAAAAAAGTAGTACTGAACTGGGATGTAAGCTTCAACAGAGTTTTAGCTAGCTATATCAACAAGATCCAGAATCAGGTCTGTATACACAGGGACTGTGCAGGGGGTGCAGTTGCAGATTAATAACACTGTTTGCTTCGGAGGTGATAAGACTAGGATGTCCACATTCTTCCATTTTTTCTCCCTATGTGGAATGTGCTTCCTACTGCACAAAGCTGCAGAAACCACCATTTTCTAATCAACACATTTAACACTGAATGAATGATTGTTATGTGCATGAGATAGAGGTAATGTGGATAAAAATTAATTATTGCAAATATTGAGGGTGGGGCTATGGTGTCGCTTCCAAAGGGGTTGCGCATGCAAGGCCAGCTATATAAACTACTTGTAATCCCCTCGCTGCCTCCTTCATTTCATGTTTTTTCATCCACGAAGATAGATCCACTTTCTGACCTTTTCACGGTGACCTACATAACATAATGGATCGTTGCTGCCTTTCGCACAGTTGTCAAGGTCGTCCGTTGCTAGGAGAGGTTAATATATAAACAATAATAATAATAATAATAATAATAATAATAATAGTTGTTGGGGTGTGTGTGAGACATGCCCGCCCTCCTAGTGACAGCGGGAATTGTAGGAGTTGTAGCAGCTGGGGGCTATGCCTTATACAAGTGGTGGCAAACGCCTCCCCCAGCTCAGCCTAAAAAAACCGGCGGTATTGGAGATGTAGCCGCTGAAGCTGCTAAGAAGGCTGCCGAAAAAAAAGCAGAGGAAGACAGTAAAAAAGCTGACCATAACTAAGCCAGGTAAGAATCGATGCACTCGGAAATATTGTAGTAGCTAGGGACTATTATAGTGGAAGAACCCCTTAGTCCTATCCCATGAAATAATGTATACATGTACTACCTATTATTTTCATGGTTACACGGTAGACATTACATTATTACCGTGTGGAGATGTTCGTTCTTACAGACTTCCTACTTCAACTGCTGAATTGTGCAAGGCTTCATATTTTTTTCTCTCTCTCCCAATAATGATAATAAGTTTATAGTTCAAAATTATGGAGGCTGGCTTCAGCTAATAAAAAACGGTGGGACTTTGATGGTATTTCCACATGTTGACCTAGTACCACAGAATAGCAGATATATTGGCTTCATAATAGTAGACTACATATTCCTGTATACTTGGTTAGCAGTGGTGGTTAGCTCAACCCTAATACTGGGGCCTTTGTTAAATTACAGTACAACTAATCTAAACGTAATTAATGCAGAGATAATATTAATTTTATAGTAAATTTTAATAGCTGGGGGGGGGTGGGTTAGCAAATTCCTAGTCCATACATGTTCACTGTGCCCGATGATGGAGTAGTAATTTTGGGTAAGGAAGAGATTACACATCGTGAGGTTAAAATTTAACTGAGGCTAAAATTTAATGATTCCTTTTTAATGGTTGTATTTGAAACTGGCAGCATAGTGATCTGTGCATTGGTCACTTTTAAATAGCTAATCATAAATGTGCATGAATGGTTGAAAGGTGTAAAATATATGGACTCCCAGATTTTCTGGGATATTAAACAATTTGAAAACATGTTCTCTTTTCCCCTCTCCCAGGAGATCCCAAGAAGTAGTAGACCAAATCCTATTAGAGTATCAGTACTTTTAGAGTTGTGTAGCTTTTACAGAAACTTATTAAATGTATATAAACACTAGATATACATGCTATACTTCTAACTTTTTATACCAACATTGTTAGATTTCCCTTATGAAATTACTATTATACCTATAGGGTAGCCCTATATCAGGATAGCCCTGTATCAGGATAGCCCTATATCAGGATAGCCCTGTATCAGGATAATCCTATATTTCTTTCCTAGAGATACTCTCTGCAAAGAATGATGGGTTAGTAGCCACATATATACCTATACATGGACAAAGCTTTTACCTTCACCAGCAGCTCAATATGTAGGCTACACTACACTAGCTACATGCATATTAAAGGATATAATAATTATACAAAAAAAAAAAAAAAAAAATTCTTCCCAAAATATCACCAAAAACTTCTATGATGCTATAAACTTGTCTCAAGACAGTTTAATGCAAGCACTAATACAGCACTTCTCTATCCTGGAAATTCACTTCCTGTTGTGGGCAGGGTCTCGCAATGACACAATGTAGTTATTCATTGACCACTTGGTTATTGCTATGGCAACTGGTAGTGATTCAGAAAGCTCTAGCTCTCTAGTAAGTTCAGCATCTTCAGGAGAGAATCCTCTAGTACTTTCCTGTGAATCTTCCACTTTTGGATCTGTGGTCCATAAGGGGTGCAGCCAATTGTATGCTGGAGTGTGGGACCCTTCTTCCCTAAACTATTCATGCACCCTGATAAGAAGTGATTATCCCTCTTAACAACTAACCTATGCACCCCTGACATAATGTATTATAATCTATCTGTGTACCCTTCATGTGACTTATTTATATAACCCTTGGACATGTGTATGATACAACAACTGTATCAAAGAGAAAGAGAAGCTTAGTTAGAGCACACTAGCAGGAGGGATAATGATACACACAGCTGATGGAACATTACTGAATTATGATGGTGATAAGGGAGTACTTTCTTGCCAAATAAAAAGAAAGAAAAAAAAAAGACATACACATTCACACTGAAGGTCAAGTTGTTAAAGGTGAGAGTTCAGGTAAGGCACATAATACATGTATGCAAGTGGAAGGACCTCTGCAAGACAGTTTTAAAACTTACAATCAGACAATACACATCTAACCTACATATATATATACACATACACATACTTACAACCACTTTTACAATAACACCAAGTTATGGAGTCAACAAACTGAACAAAGAATCTGTGGGACATAGACAAAAAAAAAGTTCACATATAATAAACAATCATCCATACATACACTAAGGGTCAAAGTTTGTATCCCTTGGATACAGACAAAAGGTCAAAGTTCTCATTATGATGGTCAAAGGTCACGGCACTTTTCATGCAGAATATTCATTCACACCTCAACTTTGAGCACTCGGGGAACACATTACCCGTATAGTATTATTATGCTGGAAACACGTACAATTCACTAATCCAGAGGAGACTAGTAGGGCCTGTTGCTCTCTTTCGGCTTTTTAAGCTGAACTTTTAATCTCTTTGTTCCCATTTGGAACCCATTCATGGCCTGGATGGCGCTCTGAGCTGACATGGCGTTGTCAAATGAAACAAACCCAAAACACTTGCTGAGATTGGTGACTTTATCAATGAACACTTTAGCACTGATCACACTTCCAAAAGGAGCAAACATCTGAATCAGGTCAGGGTCAGTGACATCATTAGGAAGATGATAGATGAATAGGTTACAGCCATCTGGACCTAGAACCAGAATGAAAAATGGATAATTGGAACCAAACATACCAACAAACAGGAACCAAAATTATGGAATGGGAATTGAATTAAAACCAACCTTCTTTTTGTTTTGTGTATAATGGCACTTTCTGTTTGGAGAAGATGTACCCTTGACCTCCAGTAGTTGGTATCTGATGAACTAAAAGGAAAAGGAATCATGTAAAATGCTATCAGAAAGTACAACAATTTAGCAATGCAAGTCCTGTTTGTTGTTGTTGTTGTTATTGTTGTTGTAATTTGAATGAATAATGGTAAGGTGTGGCTGATGAGACAATCCTTACATGATGAGTATTGCTGTGCCCCAGGTTGCATTCCCAGATATGCTGACATCAGCGAATCTGTGTTAACCGCCCCCATCATTCCAATAGCCTTCCCTCCTATTGCCTGAGTAGATGTGTTAGCTGCTGTCAGCATGGCCGAGCTAAGGTTGCCCAGGGAACCAGCTCCAGCCACTTGAGATGTACCAAAACTTGATCCTGATGCTGTGGCAGTTGGTGATTGTTGTTGGTTTAGAGCTGCTAATGCTAAATCTAATGAAAACAAACAAAACAACAAATAAACAAACAAACACAAAGAGTCAGTTCTGTGTTCCTGTTCCTAGTGTGTGTGTGTACCCAGTAACGTTCATCTCTATAGGTACCAATGTGTGTGTCCAGTTCCCATTGGTGTGTGTACCCAGTCTCTATCAGTAGGTGTGTACCCAGTCCCTATCAGTAGGTGTGTGTGTACCCAGTCCCTATCAGTAGGTGTGTGTGTACCCAGTCCCTATCAATAGGTGTGTGTGTGTGTGTGTGTGTGTGTGTGTGTGTGTGTGTGTACCCAGTCCCTATCAGTAGGTGTATGTGTATCCAGTCCCTATCAGTAGGTGTGTGTACCCTGTCCCTATCAGTAGGTGTGTGTGTGTGTACCCAGTCCCTATCAGTAGGTGTGTGTGTACCCAGTGGTGTTCCAAGTCCAAAGGAGTTGTTAACAGAAGTACCTCCTGCTCCTCCAGTCTGAGCTGCCTGTAGTTGTAGTAACTATGACAGAAAACAAACAAAACCGAGAAAAACAACAAACAAACAAACAAACAAACAAATTCATGAAAATTTGAAGCTACAAAAAGTGAAGTTGTACCTGATAGTAGGCAGCTGCTTGTATCTGTCCCAGTCCTAGAGGGTTTACCCCTAAACCATTAACTCCACCAATGGTAGCCAAGGCTCCTTGGAGACGTTTAGCATTCTTGTCCTTCTCTGTGTCAGCTATTTTGACCACAAGAGGAGCTGAGCATCCCTGAGGGTATGGGAGGGGCAGAGGGAGGGGACAGTATTATCACCATGGTGACTATACAGGTAGAGGGAAGGGAGACTAGGATATTATACCCCTCTTATCCAGAGGAGAGCCCCTCTCCCCCATTCTTGTGTGTGCAAGCAGAGAACAGGGTGGACTAGGACATTGCCTCTGACCACCTCCTTCAATGAGAATGGGTACCCAAGCTTTCTCCTATCCCCCTCTATTAATATCTCTTAACAGGTTTCATCAGGCCTTCAGTTAGCTTACTGGCATTGTCTGGCTCTGATGGAGACCAGTAATGGCTTGGAGAGCTTCTGCCTTAGAAGACAACCTCACAAAAGCAGCACCTGAAAAAAAAAAATGACCAGTACAAGAGGGTAACCTATAAAGGGGTAACCTATAAAGGGGTAACTTATAAGGAGTAACTTATGGGTTGGTCTTCCATAGATGATGTTGGGGGAGTAAGCATGTACCTTTACTTCTACCATCTGCATTTCTCAGGATGGAAACATCTTCCACGGTACCATATGGAGCAAATAAAGTCTTAACATCCTCCTCTGTGTAGGTCCGACAGAGCATGCCCACAAATAACCGTCTGTCCTCTGAGTAGGTGGGGGGATTGGGGGAAGAGAAGATGAGTACTTCAACAAATACATTGTCTTCTTAATTGTATTCTGGCATATTATATAGCCAGTATTCTGGTAGTATACAGCTAGTCTAAACAGTACACAGCCAGTATTCTGGTAGTATACAGTCAGTAGTATACATGTGATGTCTGTATTCTAGTAATATGCAAAGTAATAGTATTGAAAGAGGAGTCCCAGAATCAATAAGATAGTGGTGAGATACAACATCACAGCACCTAACCCCTACCCCATACCAATATTAAGGGGAAACACTAATGTGGATCATACTCTATATTGGAGCCAAGAGAGGGGGAGAGGGTAAGTAAATAAGGAAACTGATGGATGCATACTTACCAACTGGGCTTAGCTTGGGTTCATTAGTGGCTGGTTTGACTTGCATGGGATGATTCATCTGAAACAAACAAGAAAGTTTCTATCAATGCCAACTGCTATACCACACCCTTTCCATTTCCCACTAACAGCCCACAACTGGCTGAAGGTAGGTTCAAAGATAGTCAGAAGTCTCATGGAATGAGGGAAGGAAGGTGTTTGGATGGTGGACTGTTAATAAGAATGGTGGACCTTGGCTTGTCCGTGGGTACATAACTCACTCCTGGTAATGTTCTTTTCTCGTGGAGTGTTTTCTGTGCTTCTACTGCTGACTGACGACTTACATATGTGATAAATGCACAGCCTACAGACAATCATAACATATTATAGCATTAGTGAAACAACCAGTTGGCTGTTATACAGAGGCAGTACAGTTGATAATGGTCACCCTTGGGACACAACCAGTTGGCTGTTATATAGAGGTGGTCTGTTTATACAGTGGAACCTGTATATAGTGGTCACCCTTGGGACACAACCAGTTGGCTGTTATACAGAGGTGGTCTGCTTATACAATGGAACCTGTATATAGTGGTCACCCTTGGGACACAACCAGTTGGCTGTTATATAGAGGTGGCTTGCTTATACGGTGGAACCTGTATATAGTGGTCACCCTTGGGACACAACCAGTTGGCTGTTATATAGAGGTGGCTTGCTTATACGGTGGAACCTGTATATAGTGGTCACCCTTGAGACACAACCAGTTGGCTGTTATACAGAGGTGGCCTGCTTATACAGTGGAACCTGTATATAGTGGTCACCCTTGAGACACAACCAGTTGGCTATTATACAGAGGTGGCCTGCTCATACAGTGGAACCTGTAATAGTGATCACCCTTAGTTGGTTGCTATACAGAGGTGGTCTGCTTATATAGTGGAACCAAAAATAACACCACATTATCATTGAGCATGCTCAGTCCAATATATTTAAAATGTGCTATGTACACAGTTATATCTCACTCCTACACACACAAGTTAACTGATAGCCAATATCCCACACCACACAGTCAGTACACTCTCTCAAAATATTTTCTTTTTCAAAGGAGAATGTGCATTCATAGTGTTGTGCCCTATATATAATTTTCGTTTTCCCTGGGAAGAGAATGGTGAGGTGGATTATCAGTCAATAAGATGAGCTAAGCGGATACCTAGTCTATCACTCACACCTAAACACATCCAAAAGAAGTAGTGTTTGGGTTAAACATATTTATCTCTAATGCTTACTAGCTCTAGTCTTTAGGGAGGATGGTAATGATATTGGACAGAACTTTGGCTCAGTATCAGGTAAGCAAGTATTGACCCCAACAATATCAAGGAGTTGCCTAACACACTCTAAAGTTCTAACCCTATCCCATTCTGAGCTATACACAGCCAAAATTGTATCTCTACCCTTCCCAGCTACCTTTATGGACTCCAGTCACCCTATCTTTCAGTACACTGAGTTCTTGTATAGTCCCAAAAGGCTCGAGAATCTGACGGACATCACTCTCTTCCCAATTTCGTGGAATCTGCCCGACGAAAAGCTTTATAGGGTCACTTCCAATAGTCTTAATGTCCATCTTTAAGTCTACTTCTTGAAAATCTCCTCCCGGATCCAGATGGTTAGGATCCATTGCCATTCTGCACAAGACTCACACACACTCACTTCTTTGTTGACACGAGGCTTGGCGAGGTCAAACAAAGGTCACCGATTTCAATTAAATCCCCGCCTTTTCGACCATGTGCGCGTGCGTACACAATATGTATAGAAAAAGAATATAATATTGCTATAAAATTTCACAGTATGATTATAGTAGGTTTCTGACATGTTGTATAATCTGAGTACCAGCAAGCTGTTCTTCATGTGCTGTCAACACAGTGTGCAGTTGTTGGATAATAGCACTCCTATGCAATAAAATATCACTTGTTATGACAAGGTATAGAGAGATTCTTATGATAATTGTGGCAGTGTAATTTGTTGGATCCCGACCAAAATCACCTCCCAATACATCTCATACAGCCATAAAAGGGAACCTTGGGAGTTGACTGTTATACAGAGGTGGTCTGCTTATGCGGTGGAACCTGTATATAGTGGTCATCCTTGGGACACAACCTGTTGGCTATCATACAGAGTTGGCCTGCTTATGAAATACAGAGGTGTCTCATCTCACCATCTCATTGTAAGTTTTTCATCCTCTGTAATTTTGGCCTCCTGTCCATGTTCTATCAAAGCCAGCAGCACATCAGCTCCAAACTTATTCTGACACACACGGACTACATAATTTGCTGATGAACTAGAAGATATTCCCTCCAGCAGTGCTGACAAGCACTTGTTGGTCATCTCCAGATCCAGTGTGGAAACCAGAGGCAAGACAGAGCCAGAGAATTGAGGAAGAACCTTCAAAGTAACAATGGCACAGTGCTGAGGAGTGTTGAACACTGACTGTGTTAAGGCACTTACACTAACAGAATACTAACACCATTAACACTAATAATAACACTACAGGTGTTAAAATCATCCAAAATACCTCTGAGTGTTAAGCAACACTTCAGTGTTAAAACTAAGTCATTTATACTGTTAATTCATAATGTTAACACCAAAGAGTTAAAGCCTCCCTGATACTAACACTGATGGACTTAAGCTCCACCTACTTGATCATTGCAATCTCTTCTGATGACAGTAGGAAGATGACGAAGAATTCCTAGTAACACAGAACATGCTTGATCCTATAATAAATAGAGGGGAAAATGGTCAATAGTGTTTTCGGGCCACAGTGCCAATATCCTCTCCACCGCATATTCAAGAATGGTTACAAAACAGGTCAGAACAATGTTCTCTGCATAGTCAGGATTGTGGGTACTACAAGTCCCTTTTGCACCCACATGGCCAGATAACCCACACATGCTGAGCTACTTGCCATTAACCCCTCTCTATCTGCTGAGCTACTAACACTTCTCTATCTGCTGAGCTACTAACCATTAACCCTTCTCTATCTCTCTATCTGCTGAGCTACTTGCATTATTACTTGCATTCTGTATGGTCAACGGCATATGCTGTGCACTTACTTATGGAACCAGCTAACTTTGCAGCTGGGATGGTATACAAAATAATACAGGCCTATAGATGTATTAATGAACAGCTAGTGTGATCAGGAGTCTAGCAACATTTATAGTTTTGGCTCACACACATGCCTGATCCTTATAAATAGAGAGGAAAATTTAAATAATTGGCTTATGCTCTTCCTTGTATATTCAGAATTGAGGGAGATAGTCTCTTAACACTTCTTACTCAGCTCTTCACCCTAAAAATCATGCTTCAGGCACTAGTTCATCCATCCTGTGCCATGTCACAATTTGTTGTTGTTGTTGTTGTTGTTGTTGTTGTTTACATATCCAGTGAGCTCTGACTGTGCTTACATCATCAAGGAATGGCAGTATCCTTCTAACAACTCTTCTTCCCTTGCAATAATAGTTCATCACCATCTGTAACACACCATCATCGCTCCTGAAAGAAAGAGATCAGACAGACATCAGCACCACCTCCCTCATGATCAACAGGTTAATATATAGTGGAATCCTCTATTCTAACCCCCTCTATTCCAACACACTCTATTCCTCTGTATACAGTGGAACCCTTTATCTTTGTATACAATAGAACCCTTTATCTTACCCCCTCTATTCCAACACCTCTGTATACTATGGAACCCTTTATCTAATATTCTCTATTCTAATACCCTAAAATGAGGACTCTGTATACAGTGGAACCCCTCTATTCTAATACCCTGAAATGAGGACACCTCTGTATACAATGTAACTTGATCCTCCATTCAAGCCCCCTAAAATGAGAACACCTAGGATACCTCTTTTTCGCATTAGAATTTCACCCCCTGAAATGACGCCACCTCTCTAATCAAGACACATTAGCTTGTCCCAAGATGTCTGGAATAGAGAGATTCCATCAAGATGAACAGACATTAATAATACATGTACCAGCTCCCTTCACATTACATACTACATGCGTACCCGGTGCTCATAACTCTGGCCGACTTCAGTTTGAGCAAATGAAACATCTTTCTTGCCAACTCATCCTTCTGTGCACGTAATTCAGCACTCTCTTTGTCATCTGTGGCTGACTTACTTTTCTTTTCAATTCCCTCCAACATCAGTACAGCATCATAAAGCTAATACACATGGGAGGGAGGGAGGGAGGGAGGGAGAGAGAGAGAGAGAGGGTTCACAACATGTAATATGGATGTGTATAAACTACTGAAGATGTATATACAGCATTATGAGAGAAGAAGTGAAGATTGAACATCTCTTCAATAAAGAAAAAACTTGTCTAAGTGAAATGGAAAAATGTTCTTTTAGAACTGCTGAAATTTCTCACACAAACCACTATGTGGTTTTAACCTTCAATTAACTACCACTCTTTACTACTGCTTACTTTCTCTATGATCATTAGTGCTTGCTTCTTCTTCATGTAGGTATCCATGGCAGCACTGCCTATCTCCTTACCAATACTCTCAGAGATCAGGTGCACGTCAATGGTTTTACGGGGTGCAGTGATGGATGAGACGGTTAATTTCCCCAAGGCCCCTGAGAATTTCGTAGGTGTGTAATCCCGAGTGGTAAAATGTGGAAGTGGACGGGTCTTGGGGCGTGTCTGGGGGGAGGAGTCAGAGTCAGAGTGCTGTGATATGTCATCAGATGATAACTGGTGATCACGAAGAACTTTTTGCTTTTGAAAATTCTGCAATTGTATTATATTGATGTAACACAATTTCTAATTTTTGTGTGGTCTCTATACCACGAAAAATTATGTGTGGTTGTTAATTTAGATTTTCATGGGGTTGCCATAACCACCAAAAAAAAATTTTTTTTTCACATGAAGATAAATTAACACAAGATTTTTAGACACAAAAATTTTAGACACAAAAATTAATACTTAAGAGCAATTAAAGTATTTTTGTGATCTTAAATGATTTTTTTAATGGTTGTGTCAAAGAAGAAAAGACTCTACATCTCATGACAGAGGGACATAAAATAATGGAACCCTTGACACATTGTAACCTTGGAAACTGTCCTTTATATAGAGGTTGTCCTTAATTCAGAGGTAATAGTACAGTGGAACCTCTCTATAGAGGACACATTGTAACCTTGGAAACTGTCCTTTATATAGAGGTTGTCCTTAATTCAGAGGTAATAGTACAGTGGAACCTCTCTATAGAGGGCACATTGGGACCTTGGAGACTGTCCTTTATATAGAGGTTGTCCTTAATTCAGAGGTAATAGTACAGTGGAACCTCTCTATAGAGGGCACATTGGGACCTTGGAGACTGTCCTTTATATAGAGGTTGTCCTTAATTCAGAGGTAATAGTACAGTGGAACCTCTCTATAAAGGGCACATTGGGACCTTGGAGACTGTCCTTTATATAGAGGTTGTCCTTAATTCAGAGGTAATAGTACAGTGGAACCTCTCTATAAAGGGCACATTGGGACCTTGGGAAATGTTCTATTGTATATAGAGGTAAGTATTAGTTGGGGGTATCTTTTGTATGGAGGTTGTCCTTATTTCAGAGTGTCCCTCTATCAGAGGTTCCATGATCCACTGTAGTATGCAGCTGTTTGGTTCACACTTAAAAACAGCAAACTGGATGACACATACAATAGCTACAGCATATCACTACATGTACAGCATGTATTTCAACATTGTAATACATTGATAGAGAATAAATACATTGATAGAGAATAATAATGTCATGATAGTTGTGTAGACCATCTCGGGAGTAGGGCCTGGCACATTCTGCCTTTTTTTAAACCTATTCTTCTCTGCTCCACTGCTTTTGTAATCCTCCCTATTTTACCTCTAGAACTACCTATTTTGCTCAAAATTCTGGCCAATTTTTGGTGAAAAGTATAGTAATGCATGACATATTAGTGGCTGTTGTGGTGCATCATAATGGAAGCTTCTAGTAGTCATCCAAACAGTTAGGTGTGGATGCTCCAAAAGCATTATTGAGCAAGGAAAAGACTCTGCAGTAGCAAATGATGTCTGTAGCATTGATAATGATAACAGTAACAAGTCATTAACAACTCTGACATGAGTCTGTGACAGACCAGTAAAACTACCAGCAGAATTTCACCTATTTTGTCCCTATTCTGCTCAATGCTATAGCATACCTATTTTGCCCAAAATTCTGCCAGCAGATTGTGCCAGGCCCTACTTGGGAGTTGGGACCTTTGTGGGTGTTTAGTATACACTGAGTATACTATACAGTATACTAAGCAGGTTGTCTGGTCACACTGTAAGTAATCATGCACAATAGCTATAACTAGTCCACAATACTAGTTTGTATACCTGTCCTCATTCCTATACCTGATACTATCACACTTGTCCTCATTCCCATACCTGATACTAGCACACTTGTCCTCATTCCCATACCTGATACTAGTACACCTGTACTCATTCCCATACCTGATACTAGTACACCTGTACTTATTCCCATACCTGATACTAGTACACCTGTACTCATTCCCATACTAGTACACCTGTACTTATTCCCACACCTGAAACTAGTTACTAACACCTGTCCTCATTCCCATACCTGGTAATAGTAATCCTCATTTTCAGGATCAGGAGATTGAATCTGAACAAGCTGTATCTTTATCACCCAGTCCTTCTCTTTCTGTGTCATGAAACCCGAGCCGTCTTTCCTCATTTCATCCAGGTATTCACTGCGTTTACTTTTACGGGGCATGAAGTCTGGCTGTGAATATAAATAACAAGAACATTGACACTATAGGTCAGAGGGTCAGGGGGTCATAAAGAAGTGAGAGGACAGCGTCTAGAACAAGGTGACTAGAGAACAAGAATAGCTTAAGCAAGAGGTGTCTAGATGGCAGATCCAGAAATACACAAAGAGACTACAACCATTAAGAAGAGAGGGGATATAGGCACAGAGAAACCTGTCTAATCAGATCACCCCTTATAAAAACACCTCTCTACTATTAAATTTGACAAGACCACCTTCCTACGGACACATTTCCAGTCTGGAGAGTGATCGCTAAGACAGGTTTCACTGTTAAATAAAATTATGGAGGGTCCTCATCTCTGTCCTTTAACTGGTTCCAGCTATTTCAACTACAATAGTGATTTATCTGATCCTATGCTAACTTACATGGTTGAGTAAAGGCTGAGGGTGCATGTGAGGAGGAAAGTGGGAGAAGGGAGGGTGGTGAGGTTGGTAGAAGTGAGGCAAAGGGAGTTGATGGCCTGTAAGAGGTGATAACACAAGATGAGTTCGAAAGATCTACTAACAGTGATAAGTATTAGCTTATTACAATTAACATCTATAATGTCTTTACTTAAGGACACACTAGAAGGATTACATGGGATTATGAGGGATAGGGACACACTAGAAGGATTACATGGGATTATGAGGGATAGGGACACACTTAAGGATTACATGAGATTATGAGGGATAGGGACACACTAGTAAGGATTACATGGGATTATGAGGGATAGGGACACACTTAAGGATTACATACATGGGATTATGAGGGATAGGGACACACTTAAGGATTACATACATGGGATTATGAGGGATAGGGACACACTTAAGGATTACATACATGGGATTATGAGGAATAGGGACACACTTAAGGATTACATACATGGGATTATGAGGGATAGGGACAGGATTACATGGATAGGGACACTCTAGTTACCTCTCAGTATAGGGATATTAGAGACAGATTAATAAGGGTTTGAAGGGTAATACATTAGTAAAGATCTACTCACCGGGTCTCACGTGTCTCACTATAGGAATATTAGGGGGAGGAATTATTGGACGAAAAGCATGAGGTGGGCCATGATGATGACCCCCATGACCTTGCATGTGTGATAACCACGGCACCATCTGAGTAACATTCCTGGGAGGGAGTGGGTGTGGCAGTCCTGGAGGTGGGTTCTGAATGATTCCAGGGGGAGGGATCATGTGAGCTGGGGAAGGAATTATACGAGCTGGAGAAGAAGTCATGTGAGCTGGGGAGGAAGAGGAGGAGGAGGCAGGAGGTGGGTGTGGCTGTAGGTGTGGTGACATGGAGGAAATATCAGTGGTAGCAGACTCTGTGATTTCTCGTTCAAGTTCTTCAACACTCATAATTTTACTACCGGGAGGTATTGAGGGAGAACTGCTTATCTGCTTACCAATACATGTACCATCATCACATACATGTTGACTTAACCTTTTATAAACATACATTTTCTTTTCTCAAGGGTAGTTCAGGTGAGCTCCAAATGGAATTAAAGGGTAAGTTGGACTATATAATACATAGCAAAGGAAAGAAAAGAATAACTCAGTATAATATATAATGGAAACAAACTAACACACACCTGTTGAGGTGAGGAAGGCCACAATCCCTTCAATTCATTTATCTTGAGCTGTGTCACATCTGGAAACTGAAAATCATTACAGATCACTACTGGAAGATTACAAGGCAATTGTGTTTGGCAAGGTTATGGGAATGTTTGGTAAGGGTCGTCACAACAAAAGTTGCCATAAGTATACGTACATAATATACATGTATGTACATATAAATACTCATTGAATTCTCTAGTGGATGGGAGGGAGGGTTCCATCTGCTTAATTGTACCATTGGGAGTAGGGGTGGGGCCTATTTAGAATGCACCTCTTCCTGATCCTGATTGGTTTTGGCCTGCTGATGAAGTGGATACTGAGGGGAACTCCCTTCATGGAAGTCACCAGTCATGATGTAATGGGATGTTTCCCAATCACCCTCTATAAAATAATAATGAGTCAAAAATAGTACCTTGAGAGATTAAAAAAAAAAAAAAAGAGTCTAGGCCAGCTTATAATATCTATAGTGGAACCTCTCTGTTCTGGACACCTTGGGGGGAGGGGTAAATTAAAGTGCCCTAATTAAAGGGGTGGTCTCATTTGAAGTTTTATCACAACAAGCTGTTGTTTGGGACATATCCAAAGTGTCCTTAATACTACTGGTCTTCTCATTTCAGGGGGTTGGAATACTATATATATAGAGGTGTCTTTATCTCAGGGTGGTTGAATATAGAGGTTCCATTGAATACAGAGATGTTCTCCTTCCAGAGGGTAGGAGTAGAGGAGTTCACTGTAATGATTTGATTTCTACTGACACAAACCCCCCAACCTTCGTGCTGTCATAAGACACGTGTGTAATAATAGCTGCTATGCAATGTACTTACCAATTGCTCCATCACCAAAAGTTTCATCATTAAATTCATCAATGTCTTGCACACAAGAATCATGCTGAATCTATGAACGAAAGAGAACATGCAGTAAGTTATGAGTTAGCAGTATTCATAGAAGAAGCCCCCCTATCCTCAATGAACTAATGTATATGGTTTAAAGGTGAAGCTTAAATGTTCTTATGTAATACAAAAACCATTCTTTCCTAGTGTTTACTAACTCAAAATCTTTATTGTTTTCTTTAAAATAACAACAAAAATTGATAGAAAGTTACATGCAGTTTAGTGTTATTGAATGTTTTAGCGAACATAACACATGTATCAATATTATAATGGACAATTAGTCAGAGGATGTTATGGAAAATTCATTAGCATGAACATCAAACCACTTAAGTTAGTGCCTACATAACCTAACTATAATATAGCCAACTATACTGTTTGCCAAAGACACCAACCAAGCCTACAGCTGGGTCAAGATGGATGTTTACTCTAGTTAGAGACAGATAGCATGGAATACATCACCACAAGTTTATGGACAGTCACCATAATTATTCCTTACGTCAGTTGGCCCCTCCATGTCTGTCTAAAAGTAGCTAGGTGTGCGGCGGCAGCCAGCAACCTTATCATCCGGGACTTTGACCTCAATCGGGAACTTTAACCCTTAAGACGTCGCGCTTAGCCTACACGTGTGTACACGCATGCTCAGTCCGGGGGTACACACACGTGTACGTATCATCGAGTGCGCCTTGATTGGAATAATTAAAAGTAATAGCTAGCTCAAAGGTCATGATCTGATCTTATACCACAATATTATAATTATTATTATAGACAGAAATGAACTGACTTGAATAATTTAACTACAAGCATAATAATAATATCCCTAACAGATTGATACAAGTGTTCAGTAATTATACAGGGAAAATACAAGCTCTGAGTGAACTACAGAGAACACACACACAAGAGGACGCAAACACTAAAAAGAAATAGAACACAGAGGAAAATTCTCATTTGATGGTGACATACAATTCTACACAATTAGAGCTAAGATCTGAAGGGGGACACAGAATTCTGCTTACTCACAGTGATGAAAATGGAGTCACTATTAATAATATATGTACTCAATGGAAAACTATGGAATATCATGGACTGAATGAGCTGCTATGGACTATGTGCTGTGTGCCTGCGGTAAGGGAGAGCGAGAGAGTTTGCCTATCACTCTAATTAATGCACTATTTTCGTCCTTCATCCGTTGGTTTTCATGCTTGAGTTCCTGGAGTGTCTGTGAAGAGTAAGAATTGGAAATGTGTTGATGATATAGATGATATTAACGGTGTGAACTACGTGGTTAGGTATATCACTTTATTTAAGATATAACAGTCTGTCATGAACAGATTTATACAGGTGAAAGACTTACTTTCGAATTATTCTGTAGTTCTTGTATTCTCATATCCTTTCTTTCATTTTCCTGCATTAAAAAGTACAATTAATACAGACAGAGAGGCAGGCAGGCAGGCATACAGACAGGCAGACAGACAGGCAGGCAGGCATACAGACAGACAGGATACAGAATCTTACTGTTCTCTCCTGTTCATATGCTCTGGTGGCATCCTGGTATCGTCTATTCAACTCCATTATCCTTCCCTTTGTATCCTCTAGTTCCTTCTCCAAGCACTTGTTCCTGGCCCTCTCATCTGCCAACAATCCCTGCAAGCGAATCAGCTCATCACCCTGATTGTTATCGCCAAGAGAATCTGAGAGATCCTCGGAAAAACTGCTCTGGGGGCTATGGTCAGAATTGGGCATGACTGACATGGCACCATCACCTGACTTTCGTACAAGGTTGGCAAGTTCATCGGGTACTTCCTCACCATCGAGGACCTGCAGAGATTTAATCTTTAACCCTCAAACAACCAGTATTTATAGCATACAATTTCATTTCATTATCTTGAGCTTCAGAAAATTAAAAAAAAAAGTTCCATACATACCTCCACAACTATTCCAGTTGACCGTCTCTTCTCTTTGGGTCTCCGTCGAGTAGTGGACTTGGTACGAGGGTGCATGGGGGGTGTTGTGACTGATTCATCTCTAGAGTCATCAGTGGTATGGGAAGTTTTAGATGAGGAACCATCGGTGGCATGGGGAGTTTTAGACGAGGAACCATCGGTGGCATGGGGAGTTTTAGACGAGGAACCATCGGTGGCACGGGGAGTTTTAGACAAGGAACCATCGGTGGCATGGGGAGTTTTAGACGAGGAACCATCTGTAGCATGGGGAATTTTGGAGGAAGAGGAGGAGGCAGATTTTTTCTGCTGTTTGGAGGGGCTCATGCTAGAAGTGGATGAAGAAGTAGCCATGGAAGAGGACTTTGCTATAAAATAACAAAGGCAGGGATATAACATACACAAAACAGAATTGAAAGCTGATCACACAAGCTTACACAACGTTGAGTACAAGTACATTTAAATAGCAGATGTGAGCATTAATTCATGACTGTCTTCACAACTGGTTGTATCTTAAGGGTGACCACTATATACAGGTTCTACTGTATAAGCAGACTACCTCTGTATAACAGCCAACTGGTTGTGTCCCAAGGGTGACCACTATATACAGGTTCCATTGTATAATAAGCAGACCACCTCTAAATAACAGCTAGCCTGAAATGCAAGACATTGCATGTGGCTGTTATACAGAGGTGGTCTGCTTATACAGTGGAACCTGTATATAGTGGTCATCCTTGGAACACAACCAGTAACCTATTTCATACACTGTAGTATTGGTCACCATAGGGACACTACCAGATTGGAGTACAGATAATCCATAACACAAAATTTACTCCTATATAACTACCTGACGAGACACTCCCTCCAGAAACACTCCCTCCAAGATCAAGTTTCATCTTTCGTTCAGCATCCATCATTTTACTTTTGCTCCCTGAAGGTGGCCAGGTACTCTGATGGATGGCAAGAGAATCCAATATTTTTGAGGCTGGGCGTTGCGATGGTCGATAAGAACTCATAGAAATTGGCTTTTTGTCATCTTTTTTAACTTTTTCTGAACTTGAACTGCTTGTGACCTTTATTGTCCCTGGTTTTGATGGTTCAGTTGTTTTAATTTCAGTTGATGACGATTTTCCCTTCCCACTAGACAATTGGCTCTGTCCATCAATTGACTCAACCTCAGACGCAGCTTTGCTTTCTGATTTGGAGAGCTCTATCTCGTCGTGTTTGATGATCTGTTGAATTATGTCCGAGGGTACAGGTTGAGTTGGCTTACGTGACTGCCTGGTCCTCCTGGCCCGGTTTCTCCGACTATAAGGCACAATAAAAATATTTGTATCTGAGGCTCTTATTAAAAAAACTGGATGAGGCATAATACTTCTTATAATAAATACTGGTAAAAGGTCATCATCAATACAAACTCAAATAGCAGGGAGCTTGATAAAAGACATACCTGGTTTCAGAATCCTCAGACGCTCCCCTGCTGGAAGTGTTGGACTCAACACTTACTTCTCGGCTAAAATCCCTGGAGTTGGAATAATCTACATCTGTGTGGGCACTGGGTGTGGCCATAGCTTCAGTGGACACTGCAGAGATATCTAAAGAGAGAGAAATGTCTGATGGGTGTGGTTTCAACCAACAGGAGTGTATTCAATAGAGCAGTATTCAGAGAATGGCACTATTGCGTTTGTCTATTTTCAAAACTTGTATTCAGCTCTGGCTTAGCTATGTGCTAGACTTGACGACACAGATTCCTTACACTAACACTGTCAGTTGATCAAGCTAACTCAAAACCAGAACTCAGTACTCAGACTATTTCGTGAAAATAGAGCATAGAGTACGTCAATAAACTCTCTATGTTAACTACATGCATGTTCAGCTTCAAAAGCTACTGCCTAAGATTTAGGAAATGGGAGAAATTGCATCCAAGTAAAATTCAGGAGAGAAAGATTTGGGCAAACTCTTAAACTAAGGCAGCTCTGAGTATTCTAAACAAGTTGGGTATTTTAAATCTGAGTATTCTAAATAAGCTGTATATTCTAAATAAGTTCACAGAGGACTCAAAACGTTGAGGTTTAGAATTATAAATAATTATATAGCTATATACTATTTACCAAAAGATTAAAAAAAAAAAAAAAACAGATCTAGAGACTTCTTGGAAGGGGGGAGAAGTTAGGTTATACTATTCCATAATGTGAATGATCATCTGACCTCAGTCAGGCAAAAAATAATTTTTAGCTATTGCTACAGTTGGAAAGATCGTCCTCCCGGCATTGTAATAGTCTTAAATCATTACTTACCACATTACAGAACGGAGATATAGGCCTCTAAGTTGACACAACACTACAAGAAAACGCCTGTCTAAAGTCACTAAAAATTAATTTTTCCGTGTTCCTCCGCAAGTCCTCCGAAATACTCCTCCGCATTACTCCGCAAGTCCTCCGCATTACTCGCAAGTCCCCCATTACAGAAAAGGCTAAAGAAGAAACAGTAGAAACGGAGTTACCACTAGCTAAAGGCTAGCTAACTAGCTATGTACGTGGCTAGATGTAAAACTAACTTAGTTGCCATGGCGTCACGTATAAATTTGTCCATAAAATAATAGTCCGTGGTAGTGACCCTGAGTTATATAACTGTCTAATGAATTTCTGCCCCAATAAGGTCAGTTTTCTCAGATTCAGTCACAAGTAGAGCTAAAGATAATTATTATGAGGACCCTAATAATAAAATTAGCTTATAGCACACTGTTATTCAGTGTACAGTGTTTCCAACTTAACCACATGAAGTCAGGTTTGAAGAGAGACTGAGAAACATTAGGGATTCTGCATTAAGGATTCTGCATTAGGGATTCCACATTCTGTTAACAGACTATAGTCTATACAGTGGAACCCTCTATTCCCTGAAATAACTAACTATACTCTGGAAACCTTGTGTATTAAACTTTATCCCCAGAAATGAGGAAACCCCTATAATCAGGACAATTCAATAAGATTAGAGCTCTTCCACTGTATCTATAGAACTAGAGCGTCAGTGTCATTCACATCAAAAATCTGCAGCACTGTACCTTTATCTTCCAACTCTTCAGGTGTTATCCCTGTGATGGTTATTTTTGTACCCCGTGGTAGAGAAGAGGCTCTGTATTCTTCCTCGGGGGAAACCTCCAGATGAGTTTTGCTGTTAGAATCATCAAAAGAACCTCTCTTATCATGATCAATTCTTCTACAACAACAATAACAACAGCAATAACAACAATATTGTCCAATGTGAGAATTTTGACTAATTTCATTGGAAGAATATTGCTCATGCATTTAAAGTTGCTCTTTGGAGAGAAAACACTAATACAGAGGTGGCTGGCCAGTTAAAGCATTGAATCCCACATATAGATGATGGTAAGAGGTGGTCTGCTAATACAACTATAGTGGTCACCCTTGAGACACAACCAGTTGGCTGTTATACAGAGGTGGTCTGTATATACAGTGGAACCTGTATATAGTGGTCATCCTTGAGACACAACCAGTTGGCTGTTATACAGAGGTGGTCTGCTTATACAGTGGAACCTGTATATAGTGGTCACCCTTGAGACACAACCAGTAGGCTGTATACAGAAGTGGCCTACTTATATGTCACCCTTGAGACACAACCAGTAGGCTGTACAGAGGTGGTCTGTGAAACCTGTATATGTATAGTGGTCACCCTTCCAGTTGGTTGCATCCCACATATGATTAATACTTACTTCGGTAAGAGATTACTCCGGCCAATTTGATTGTGCTGTGAGTCAGAGAAACTACGAGGTGGGAGAGATGATGATGATGATGAAGGGGAGAGAGTCTTTGGCTGGAAAGAGTAACGTTTTGGCTCTCCGGGGGTAGAAGTAGTACGATGGTTGTCTTCGGTGGATGAAGGAGTGGATGTAGCCATGGGAACAGGGGCACGTCCAACAGATCGGGGAGGAGAGGTTTGAGATTCCCACTGCCCAACTCTTTGCATCATCCGAGGAGACATACCAGGGTACTTTTTTCTACCTGAAAATAGCAATGGGAATTAAATAGATTTCTCCCTCGGTTTTATTCTTCCTATGTAGTTGTAATAGAGAGGTTTAACTGTATACAGAGGCATTTTCATTTCAAGGGAGGAGTTCTACTGTATGCAGAGGTGTCCTCATTTCAGGGGGGTAATGTTCCACTGGGAACAGATTCTATAGTGTTCACATGGGTAGGGAAATATATCATTACAGGCTTAAATCCTAAACCCCACCCAGATCGCCCTTGGGGGGAGACAAGATCACATGAGCTCATTTAGCAGTGATTTATGTAGAGATTTCTACTTATTAATTTAGTGGTTTGTTCTCAGAATCAAGTGTTTTTAGCTGACACTACTGGGACATCTGAGATATCTTTAAAAAGGCACTCCATCTCCATCTATCTCTAAGCCATAAAATGGAAGAGATAGTCTGAAAGTGTTGATTACTCCAAGGAAGTGAGTGCATGGAGTGAGATCAGACCAACATCGAGAGTGGGGCGGAGTGGAGTAAAGGGTGAGGAGAAATAGAGGGTGGAGTGGAAGGTGGAGTGAAAGGTAGGGTGGAGTTGAAGATGAGGTGGGTTAGTGGAGGGTGAGATGGGGTTAGGTGGGTTGAGGTGGAGGGTGGGATAAGGTGGAGTGGGTGAGTGGAAGGTGGAGTGAGTACGTATAGTCCCTTTATATAGAGATAGACAGTAGGGTGGAGTTGAAGATGAGGTGGGTTAGTGGAGGGTGAGATGGGGTGAGGTGGAGGGTAGGATGGGGTGGAGTAGAGGGTGGGATGGGGTGGAGTGGAAGGTGGGATGGAGTGGAGTGGAAGGTGGGATGGAGTGGAGTGGAGGGTAGGATGGAGTGGAGTGGAGGGTAGGATGGAGTGGAGTGGAGGGTAGGATGGAGTGGAGTGGAAGGTAGGATGGAAGGTAGGATGGAGTGGAGTAGAAGGTGGGGTGGAGTAGAAGGTGGGGTGGGTGGGTGGAGTGTAGAGGAAGGTGGAGTAGGTATAGTTCCTTTATATAGAGATAGACAGTAGGGTGGAGTTGAAGGTGGGGTGGGTATAGTATCTTTATATAGAGATAGAAGGGTGGAGTTGAAGATGGGGTGGGTATAGTATCTTTATATAGAGATAGACAGTACATTCTATATAATTATTCCATACACAAAGCACATAATTATAGCTAAAGGCATAAAATGGAAGAGATAGTCTGAAAGTGTTGATTACTCCAAGGAAGTGAGTGCATGGAGTGAGATCAGACCAACAGCGACCAGTTAATTACAATCCTACAGCAGGTAGGAGGATGCTTTGAAGTCAGCTAGACCACTTAAAGAATCACATGCAACTTCCAATTAACTCACTCCTAATTAGAAATTAGAAATGCATAACTTTACTAAAATAGCTCTGCCCAAACTCTATGCCCTCAGAGGGGGAGTCTAAGGACCAGTGACCTGCTAGCTCTCAGAGGTCCAAGGGGATCACATGGTGGTAATGGGTTGCTGTAATACCACATCAAAGGCACATCAGCATTCTTGTTTGTGGTCATTTGCAGAGCCTCTCAACCATTTCAAAGAAAAAAAATTGGTCAAAGTGGAGTGACAACTGTATATTATTCCACCACTCCCTGTGACCTGGGGCTAGAAATAGGTCTCAGCCACTCCTTAGGAGACTAATATAGCCCCAAACACTATTCTACCATTCCCTGGAGAATACTTAAGCCTAGAGGGCTCACTGAAACACAGGCAATTGGCAGCTATAAGTCTGTGGTTAATACAACACTATATTACATGTTAAAGAGGGTAACTATATTATACTGAAAAGAGAGTATAAGAGGGTAATATTAAAGAGTGTATGAGATAAGGTCTATATTATATTAAAGAGGGTATAAGTGGGTACATAATAAATTAAGAGGGTCTATATTATATTAAAGAGGGTATAAGAGGGTATATTACTAACTGAGAGTGAACTGTACACAGAATTTCAAGCCAGGATGATTTGTATATGAACAATTTAGTGATAATTACTACCAGACCAGCTTACAACAAACACAAACAGGCTAAGAGAGAGAGAGAGAGGTAAGCATAATCATTAATCTGGAATGGTCTGAATGCATGGAATGTCTCTGAACAGGGAAGATATACAACTTGATAATATTACCAACTATAGGTATGTAGAGAGGGCTTCTAATGCATACAGAGGTGTCCTCATTCAGGGGGTTGTAATAGAGGAGTTCTACTGTATACAGAGGTATCCTCATTTCAGGGGGTTGGAATAGAGGAGTTCCACTGTATACAGAGGTATCCTCATTTCAGGGGGTTGGAATAGAGGAGTTCCACTGTATACAGAGGGTTCCACTGTATACAGAGGGTTCCACTGTATACAGAGGTGTCCTCATTTCAGGAGGTTGGAATAGAGGTGTTCCACTGTATACAGAGGTGTCCTCATTTCAGGAGGTTGGAATAGAGGTGTTCCACTGTATACAGAGGTGTCCTCATTTCAGGAGGTTGGAATAGAGGTGTTCCACTGTATACAGAGGTGTCCTCATTCAGGGGGTTAGAATAGAGGTGTTCCACTGTATACAGAGGTGTCCTCATTTCAAGGGGTTGGAATAGAGGAGTTCCACTGTATACAGAGGTATCCTCATTTCAGGGGGTTGGAATAGAGGAGTTCCACTGTATACAGAGGGTTCCACTGTATACAGAGGTGTCCTCATTTCAGGGGGTTGGAATAGAGGAGTTCCACTGTATACAGAGGTGTCCTCATTTCAGGAGGTTGGAATAGAGGTGTTCCACTGTATACAGAGGTGTCCTCATTTCAGGAGGTTGGAATAGAGGTGTTCCACTGTATACAGAGGTGTCCTCATTCAGGGGGTTAGAATAGAGGTGTTCCACTGTATACAGAGGTGTCCTCATTTCAAGGGGTTGGAATAGAGGAGTTCCACTGTATACAGAGGTGTCCTCATTTCAAGGGTTGGACACTTGGATATGATATGTCAACTTCTGTATTAACATCACTAGAAGAAATGAAACCATCCTCTAATCAAGAAACTTTAATTTGTCCCAAAGTGTCTGGAATAGATCTGTGATAAATCTGGAGACCTGTCAGCCATGTTATAGTTCATACATAGGTTCCAAGGGAGAAGAAGGACACACCTCCTTAACCCCCACCCTCCTAAACAGAAAGGGTACTGTATACAGAAGTGTGTTGGTTGGTGGGTGGGTGAAGCATCACTGTATACTAACCAGTTTTTGGCGATGAGTTCTTTGATTTTAATGTTTCTGAGTTAGGCTCTGCTGAAGTGGACTGGTTAGTGGTCTCTGTGTTTGGGGTATCAGAAATTGGGGTCTTGAGGGGAGTACCTGAGCTCTTATCTCCGGTTCTTGTGTCCACGGTACCAACTGTAGACCCGTGAGTTTTAGGAGGAGGAACAGAACTGGACGTATTGTTGTTGAGAGCTTGAGTTCTAATGAAAAATCATCAATGCTTTAAAACTACTATATCACAACAAGATGTAACATTGAAGAGAGTCCATCATATCAACATCTTCATTCAAGGCACCATTCAGAAACAACTGCTTGAGATAAACCATCATATACCTCATCATGAAAAAAGACTCCACCCAACCACACCCCAACCACACCTTACCTATTATCCTTATCCTGAGCCATATCTCTAGCTTCGGAGGAGGAAGTGTTGAGGGCAATATTATCGTTAACCTTGTGATTGCCTCTGGCTGTTGAGATACCACTATTAGTGTTATCGGACACAACCTGTATCCTCGGGCCTAATGGCAGAGAAGTACTAGTCGTGAAATCACCAGTGTCCCCACCAGTGAAGTTCTCCCTCTCTTCTCTCTCCTTGGCTATGTCCATTTTTGGAAATAGAGAACGCTCTTTTGATGATCTATAGATAAATATGTCATGTATAAAGAAGATGTATGTGTATGGAGCAGATGGATAGTGGATCATTCTGAAAATGTGCCTTTAATAAAAGATATTTTTGGTATGTAATAATATCAACTAGTTGGCAAGATGATCTGTTGGTTAAGTACTGTGTATGGTGGACACTCCTGGGAGACAGTTGGCTGGGCTAGTCCATTCAGAGAACATACACTAAGTTGACTAGGATACAGAGGTATAGTGGAACCTGTATATGTATAGTGGTCACCAACTATACAGAGGTGGCTTGTTTATAGTGGAACCTGTATATAGTGGTCACCCTTGAGACACAACCAGTTGGCTGTTACACAGAGGTGGTCTGCTTATACAGTGGAACCTGTATATAGTGGTCACCCTTGAGACACAACCAGTTGGCTATTATATACAGAGGTAGTCTGCTTATACAGTGGAACCTGTATATAGTGGTCACCCTTGAGACACAACCAGTTGGCTGTTATATACAGAGGTAGTCTGCTTATACAGTGGAACCTGTATACAGTGGTCACCCTTGAGACACAATCAGTTGGCTATTATACAGAAGTGGCCTGCTTATACAGTGGAACCTGGTCACTCTTGAGACACAACCAGTTGGCTGTTATATACAGAGGTAGTCTGCTTATACAGTGGAACCTGTATACAGTGGTCACCCTTGAGACACAATCAGTTGGCTATTATACAGAAGTGGCCTGCTTATACAGTGGAACCTGGTCACTCTTGAGACACAACCAGTTGGCTGTTATATACAGAGGTAGTCTGCTTATACAGTGGAACCTGTATATAGTGGTCACCCTTGAGACACCACCAGTTGGCTATTATACAAAAGTGGCCTGCTTATACAGTGGAACCTGTATATAGTGGTCACCCTCGACACAACCAGTTAGCTGTTATAACAGCAGTGGCCTGTTTATACAACTATCACCCATGGATCTTGTACTGAGTATTATAAAGACACCAGAAGGACAGGAACTGCTAGAAACTTAAAACATTATTATCTGACCAATGTTCGATATTTGTAGATTGACAAACCAATAGCCCCACTATATGCCTGAGACCACACAGCACAGGCTACAACAACGCAATGCAAATATGTACTACAGTGCTTCCCACCACATCACATGTCCAGGAAAACCCTGCACATCAACAACAGACCTAGGGTACTTCTGAGAGAGTCGTTGCAGTTCTCAATGGGAAGTGGTTCAGTTATCAACACCCATTACCAAAGAGTCCCCCCACCCCCTACTCAACAGGCGCCACCAGGGTAACTCAAGGTCCTTAGAGAATTTTGAGATGTGGTCTAAATTCAGAGCAAGGTTTTTTTTTTTTTTTTTTTTTTTTCCCTGACATTTATTTAGAGAGAGTCTATTAATCTGCACACTTCACTTCTCTATACAGCCAAATGGATTTTTTCTCAGCTCCCAGTTCTCCTGGATTAATGGGGCTACTAGACTGGCCCCTCCCCCCTATCAACAGTACTAACATACATTTCCAACACACTACTCTGAAAATTATGGAAAGTGTTCAAGGTTCTAATTAGAGGGGTAGAGAGCATTAGAGGGGTGGGTCATCATGCTTCTTTGCAGCATAGAGCCCACCCTCCTGTTCTATTTAGAGCAGCATAGAGCCCACCCTCTTGTTCTATTTAGAGCAGCATGGAGGCCACCCTGCTCCTTTATCTGTTCTAAGTAGAGCAGCATAGAGAGATGGAGCACCAGCTGTAAACAACATTGATCTGATTAACCTTTAAGCTAAGGTTCTAGGAGAGATATTAATAAAACCTTTCCAAATTATGAGAACATTGCACTCTAAATCATGCAAAACATTGTCTAAATGAGGCGAGAAGGGATTGTTGTGCCATGCCCTAACCTTCTTCTGACAATTTGAGGAGATGTGTGCTTGCCAATGTCCTCTCTGCTGTTGCTGTGTATTAATCTAGGTTTGCTCTGAGATGTTATAGCATTCGATCTTCTCCGGTTGTTCTGTTCACCATATTTTCTCAGAGTGTCGAGATTTAGATCGGAATCAGGATCACACAGGTCCTCTATTGTGTCTCCCTAAAGTGTACAAACAACAAACAACAAACACATAAACATATAACTTATTCCCTCCCTGCCAATACCTCTCTGTCTCCCTCCCTGCCTCCTTCCATCCATCCATCCCTCTCTGTTCCCTCTCTCCCTCTCTCTCTGCTTCCCTCTCTCCCTCCCTCTCTCCCTCCCTCTCTCCCTCCCTCTCTCCCTGCTTCCCTCTCTCCCTCCCTCTCTGCTTCCCTCTCTCCCTCCCTTCCTCCATCCCTGAATGCCATTCTACTCACAGCTTTAGTTTTCTTGTTGAGGTCAGCTCCATGGGCTACTAGCTCCTCGGCAGCTCCAAAGTGTCCCCAGTAGACAGCAGCATGTAGAGGGGTCCAGCCATCCTCATCCTCGGCATCAACCTGTACTTGAGAGGTCTTCAGATTCAGTAAAATCCTATGTCAAACAGAGCAAGCGTGAACATTTAAGAATGCAGGGTTGTTCCCAGAGAGAGTATACGTGCTGACCTTAGACCCTTGTATTCTGTGTTCAGTGAGTGTACAGTGGAACCTCAGTTATACAGACCCTATGGGACCAGCACTAGTCTGTATTAGTACAGTGGAACCTCAGTTATACAGACCCTATGGGACCAGCACTAGTCTGTATTAGTACAGTGGAACCTCAGTTATACAGACCCTATGGGACCAGCACTAGTCTGTATTAGTACAGTGGAACATCTTACAGATAGTCCAAAACAATACATTTTGAACTTCTATTCTAAATTGGCAATGAATATCAATCAATTAGGAGTCTGTTTGTAATTAGAGCTGCTGGATAGCTGAAGTCTACAATCAGTGAGGTTCCACTATACCTCCATCTCTTGTTATTAGGGGTGCTGAGTGGAATGTTAGCTATAATCATTACATATTACTGTGAGATTATATACATTGATGCTTGTTGTATCAATGGGGAGGGGGAGGGGAACCTCATGAATTTCACACAAGAAGAAATCATTAGTGAATCCACAGTACTACTGTTGGATATTTTCAGCTCCTATGGTACATTCTTCCACCAAAGTTTAGCAAGTTTAGGGCATGCTTCTTTATCAAATTATCATGGATTGTGTTCTCTGACATGCTAACTAACATTTTATCATGATTCAAGGCTGTATCCAGGTTATAGGGTGTGGTTGTAGGTGTGGTCACCTGCCTAGGGTTTTAGTGTTGAGGGGGGGAGGAATCAACATTCTCACATATCATGTGAGAATGTTGATACATGTCACCCTCACATAAGGAGTTCCATTATACAGCACTCACTTTATAACTTGAAGGTAATTCTTTGCAGCTGCTACGTGGAGGGGCGTGGCACCTCCATGACTCATGACAGGCATGAGGTTATGGTCATTTTTCAATCTCTTAGCATCCTCGAGCATCATGGCCTCCTCCACCCCCTTACAGGCATCCACATCAATCAGGTCTTTATCTATCTTGTCCTGCAACATGTCCACTATGTTCTCGTAGTCTTCGGCCAAGTCCAATGGAGAGTCCCCCTCGTTGTTCACCAGTGCTGGAAAGGCTCCATGCTCCAACAAGTAACTACATATATGAGCATAGTGAATCACCTATTAGAGGCATAATGAATAGGGTATTTGTTAGAAGTATGATGAAATAACTGTTTAGCAAAATGGATCACTCTTTAGAGAAAAAGTAACTAACCACTCTTTAGAGACATAATGAACCACTCATTAGAAGAACAATGAACCAGGTTTTAGATGCACGATAAATAAGAAATAAGATCACTTGTTGGATTATGTATAAGAAACCACTCTTTAGAGACAAGATCAGATGAATCACTCATTAGAGAATCTTTCATTAGAAAAAGATAGGTCATTTAGATTAGACCTATGTGTAGTATTTCTGTTTATTTAGAGTACACTTGTCTATTTAGATTAGGAATAGAGCATTTACGGGTGATAGTGATAGATACCCTTAGATCATAACAATAGAGGAATATAACAATAGAGGAATATCGATAATAAGTATATCGAATCAACCTTGAACTCAACAATATGTCAGGCAATGCATCAATTACATTGTACTTGGCAATAAACTGGATATTAGGTCATCCATTATACAGGAGATAAGGTCATCCATTACAGAGGGAGATTAGGTCATGAATTCATTGTTAAGATTAGGTTATCTCAATATTGGAGGAGAGCATGTCCAGGTGGGGATTTCCCTCCATTATACTTAGATTTAATTACCCGAATGACCTAAAAGCAAGCGAATTTCCAAGAAACCAACCAACCATCTCCCTCTACTAGAATTCAGCAGCACACCCTCTGAAATAACACTTCACTAGTATGTCAAGACAAATGTACATTAAAAGTCTAATCAGGGCTCTATCAGGTGACCTGACACTTACATGCTGACAAGCTGCTATGCTAGGCGGCAGGAAGCCCGAGAAAGATACTATATCAAAGCATTTAGTAAGCTCCACCTCACAGCCACATCAAAGACAAAGGCAGTTTAATCCCACCCACATCAAAGACCAAGGCAGTTTAATCTCGCCTCATTCAAATAGTATCCCATTTCATGGAAGGCTCCACCCAACACCCACATCAAAGACCAAGGCAGTTTAATCTCGCCTCATTCTCCGAATAGTATCCAATTTCATGGAAGGCTCCACCCAACACCCACATCAAAGACCAAGGCAGTTTAATTCCGCCTCATTCAAATATATCCCATTTCATGGAAGGCTCCACCCAACACCAACATCAAAAGATTAAGCTATCCTTGTTTAATTTCATAGCATCCCATATTCCATAGCAGTGTTGATAATAGTTTCATACCCCTATAGAATACCATACAAGAACCAAACTTCAAAGCAGCGTAGGTATATATATAGTTCTAGAGTGGGAAGTGCAGCTTGATAGGCAAGGAGGAGGTACTCCCACACCCCCTTAAACCAAGGGATAGTAGATGGAAGGAAAAGATGCTTGAAGGGAGGGCAAGGAGAACCACTCTAATGGATTCCAAACATCCTTTTCCCCTTAATTTTATCCTCTCCCTCCCTCCCTCAAGGAATGAAGGATGAATGACTCAACCCACATACAAGCATTTCTTGAGGAGGGGGGAGAGGGATTAGATTCATGCCATGCTCTCTATACACCCAAATTGAGGGATGGTATAATCAACACCTCTCATAGGTATCCTCTATTCTGGATACCATGGGGGGCCAGGAATTGGAATAAGGGGGGTTCACTGTATTCTATACTTGACATAAACATGGGTTCTGCATGCACACAACCAGTACAATGAAGAGTACAGGGTTCATCGTTAATACAGCTGCAAACCAATTTCATAATGGTGTGCATCATTTAGACTACAAATCTAATTTATGATACTTCTAATTTATATCTTTAGGGGAACCTATATGGGAGAGGACACACCTCCCTCCACACCTCCCTCCACACCTCCTTAATACAGTCAATAATACAGCAGTCATTCTGTTAGGGAAGTCTCTGAATTCAGCTCATAATTACGACTACTTCCTGGTTTATACGAACCTTACGATATGGGCATGGCCACAGCTAGCAGCCGCATGGAGTGGCGTCCAACCTTCTTTGTCTTGTATGTCCAGCTTAGCCCCTAACCTCACCAGAGTTTTTACCATTTCAAAGTCATCATCTATACAGCACTAAAAGAGAAACAACTGCATGAGGTATGTCTCCAATTACCTGAATGAAATTATTTCTTGTAGAGGGTCTAAGCAGGAAAGGTCCTTTCATTTACAGGGAGTGTCCTCATTTCAGGAAAGGGCATCAGCTCTAAACAGTTATTTACAGGGAGTGTCCTTATTTCAAGGAATTAATATGTTAAGACATGGACTTGGGGTCATCTGGAATGACAAACACCAGAGGAAATGCAGAAATTTCTTACTAATATACCACACAAATGAGATAGCATATGGAAACACTACAGACACACCCTCTGCTGAATTATCATATTCATAGCCACGGCTATTTATGTAGTAGTGAGACCTCCTACCACACTCTAATGTGAGTAATGAGAAATAGTGGGAGGTGCTGTTTAAAACCACACCACTTCAAAGCATTTAAGCTCCACCCACACCTAGATCAAAGGAAGGAAGGTGAACCAGGCAGACTTATAAAACCATTAGCAGCCTATCAGCAAATGAGGGTTCAGTATAGGTGTATATCTAACAACACATCTAGTGTTGGCACAACAAAACACTTAGGAAGATTCCTCCACTGTATTGTAATGTTAAAGTATACATAAAATATATTTAACACCAACCAACACATCACTAAGGTCAGATACCTCAGGCCAGCCTACATGTATATACTCAAGTCCCCTTTAGTTCCAGAAACACTAACTATAGGCATAATGGAACCCTCCATTATAACCCCTCCCCCTTCCTAAATGAGGACACCCCCTATACCATTGGAACATCTTATTTCCAACCTCATGAAATAAGGGCCCCACTGTATACAGTGAAACCTCTCTATTCCAACCTTCCCCCCCCCACACACACACCAACACCCTTATATTAAGGACATTTAGACGTTTCCATATAATAGTTAGTGTATTCATTAATAGACCACCCCCCTCCCCCTCCCCTTCCCCCTCCCCTCCCTTTCCCCTCTGAAAAGAGGTAATCAGGACACTTTAATTTGTCTCTAAATGTCCAGAATAGAAGTTTGATAGTAGAGCTATCAGTATCATCATGTAGCCACCAACACACATTCTCTTCCAAATATGGACAATTATGCAAGGAAGAGAGTGCTCTCTATTGTTTGTAGGGAAATAAGATAATGTTATGCAGGACACTGTTTCGTTTGTTGCATAGGAATTCATGTATTCATCTCTACAACATGACCACATCTTCAATGGATTGGAACTACACACTGAGTATCTGTATAGGGACACAACCATTTAGCTGTTACACAGAGGTGGTCTGCTTATACAGTGGAACCTGTATATAGTGATCACCCTTGGGACACAACCAGTTGGCTATTATACAGATGTGGCCTGCTTATACAGTGGAACCTGTATATAGTGATCACCCTTGGGACACAACCATTTCGCTATTATACAGAGGTGATATAGTGGTCACCCTTATACAGAGGTGGTCTGCTCATACAGTTGAGCCTAAATACATATTGTGGTCACCCTTGGGACACAACCAGTTGGCTGTTACACAGAGGTGGTCTGCTCATACATTGGAACCTGTATATAGTGGTAACACTTAAAACACTTAAACAGTGGAACCTAGAGAGACACCCCCCACAACCGTGTCTATACAGTCAAGCCCATAAAACTATTACCCTCCAAGTCAGGATACTAGCAGTATACTAGCATGTATGTACTGAATTATAAACAAGCGTTAGCAGCTGACCACAGACAACACAGTACCCATGCAAAAGACCGTATAAAGACATGGCAGCATTTGGATACACAGCGGGACAGTTACCTCATATGTTGACAGTTGTTACAGCCACACAATACAGAAACTATCAAACAGAGGTACTATATCCTAATATAGGATTATCATTAACTCAATACTCTCATCAAACAGAGGATGATACTATAGATACATTAACTCATCAAACATAGTAGATACATTATAACTCAATACTCTCATCTGTAACTTTCAACAATAGAATCTTCTCGGTGATTGGTTGTTAACACAGACTTGTGTGTATTACATGTGAAGGCACACAACACAGTCAGAGCACATCCACACACACACACAGAGCACCTTCCACAGCACATAGTATATCCACACACAGTGCATACATCCACACACATGTATATACATGTACATACACATGTAGAAGAGCACACATAGCTATATACACAGTATACTGCACATTCACAATCAGTGGGGGAAGAGTTGTAGCAGGCTCCATTGACCACTCTTTACACTACACAGACTCGAAAACAACCCAAAAATCTATGGACAGATAACTTCCATGTTAAACAGAACTGGAACTAAGCAGGAGGTAAACAGCAGCTAAGGAGGCCAGAAGCAAGCACGGGAGGTAAACAGCAGCTAAGGAGGCCAGGGACAAGGTTGGAGCTATACATTCACTATAGAAGTCATACACCTCACTAAGAGTAAAAATTGATTCCAGGAAGCTGGCTGTACAGGTATTAGTGAGCACAAACAATATTTTGCCTGGTCTAACCTTAGCTTACAGGAAACACAAAGAGGTAATATATTATAATATTTATTTTATAATTGGGATAATACAGCCGGCTGCCATGCTACACATAATAGTCTGCATAATATGTAATGGAACCTTTTAATAGTCCTCACTCTAGGGACACAACCAGTGAATTTGAGCTGTTTGAGAAGAATCCTGTAGCTATGTAAGGGGGGATCAAAGCTCCTATTATAGGAATGCAGCTTAAACAACAGTATAACCTTGTATACTCAGATCTAACCACAGCCAACAGTGAGTCTCATCATCCACCCAGTAGTTATCCTATACACTCCACTGGCAACAGTGTGAGTCTCATCATCCACCCAGTAGTTATCCTATACACTCCACTAACAACAGAGTGAGTCTCATCATCCACTCAGTTATCCTATACACTCCACTAACAACAGAGTGAGTCTCATCATCCACTCAGTAGTTATCTATACACACACTTCACTACTAACACAGTGAGTCCCCCAGTATTTATCCTAATATAATCTTGAGCCCCAGTGGAATTCACCCACCAATATATACATTAGACCTCTCTACACAAACTCATGCTTACCCCCACACCCTCCCATTCAGGCTGGCATTTATTCAGCTGAGACTTAAAAGTCAGCTACTTAGGTCCGTGTCAAAACAGCATTAATGAGGTGCAATGGGAAATTATAATCACATGACTTGTCTGAACTGTGGAAGTCTACCACCTCCTAGAGTGATAGTGCATGTCATTCTGCATGCATCTGTACTGTGTGCATATCTGTGAATACATCATGTATTATTCATGCATGTGTGTACATACATTATGCATGCATTGTCTATACTAAAGCCTCATCAGGAATGGCTTACACTTTCCTTGTGAATGTCCTGTTTATGCCTAATAATAAGAATTGGCACAGCTCACATACACACATATTCAAGGCTAGATTGAGATAATTCCCTTTTTGCCACACTCAAAATAAATTATAGCTATACATGAGCAATACATTATAGATCCCATTTTACATGCTATACGTGTATATATACACTAGTGGTTAGGTAGAGATCTGATGATGTAATGGAAGATGAGTGTACAGTGGAACTCCTCTATTCCAACACCCTGAAATGAGGACACCTCTGTATACAGTGAGACTCCTCTATTCCAACCCCCTCTGAAATGAGGACACCTCTGTATACAGTGGAACCCCTCTCTGAAATGAGGACACCTTTGTATACAGTGGAACTCCTCTATTCCAATCCAATGAAATGAAAACACCTCTGTGTACAGTGGAACTCCTCTATTCCAACCCCCTGAAATGAGGACACCTCTGTATACAGTGGAACACATCTATTCCAACCCCCTGAAATGAGGACACCTCTGTATACAGTGGAACACCTCTATTCCAACCCCCTGAAATGAGGACTCCTCTATATATTGTGGAAGACCTCCATTCAAAATGATGTCACCTCTGTATATGGGTGGAACACCTCAGAAGATGATGTAATACTTGAGGAAGGTGATGCCACACCAGTTAAGTATGGAGCAATGACTCTTTCCATTCCCCAATGTGGAGCTCACCCCATTCTTTTCTCCTATTACCTACTCCACTATAATGTAATCAACCTACAGGTTACCCCTATCCATCCCCCACCCAAGCAAAGCCAAACACCTCCACATTACAACCTACACAGGACAGTCAAGAAGTAGCTGCATTGCCAAACTAAATGAGATTAACTCTGCTCAAAACTCTATATTAAATTCACTGTTCATTGTGCACGTGAAGGATTATATTTACCTGACTATAGTGTGAGGAGCCAATTGGAATCTCCCATGTATGGCACTTAATTGGAACCTCCCGTGTAAGGGTGCTCAATAGGAGTCAATCAAAACCCCACCCACCCCCCACATACATCACTCGGGTTTTATATGGTCCATGTGACATGCCAGTACATCCAGAACCTTAAGTTGAAGGACATTAGTGTGGGCACACAAAAGAAATGTAACATTTATAGTAAGTCCATTTAGCAACACATGTACTACAAAATCCAATATTAAACTTGAAAGAAAAAAATAGTAAAATTTTATCTAATGATAACATTACATTGATCTAAACAGAGATACAACAGACCTCTAAAATCACTCCAGTGATACAAAGACCTCTATAACTACTTCAGTGATACAGAGACCTCTATGACTACTCCAGTGATACAGAGACCTCTATAACTACTCCAGTGATACAGAGAGACCTCTAGAACTACTCCAGTGATACAGAGAGACCTCTAGAACTACTCCAGTGATACAGAGAGACCTCTATAACTACTCCAGTGATACAGACACCCCTATAACTACTTCAGTGATACAGAGACCTCTATAACTACTCCAGAGATACAGAGAGACCTCTATAGCTACTCCAGTGATACAAAGAGACCACTATAACTACTCCTGTGATACAGAGAGACCTCTATAACTACTCCAGAGATACAGAGAGACCTCTATAGCTACTCCAGTGATACAGAGACCTCTATAACTACTCCAGTGATACAGAGATACCTCTATAACTACTCCAGAGATACCTCTATAACCACTCCCCATTGGTCCAGACCCCTACCACTATCCAGTGATACAGAGAGACCTCTATAACTACCCCAGTGTTACAGAGAGACCTCTATAACTACTCCAGAGAGACAGAGAGACCTCTATAACTACTCCAGAGATATCTCTATAACCACTCCCCATTGGTCCAGCCCCTACCACTATCCAGTTTCACATCACCCCTAATGGTCAAGACCTCAGGACCACACAGGGACGATTAGTCTAGCACCCTCAGAGAGTGACATGAAGCTATAGATGCTGACGTTATGACCAAGTGTTAACGAGTGTTGCTATGTACCCTCACCTCCTCCAGCCATGACCTTAGCAACCACTTCAATGTATGGCAGTCTGATGTAATAGTGTTTCTGTACTGCTATGTTTACACAACATCACAACTATTGCCTTTCCTCCAACTAAACAGACTATCACGCTGCCAACTCAACCCACCAAACATTGTCTCCTAATAGAGTATGGAGGTTTAGACTATATCAGCCCCCATCAATATAGTGAAGGCAGACTGATGCTACCACACTAGTAAGAGAACAACTCTAACAAGGACACCTCCACCTCTACCATCCACTCCCACCCCAAACTTCACACAACTACCACACCCCACACCACCCCAGTTCCCCTATCAGTCTTCCAATTTCAATAATAATGCTGTAATCTGTTTTTGGTCATTTAACAAAACTGTGCATATTGAGATTGGTGGTGACCCCAAGGGAACTATAACCATGACTACTAGTGGTAGTGCATTAAGAGTGGCTAGTACACTGGGCTATAAGACTCCTTTCTTCTATCAATGATGCTCTTAGTGGAACCTCTCTATTCTGGACACTAATGTAAAATCTTGATTAGAGTGGTGCCCTCATTTCAGGAGGTGAAGCTCTGTTAATACACAGGTTGTTCCAAGTGTCCTTGATACAGAGGTGTCCTCATTTCAAGGAGTTGGAATAGAGGGGTTCCACTGTACACAAGAGGTGTCCTCATTTCAGGGGGTTGGAATAGAGAGGTTCCACTGTACACAAGAGGTGTCTTCATTTCAGGGGGTTGGGATAGAGGAGCTCCACTGTATACAGAGTTGTCCTCATTTAAGGGGGTTTGGATAGAAAGGTTCCACTGCATTACGGGTTTGGTTACACTGTATAGGCTTAAACATCAACTCCCCACTATTTGTAGATGGAATGTACATTATGTACCAATTCGTTACCCTATCCTCTCAAATAGAAAGATGAGGAATTTTCTGCCTGCCAATAACATCCCCACACAGGTATCCAAAGCAGCAGTTCCTTTAACATTAAATGCTTGTTTGTGGGGCTATACCATGTACTCACGGAATTACTGAAACATGTATACTAAAGGAAGTTCACGGAGTTACTGTAACATGCATACTGAACTCATGGAGTTACTGTAACATGTAAACTGACTCATGGAGTTAATGTAACATGTAAACTGGAGGAACGTCACTCATGGAGTTATTGTAACATGTATACTGGAGAAAGCTCACGGGAGTGGGAAGCAGGTAAGGATTCCATAACATTTGGTAATGAAGGGTCGTGAGAGAGGTTAAGCCTCCAACCAATACTTCATCTCTCCTAACACAACTAATACCATAATTCAAGGTGTGTGTGGGGGGGATGGCTAAGAGGAGAAGGAGAGGACAAGTTACTAAAAATAGAATTATTGTAGGCAAACCATTGAGCCTCACGCTTTCTTAGTTACTCCTCTCTCAACTCAAAATCAATCCTGCTAGTAAATGGTACTCGGTTATATAATCCTTAAGGGAGCTATTGAGCTTGAGGTTGGTTTTGGCTTGGGTCAAACATTATGGTTGTCCAACAATAGACAAGCACCCATGAAAGGCATTCCTAGGACAAACCCACACAAGCTAGTTAGAAATTGGAGAAAACCTCTTCTGGTCAGAGTCATCTAGAGAGAGGGCTAATGAGTATGTCCTGAGATGACTAATAATAATACAGGTGCGCCTTACAAAGTATCTTTTTATATAACAAGGTTGCTAGTAAAATTACTGATGTTTCAAATTTCCATATGTGATAACAGTGGAACCTCACCATTCTGGACACCTTGGGACATATTAAAGTTTCAGAGTGGTCTCGTTTCAGGGGGTAAAGTTCTAATACACAAGCTATTTGGGGATATCCTTAATATAGAGGTGTCCTCAATTAGAATCGAGGTGCAATAATAGATTCTGATCCGCTTGTGTGTATAGAAGACAACCCCATTGGTAACCAAAGTATTGTACTAATAATTAACTGTCTGTACATAAGCATTACAGATACATCAGTATGACCAATAATCATTCATCATACTCTTTCATACCATGGTCCTCTGTTCAAATACCATGGACTTCCCACAATGTTTAATAAACACATGTGAATCCACAGACATGGGGCTGGCATGCAGTCATTACATTGCAGGCAAGGGTGATGGTAACTCATGAATGGTAGATTTTGGCAGTCCTTATTGCATAGTACCTACCCACAGTCATGATGGCTAGAGTTTATTGACACTAAACCACATTACCAGTTAAATATCGCCAAAAACTGGTTGAAGGCACATGCTGAAATCATTACACATACATACTATTAGAATAGCAAGATTAGTATTGGTGACTAAGTAGCCAGCTGTGCTAAAAAATACTTCACAAACTTCATGTTTTTATTTTCCATGAATCTAACCAGCTAGTTAGATACCTACATGCTTGGTTATTATAACACACTAGAAAAATAAACTCACTTGGTGTAAAGCTGTAAGTCCATCTTTGTTAACAGAGTTCACATCAGCTCCCTTCTTCAGCACTAACCTCTCCACCTCTTCAATGTCGCCACTGTGAGCGGCAGCTTGAAAAATGACACTATCGCCAAACTTGATAGTTGGGTTGAGACGAGAAGGCAAGACGGTACTCGGCTGTTTATTGGTTTCGCTATTTTCCCATTCCTTCAATTGAGTGAGTCTCTTGTGGGCAGCTGTATTAGAGTGCACATCGTAGAACTTCTCCTTGCCAGCCATTTTCACCGACCGGACCTTCAATTTTCTGGTGTCGCTCCGAATTTTAGTACTTCCATCGTACGGAGAAGGTACCCCCTAAGTGTAACGGACGTGCGCGGAGTAACCATGGTAATTATGCAAGGAGATTGTATTCTGCAGACTACGTACGTACATGTATAGTGCATACTGCTGATGGTGTTGAAAGAAAGAATAAGGTATAATAATGCAGCTGTAACAGTATCTGATAGGACTTATTTGTTGCTCTCCCTACAGCAAATTTCGCATCTAATGTGTAATGGCTAAGCTTTCATATGGACCTGCAACTTTGCATGTTCTAAGTAGTAATGGCCCCTCCTCTATCCCTCTGCATTTCTACTCTACATCCTATTCCACTACATATAGACAGGATGAAGGGCGTGGTCAATCAAGAGGTATCCCTCGTCAACGGTGAGTAGACAATTTATTATTTACTGGGTTCAAACTTTATTTAATTAATTAGCTATAGTAGCAGTATTCATAGCTCAGACTAGACTTACACCTGACCACACACAATGTAAATTAGCCTGAATCCATGGTCTATTTCATGCATGTTTAATGGGAAAATGTAGTAGATCTAAAAAGTACAAAGTACAGATATTCGGGTTCCTCTTTTGTATATATTTTGTCTCTGACTTCAACTTTTTGTCCATTCCTACAGTGGTACTAGTACTGGTTATATAGCAAATTTTCGTCCTTCAATCGGTTATTCGGCAAAGTTAGATGAAATCGACAATCCTCCCATGAAGTACATTGTAATATAATATTATTGTATAATCTACACCTCATTAAATCAATATTAGCTGAGCTATAAAGGGTTGCAGGGTTCAATATAGGAATTCATTATTTTTGGTTTATGGGAGAGACAGTGGCGTAGCCAGGATTAAACATGTGGTAGGGCACCAGTAGGGCACTGACCTATGGACTAAACTGTTAATCTTTCAGCTAAAATTATGGCAGATAATGGTAGGGCACTAAGAGAGTTTTGTAGGGCATATGCCCTAAATGCCCCTATGTAGCTATGCCACTGGGGAGAGATATTAGGGAGGTCTGGGATAGGCCTCCTTCCCATCTGTAGCTACTAGAGAAGTGTGAATTAGTGAACAGACACTTGGTGTTAGAGGTATAAATGAACTGTAAAAATTTGGGGAGAAGCTGAAGGAATTAGAAAAGGGGAGGGAGGAGAGAAACCTCCCTCACTCACTGGATAGAACCCTTAATTAAAGTTGATATTATTATCAGGTACTAAATTTGATGGGATTAGTACTTACTCTAGTATTAATTTTCTAGTCTTATAACAGTGCATTTATTATGAAGAGAGGTTAATTACATAGATAGCCTTTTATGGTAGCCTCCTTACAAAGATACCCTGAGGTGCTGAATGTCACTGGGTACTTTCATACTCTGTACTACACCTTGTTTACATTTCATTTGAGTATTGCTATATATCCTTATTAACCTTTTATAAGAGAAAAGGAAAATAGATGTAAAATACACAGATTCCCAGCTCTTTTTATTTTGTTTTAATGTGTGAAAACAGTCTGTGTGTTTATCCTCATCTCCAAATTATATTTACCCTTAGGAAGTTGCTGGAAGATAATTATAACACTAGTACTCATAGAGATTTTACCAAGTTGAAAGTCCCAGATGCTGGTGAACCTCTTCCCAGTCATGTCATTTCCTATACATCAGGGTTTGCTCGAAATGTACCTTGGACTTTACCCACTAGGAGACAAGTGAGTGGACAATTATTAGGTATTGGAATCTGTATCAAAGAATTTGAGCTCCACCCAAAACTACATCAAAGAGATTATAGAATTTGAGCTCCACCCATAACTACATTAAAGGGGATATTAAGTAATTTGAGCTCCACCCATAACTACATTAAAGGGGATATTAAGTAATTTGAGCTCCACCCATAACTACATTAAAGGGAGATAGATATATCACATTGAGTAATTTGAGCTCCACCCAAAACTACAAAGGGAGATGTCTCCTCACAGAAAATATTTTTTATTAGAATAGCAGTATCTTAGTAGACACATAAGATTAATTTAGTGGAATAAATTTTTGTCATTGCAGGTTTGTGATGTCCACATCGATACTAGTTTACGTCTGGGAGCATCTCGTCCCGTTTATCCTCGGCATCAGCCTACCTTGCATACCTTCAGACCCAGAGATCCAGTAGCTATGGAGAACTCTAACTATGGGCCTAATGCCATGTCCACAGAGTGTCACACTCGTTTCAGCAAAAACACAAATGCTAATAGTGATGGTAAGACACAAAAAACATTATGTCTAAGGAAATAACCTTGTCCATGCAAGAATTTGAAACTTCAATGGTGTACACCTACATACAGGCTACATTCATACAAATATGAATCTCATGATAAAGCAACACTAGTTCCATATATAACACTCCAATATCTTCTACAACATCTCTATTAGTTAAAATTTGTTGCCTTGTGCTAATCAGCTGGTTTTGATGTAAATATACCCAACAAAGATAGTTGGCAAGGTGTTATGTAATCTGTACAGATGTAGGCATGCAAACAGTATTGATAACCTGGTGTGTAGCTATTACTGTCCTATAAATTCTGATGGAAAATCCCATGAAATGTTGTTTGGCTTGTGCAGTTAACACAACATGTTAATTTACATGAGCCACAAACTCTCCTGGTGTGTAGCTATTAGCTACTGTCCTATAAATTCTGATGGAAAATCCCATGAAAATGTTGTTTGGCTTGTGCAGTTAACACAACATGTTAATTTACATGAGCCACACACTCCTGGTGTGTAGCTATTAGCTACTGTCCTATAAATTCTGATGGAAAATCCCATGAAAATGTTGTTTGGCTTGTGCAGTTAACACAACATGTTAATTAACATGAGCCACACACTCTCCTGGTGTGTAGCTATTAGCTACTGTCCTATAAATTCTGATGGAAAATCCCATGAAAATGTTGTTTGGCTTGTGCAGTTAACACAACATGTTAATTAACATGAGCCACACACTCTCCTGGTGTGTAGCTATTAGCTACTGTCCTATAAATTCTGATGGAAAATCCCATGAAAATGTTGTTTGGCTTGTGCAGTTAACACAACATGTTAATTAACATGAGCCACACACTCTCTTGGTGTGTAGCTATTAGCTACTGTCCTATAAATTCTGATGGAAAATCCCATGAAATGTTGTTTAGCTTGTGCAGTTAACACAACATGTTAATTAACATGAGCCACACACTCTTTAGGTAAATGGGGAATCTCTAAAGCCCTAGAATGTCCAGAAACTATTAATTATTACAACTTAATTTCTGCAGAAGTCAAGAGAAGCTGCTACAGTAATATAGAAGGAACAGGCTTCACCCGTGCTTACACCATTGAACCAGTCACCTTTAGACCACACGAGAACTACACTGGAGAGCTCCCTGGTTACATGACCTGGAGACCAACAGGAAGAAGCCTAATGAAGAATGACTTCAATTCACACACTTACATGAAGGTGATAAAGTAATGAGCAGCTAATGGTATGAAATCAGGTTTTGTACAGGATGTCCAGATGGACTGGCTATATAACAGAACATGGGTGTAGTCACACCAATTTGGGTCTATGTTAAATGCCCCTCATCCATAATGTACTGGTTTTATATACCATTAGCTTAATTCAATGCACAAAGAGGGATAGGTGAAGCTATCCACACTGCCAATTTTACTTGTAGCTAATGAGGTCAATAGTGGAAAAGTTGTCAGGTATTTTCATGTAATAGATGAGCCATTATTGCACTTCAATCATAATTATTCATTTTAGCTATATAATTAAAGGTGTTATAGAGTGCCCTCTGTGAGACGCCTTGGGCCTTTGCTTTCTAGCTACTAGATCATCTCCTGTATATTATCAACATTATAACTTGATGTGGTGGTGTACTGGGGAATGTGGGCATGCCCAGTGATCAATGAATATGATCCACTAATAGATGGTAATATAAGACAGGCTAGCTAATAGCTGCCTACTACATCATGTTATTCTATGATGGTATTATTATGCATATATTATTATATAGGGTGATGAACCACTTCAATCCCTGACCAGCAGAGGAAACTTTAGTAATGGCTATGTGAAGGGAAGCAAGGCAGAATCTCATATTCAACCCAGGACAGCTGATATGGTAGATAAAGTAATAATATGCTGTGTAAAATTTTGTCAGCCAAATATTTGATAACCATGGTCTCTAGGAAACAAATTAGAAATGGTGGGGCTATTTTATTGGGATGTGGTGGTACTAAAAATTTGGATGTGATACACCCACTTATGTATTACTATGCCCATATTTTTAAAGACCACACCCATTTTGATACAACAGCAGATATTTGTATGGCTTAAGTAAAAGAAAAATTCTTTGCCTGTGGTTTTAAGGCCCATGCTATTCCCACCTGGTGTTCCCACTGGGCATGATAGCATAAGCTGACCATTTCTCATAGGTGTAGGAACTGGGGGACATGCCCCCCCCCCCCCCCCCCCCCCAATTTTTTGGGTCAATAATACAAATATTATTCCAGTGCCCCCCCAATCTGATAAAATAGATTGCAGGTTGCTTGAAGGAATCAAGGTCCTATTCAAACAACCACTTAAAGTTAGCTGATGAATAGGCAGTTTATGTAAGTCCTTATTGATTCCCTATACCTATATAGTATCAACATTTTGTGGCCTATGGTGTCTCTCTTGATGTATGTAGTAACTGCTCATTATTAGCTAGAGCTAGGTACTATTGCTGAGAAGTTTATAGGTGAAAATCAGCATTTTTGGTTCTTATATTAAAAATATGTGGCTAGTGGGTGTGGTCACAATTTCGCCGACACACACACTTAGCCATTCCTTTCCATACGAGTGACCCCCCAATCAAAATCTCATTACTACACCTATGTTTCTGTAATAATTATAGCTAATTAATATTTTCTGCTACTGTCATAATATAAAAGTGTTATTGTAACTTCTAACAAATAGTTTTAGGCTCCAGGACTTGTGGTTTTATATTCTGTGGGATAGCTAGTTGGTCGGGTATCCACCATAACCCATTGTATCTCTGTGTAGGTTGGCTATACTACATTAGGTCAAGTACATCCTAATACTCAAAGGAGAATTGAGAAAGGGGACCCAGCTGAATTCTCAATCCTAACTCACCCTCGTCAATATGCCTCTCTGACCCACTGCCATTACAAAGGCAGACAGAGACCTCTGTCGAGCAAACCTCGCTCTCTGGGGAGAGAGGATATTGGAGTGAAGGAGGAGTCTGGGTTTGCTAGGAATAACCGCCCCCTGGTTGAGCCCAGTGATAGGGACGGAGGAAGGTTCCACACACATTATCAGAGCAGGTTAGTGCAAGGACAGAGTGAAGACCTTGGAAACTTTTTTCTTAATGAAAACACTCTCTTCCATCCCCATGAAATGAGGACACCTCTGTAAAGATACTTGGAAATAATTAGCAGTGGTCTCTCTATGAAATGAGGCCACTTCTCCAATCCAAGACATTCTCATTTGTTCGTCTAGAATAGAGAGCTCCATTGTATAATGACATTGAGAATAATCCCTTGTTCAGAGGTAATGGCATGGGTAGGGAGTGATAGGTACCACTGTAAATGGTTCAAATTAAATCAGAGAATGTGGGTATCTCTCTCAGATTATTTCTGAGCAATTCCCTAACTGTGACCTGTGAGTGTGTAACTTGTACTGTCCATTGTTCACAGATATTATGACCCGTCTCCTAAAGGGATTGCTCGTCAAGGTCACATTGCCAAGGGGGGTGGGGTCCAGCCCTCACTAGAAGATGGGTTCACCAAGAGCACACTGGTGCACAGTTATGGACCAACTATAGATGCTTCAAGAGACCTACGAAATATGCATCCATATACTGCAAGGTGGGCGTGTAACAATTTTGTAAACAGACTACACTGTATTATTTTTATGAAGACCCTTTACCTGTTATGTTTCAGGAGTTTAATGAAGAGAGACCCCTGCTTTGATGACCACACCCATGACAAAAAGAACCATGGTTGGTCGTCCCAATCTAACTCTGACAAACTTTAGTAATAAAATTGCTAGATATTAATTGCAAGATATTCAAAGAGATCAAAGGCAAACCTTATTAGCATAGAGCTAGGCAGACATTTATATTTCTTCACCTGTTCTCTGTGCTGTGGTATCATAATAATTATTACTTTTTTGTAATGTTCTCTCTCTGTTGGTTTGAAACTAAACATCAATGATCATTTCACAATAGGTATTATAATAACAACAACTTAATAATAATAATAATAATAGTTGTTGTTGTTGTTACTATAATATTGTTACTAGTTGAGTTGCATAACAGCTAGTCTTACTTCCATTAACAACACTTCCATAGCAAAAAAAAAAAAAAAAAAAGCTATATCTATGCTACACCATTATCAATCCTGTAGCTAGAAATTTGAAAAAGGAGGGTACCTTTCAAAAAGCATATTTCACTTGACCACACCCATTCTCATTGTTCAAATAACACTTCCATACATGGTCCACATTAATAGTTTCATGGTTCATGTGTGAGTGTGTATTAGGGCTAGGGATTTGCTATGTTTGTACACTTTAAGAATTTACAAGAAGATTGAGATGAGAAATTGGATCAATCTATCAAATTGTCTTAGCATGTAGAGTATCAAGCTACCTTCATCTTTTAAAAAAGATCTTTGACTCCCTCTGTCTCTTCATTAGCTATAACTAAATTGCTGCTCAGGAAAAATTTATGTAGCTATTTGTTCCAGCAAGAGACAAACAGTTTAGAGTTGTATCTAAAGATGGTGAGATTAAGGTTTGTTAATACATTATCCAAAAAGGGGATTCATGTGAACCCTCTCAACTATGGGCCTGCAATTATACAAGGATAAAGTCACAAGAGGAAGGAGTCAAGGATCCCATAAGTATTATGTGATCAAGAGTTGGGGGTGGGGTATAGGTTACGTCCTAGAAGGGAGTGCATGCAGTGTGTCCCAAGTACAATGGCTGAAAAAACACTTAAGAATTTGGAGGACCAGCTCAATTGTGCTATCTGTCTAGACACCTATACTGAACCTAAAGTACAGTGTCACCATGTCTATTGTAGGAAGTGTCTCGTGCGTCTGGTTGTCCGAGACGAACAGGGACAACTCATCTTGACCTGTCCTAAATGTCGCCAGGACACACCCGTTCCGTCTGATGGGGTTGGAGGCCTTCAGTCAGCGTTTGAAGTCAACCACATTTTGGAGATTATAGATGAGTACAGGAAAAGCAAAGTCAGTATAGAAGGGGCAGAGGATGATGTGGCATCATCTACTCCCTCAAAGAAACTCACTCCTTACTGCTCTGAGCATGAAGGAAAGGAATTGGGAACTTTACTGTGAGAAATGTGAGGAGCTCATTTGCTATAAATGTGCATTTAAAGGCGGCAAGCATCACAACCATGACAGTGAACAGATAGAGGTGTTAGTCAAGAAGTACAAAGCAGAAATCATGTCATCACTAAAGCCAATGGAGGAGAAACTCACCATTGTCAACAAAGCACTGGCACAGTTAGATACACGTTCTGGGGAGATATTTGACCAGCAAGCAGCCATCGAAGCCAACATACACAACAAAATTCAACGACTCCATCAATTCCTTGATGTTAGGAAGACTGAACTTATTGGCCAGCTACACAGAATCACTCAAAGTAAGTTAAAAGGCCTTGCCACCCAGAGGGACCAGATAGAGACCACACAGATCCAAATGAGCAGCTGTCTCGACTTTGTGAGAGAGAGACTAAACACAGGCAGTGATGGAGAAGTCCTGAAGATGAAGATCAGAGTAGTGAAGCAAGTGAACGAACTGACTTCTTTATTCCAACCAGACACACTGAAGCCCATTACAGAAGCTGATATTACATTCTCAGTCTCACCTGAATTAACAGCAGTGTGTCAGAATTATGGCAAAGTATATGCAGCAAGAGACCTTGATCCATCAAAATGCCATGCCACAGGCAAGGGTCTGGAGGAAGCAGCTGTTGGGAAGAAGTCCACGGCTCTCATTCAAGCTTTCGACTACATGGGTACACCATGTACAGAGCTAATCAAGTCACTACAGTGTGAGGTCATTTCAGATATAACCGGTGCCTTAGTTCAAGGCAGTGTAGAGAGAAGAGGACAGAACCAGTACGAGATCAACTACCAGCCCACAATCAAGGGTAGGAACCAACTACACATCAAAATAAACAGCCAACACATGAAAGGAAGTCCCTTTCCGGTGTCAGTAAAAATACCAGTTGAGCAACTCAGTATTCCAATTCAAATAATACGTGCTGTGAATGGCCCATTTGGAGTGACAGTCAACCAGGAGGAGGTGATTGTATCAGACTTTCTAAACAATTGTGTTTCTGTTTTTAGTCCTACTGGAGAGAAGCTCAAGTCATTTGGGACTTTAGGCTCTGGTCATGGACAATTTTCTAATCCAGGTGGTGTGGCAGTAGACAGTGAGGAGAACATTCTAGTGGTGGATTGTGGGAATCATCGAATTCAGAAGTTTACAGCAAATGGCCAGTTCTTGACAGCAGTGGGTACTAAAGGTAATGGACCTCTACAGTTTGATAATCCCAGGGACATTGCATACAATGCTAGTAACAATAAGCTGTATGTGATTGATGCTGGAAACAACCCTGTACAAGTTCTGAACTCCAACCTCACCTTTTCCAGCACTTTTGGGAAGAAAGGCAGTGGCAAAGGACAGTTTAACGATCCATGTGGTATAGCCTGCAACAGCACTGGAAAGATTTATGTAGCTGATTATGGAAACAATCGAATTCAAGTCTTCACTGCTGGTGGGACATTCCTATCGATGTTCGGGAAACATGGTTCAGGTAGAGGTGAACTTAATGGCCCTTTTGGTATAGCAGTTGATATGAATGATATAGTGTATGTTAGTGAGTTTGATTATTATTTGTTCACTTCTGAAGGTCAGTTTGTGTCTTCATTTGGCAGTCAAGGTGGCAAACCCACAGGAGTAGCAGTAGATAACAGTGGAGTGGTATATGTATGTGATGGCAAGAACAGTTGTATTATGATGTTTTAACATCAATGTTATGTCAAGAATTATTCCTGTTGTCCTGTTCATGTGTATATCTACCTATAATTATTTTCTTTTCTTGTTTAATAATTATTGTGTACAACTAATGTCATTTTCTGAAGAATTATGTTGTTATAGATGGTAGCTATCATGTAGCCTGAAATATTTGTCAGGAAGGAAGAAATTTTTTTTATCGTTTATCACTCTTTTATGGACTAGACTACAATAACTTGCTATATTGAGGATTGAGTGTCAGCAAATAATAACAACATAGAGAATGATAGCTGAGGATTATATCACTATATTATAACTATAAGACTGTTCCTGACAGCGTCTATATGTCCAGACTGCATGGCATGACATGCAGGGACTGGAAAGTGAATGTGTGGTATCACGGTATGGGAATGAGATGTACTGTTACTTTGAAATACTATGGGAAATATTCTGGATAGGATTATAAATAACATTTGATTCTACTCCATCTCTCGGTATCAGAGCAGATAGGGTATCCAGTGACGATCAAAGCGTCTGAAGGAGGAGAAGGAAAGGGAATACGAAGGGCATGAAATTCAGACGAGTTCCCCTACCTCTATTGCCAAGTTCAATCTCTGAAGTTCCAAAATCTTCCATCTGTTATGAATCTGGCTAATAAGTGAGTGGGTGTATCTATGTGTAGTAGGTGTGGTCACAGTAGAAACCACTCCCCCTCAGTGCTCATCATATTGAAGTCCAATATTATTCACTGCTGGTCAATATTGACTGAATTGTTTAATTATGAAGTATATATGAGTTCATATAATAGTGAATCTGAATTAGGTCATAATAAAACAACCAGAGTCGGATCCAGGGGGGGGGCAATTGGGGGGCAAAATTCCCCCCCCCCTTTTTCAACACTTTGTGACATTGTTTTGTGTAGCTGGGCCAAAAACAGTGTAAAAAATTATTGTAGCTTACACTTTACATGTAAATATTCATTAAATGCTATATAATTAGATAGAGCCTGGCATGGGTTATAGCATAGCTTGTACTTTGTAAACAGAGCCTATTCAACATACCTGGAATGTAGCTGATAATGACACAGACCATTAAATTTGTTAAACAAAAGTTTAGTTGTTGAAAAGCAGCTACAGACTGAGGATGATAACACTTCTGTGTTGTACAAATTCAAGAGGTTTAAAGTTTCTATTCTGAAGGACTTCCTACCTCACTTTCTGAAACATTAATTTTTCTCCTAGCTAAATCATATCCAAAATATCACCACAACATAAGAATAGCTACTGTAGAGGCAACTGAGGCATTTTGCCTCAGTAGATTTTTGCTACTGTAAAACTAATGCATTAAATTTTGATGCAACAGTTAACTGAAAATTCTATCTGTAGTTACAGTGCTGAAGCATACTTCAACATATGAATATTTATCATCCTTTTATTGAACATTGTGTTAACGAATTTTCTGAGTTGAACTGAGATATGGATGTTTCTAGAGATAATATCCACAAAAGATTCAGCTCAGCTGAGAAGGACATCTTACAGTTGTGTTAACAAGTTCTTAACATAGTGCATGTGAGTGCCTATTAGACAGCCTGAAATGCCACCAGATCAAATCAAAGAAGTCTAAAATATAAAAATTTCCTGGGGGGGGGGCATGCCACCAGACCCCCCTAGATGGTCCACTTTGCACTAAGTGGTCACAAATCCCAACCCTATCTCCTGCCTGACTGTAAAAATTCCTGGCTACTCCTCTGCACAATGTTTCAAATCTTGCAATAACTCTAGTAGCTAACTATTGCTACAGTTGAAAGAGCAAATTCAGCCCTCAAGGACCTCCCCTCCCCCACATCCAAAATCCTAATCATTGCCCCCCCCCCCCCTTTTCAAAATCCTGGATCCGCCACTGACAACTACTACTGATAACAATAAAATGCCTTGAATACTACATGCCATTAAATATAGAAGTCAAGAGAAGCTGCTACAGTAATATAGAAGGAACAGGCTTCACCCATGCTTACACCATTGAACCAGTCACCTTTAGACCCCACGCGAGAACTACACTGGAGAGCTCCTTGGTTACATGACCTGGAGACCAACAGGAAGAATCCTAATGAAGAATGACTTCAATTCACACATTTACATGAAGGTGATAAAGTAATGAGCAGCTAATGGTATGAAATCAGGTTTTGTACAGGATGTCCAGATGGACTGGTTATATAACAGAACATGGGTGTAGTCACACCAATTTGGGTCTATGTTAAATGCCCCTCATCCATGATGTACTGGTTTTATATACCATTAGCTTAATTCAATGCACAAAGAGGGATAGGTGAAGCTATCCACACTGCCAATTTTACTTGTAGCTAATGAGGTCAATAGTGGAAAAGTTGTCAGGTATTTTCATGTAATAGATGAGCCATTATTGCACTTCAATCATATTCATTTTAATTAAAGGAGTTATAGAGTGCCCTCTGTAAGGTGCCTTGGGCCTTGGTTTTCTGGTTACTAGATCATCTCCTGTACTTGATGTGATGGGAATGTGGGCATGCCCAGTGATCAATGAATATGATAGTCACATGGTAATATAAGACAGGCTAGCTAATAGCTGCCTACTACATCATGTTATTCTATGATGGTATTATTATGCATATATTATTATATAGGGTGATGAACCACTTCAATCCCTGACCAGCAGAGGAAACTTTAGTAATGGCTATGTGAAGGGAAGCAAGGCAGAATCTCATATTCAACCCAGGACAGCTGATATGGTAGATAAAAATTAATATTATTATGCTGTGTAAAATTTTGTCAGCCAAATATTTGATAACCATGGTCTCAAGGAAACAAATTAGAAATGGTGGGGCTATTTTATTGTGTGGTGGTACTAAAAATTTGGATGTGATACACCCACTTATGTATTACTATGCCCATATTTTTAAAGACCACACCCATTTTGATACAACAGCAGATATTTGTATGGCTTAAGTAAAAAAAAAATTCTTTGCCTGTGGTTATAAGGTCCATGCTATTCCCACCTGGTGTTCCCACTGGGCATGATAGCACAAGCTGACCATTTCTGTAATAATAATAATTATTATAGCTAGCTATAAACCTTTTACTTTATAATAATATTTTCTGCTAATGTAAAAGTGTTCTCATTGCAAATTCTAACAAATAGTTTTAGGCTCCTGGACTTGTTGTCTTATATACTGTGGGATAGCTAGTTGGTCGGGTATCCACCATAACCCATTGTATCTCTGTGTTCTATAATAGGTTGGCTATACTACATTAGGTCAAGTACATCCTAATACTCAAAGGAGAATTGAGAAAGAGGACCCAGCTGAATTCTCAATCCTAACTCACCCTCGACAATATGCCTCTCTGACCCACTGCCATTACAAAGGCAGACAGAGACCTCTGTCGAGCAAACCTCGCTCTCTGGGGAGAGAGGATATTGGAGTGAAGGAGGAGTCTGGGTTTGCTAGGAATAACCGCCCCCTGGTTGAGCCCAGCAATAGGGACGGAGGAAGGTTCCACACACATTATCAGAGCAGGTTAGTGCAAGGACAGAGTGAGGACATTGGAAATTCTCCTTCAGAATGGAAACACTCTCTTCCAACCCCATGAAATGAAGACACCTCTGTATTAAAGGACACTTGGAAATACTAGTGGTCTCTCTATGAAATGAGGCCACTTCTCTAACTAAGACATTCTCATTTGTTCAAGGAGTCTAGAATAGAGAGTTCCATTGTATAATGACATTGAGAATAATCCCTTGTTCAGAGGTAGTGGGTAGGGATGGATACCACTGTAAATGGTTCAAATTAAATCAGAGAATGTGGGCATCTCTCTCAGATTATTTCTGAGCAATTCCCTGACTGTGACCTGTGAGTGTGTAACTTGTACTGTCCATTGTTCACAGATATTATGACCCGTCTCCTAAGGGGATTGCTCGTCAAGGTCACATTGCCAAGGGGGGTGGGGTCCAGCCCTCACTGGAAGATGGGTTCAACAAGAGCACAATGGTGCACAGTTATGGACCAACTATAGATGCTTCAAGAGACCTACGAAATATGCATCCATATACTGCAAGGTGTGTGTGGAACAATTTTTGTAAACATAATATATGAAGACCCTTTACCTGTTATGTTTCAGGAGTTTAATGAAGAGAGACCCCTGCTTTGATGACCACACCCATGACAGAAAGATCCGTGGTTGGTCGTCCCAACCTAACTCTGACAAACTTTAGTAATAAAATTTCTAGATATTTTGCAAGATATTCAAAGAGATCAAACTTATTAGCATAGAGCTAGGCAGACATTTTTATGTTCTCTGTGCTGTGGTATCATAATAATTTGTAATGTTCTCTCTCTGTTTATTTGAAACTAAACATCAGTGATCATTTCACAATAGGCATTATAATAGACAACAATAACAACAACTTAATAATAATAATAATAATAATAATAATAAATATAATTATATTATTATTATTATCATTGTTGTTGTTGTTGTTGTTCTTGTTGTTGTTGTTGTTATTATTATTATTATTATTATTATTATTATTATTATTATTATTATTATTATTATTGCTGTTGTTACTATAATTGTTACTAGTTGAGTTACTTATTGCATAGCAGCTAGAAATCCAGCATAAATACGTGATCTTACTTCCATTAATAACATTAACACTTCCATACCTCATTCTCATTGTTCCTAAAAAATCAAATGACGCTTCCATACAAGGTCCACATTAATAGTTCCATAGTTCATGTGTGAGTGTGTATTAGGGCCAGGGATTTGTTTTGTTTGTGTACACCTTAAGAATTTACAAGAAGATTGAGATGAGAAATTGGATCAATCTATTATAAATTACAAATTGTCTTAGCTTGTAGAGCATCTAGCTACCTTCATCTTATTCTTTGACTCCCTCTATCTCTTCATTAAAATTTTATCTAAGATGGTGAGATTAATTTTGTTAATGCATTATCCAAAAAGGTGGTTCATGTGAACCCTCCCGGCTATGGGCCTGCAATTATACGAGAATGCCTGGATTAAGTCACAGGTGGAAGGAGTCACCTTAGGATCCCATAAGTATTATGCTGCTGATCAAGAGTTGGGGGTGGGGTATACGTTGCGTCATCCTAGAGGGGAGTGTGTCAGTATAATGGCTGAAAAAACACTTAAGAATTTGGAGGACCAGCTCAATTGTGCCATCTGTCTAGATACCTATACTGAACCTAAAGTACTCCAGTGTCACCATGTCTATTGTAGGAAGTGTCTCGTGCGTCTGGTTGTCCGAGACGAGCAGGGACAACTCATCTTAACCTGTCCTAAATGTCGCCAGGATACACCTATTCCTGCCGATGGGGTGGGAAGCCTTCAGTCAGCGTTCGAAGTCAACCACTTCTTGGAGATTATAGACGAGTACAAGAAAAGCAGAGATGCAGTTTCCAGTGTAGAAGGGGCAGAGGGTGATGTGGCATCATCTACTTCCTCAAAGAAACTCACTACTTACTGCCTTGAGCATGAAGGCATGAAACTAGAACTTTACTGTGAGAAATGTGAGGAACTCATTTGCTATAAATGTGTATATAAAGGTGGCAAGCATCACAACCATGACAGTGAACAGATAGAGGTGTTAGTTGAGAAGTACAAAGGAGAAATCACGTCATCACTAAAGCCAATGGAGGAGGAACTCACCATTGTCAACAAAGCACTGGCACAGTTAAATACACGTTCTGGGGAGATATCCGACCAGCGAGCAGCCATCGAAGCCAACATACACGACAAAATTCAACAACTCCACGAGTTCCTTGATGTTAGGAAGACTGAACTTATTGGCCAACTACACAGAATCGCTCAAAGGAAGTTAAAAGGCCTTGCTACCCAGAGGGACCAGATAGAGACCACACAGGTGCAAATGAGCAGCTGTCTCAACTTTGTGAGAGAGAGACTACACACAGGCAGTAATGGAGAAGTCCTAAAGATGAAGACCAGAATAGTGAAGCAAGTGAAGGAACTGACTTCTGCATTCCAACCAGACACACTGAAGCCCATTACAAAAGCTGATATTACATTCTCAGTCTCACCTGATGTCATAGCAGGGTGTCAGAACTATGGCAAGGTATATGCAGCAAGCGACCCTGATCCATCAAAATGCCATGCCACAGGCAAGGGTCTGGAAGAAGCAGCTGTTGGGAAGAAGTCCACGGCTCTTATTCAAGCTTTCGACTACATGGGTACACCATGTACAGAGCTAATCAAGTCACTACAGTGTGAGGTCATTTCAGATATAGCCAGTACCAAAGTTCAAGTCAGTGTAAAGAGAAGAGGACAGAACCAGTATAAGATCAACTACCAGCCCACAATCAAGGGGAGGAACCAACTACACATCAAAATAAACAGCCAACACATCAAAGGAAGTCCATTTCCTGTGTCAGTGAAATTACCAGTTGATCAACTCGGCATTCCAATTCAAATAATACGTGGTGTGAATGGTCCAATGGGAGTGACAATCAACCAGAAGGGGGAAGTTATTGTATCAGAGTTTTATATCAATTGTGTTTCTGTTTTTAGTCCTACTGGAGAGAAGTTCAAGTCATTTGGCACTTCAGGTTCTGATCATGGACAATTTTCTAATTCAGGTGGTGTGGCAGTAGACAGTGAGGAGAACATTCTAGTGGTGCATTCTGGGAATCATCGAATTCAGAAGTTTACAGCAAATGGCCAGTTCTTGACAGCAGTGGGTACTAAAGGTAATAGACCTCTACAGTTTGATCATCCCATGTACATTGCATACAATGCTAGTAACAATAAGCTGTATGTGACTGATGCTGAAAATAATCGTGTACAAGTTCTGAACTCTGACCTCACCAATTATAACACTTTTGGGAAGAAAGGTAGTGGCAAAGGACAGTTTAACGATCCATGTGGTATAGCCTGCAACAGCACTGGAAAGGTTTATGTATCTGATTATGGAAACAATCGAATTCAAGTCTTCACAGCTGGTGGGGGATTCCTATTGACCTTCGGGAGGCATGGTTCAGGTAGAGGTGAACTTAATAGACCTTATGGTATAGCAGTTGATGTGAATGATATGGTGTATGTTACTGAGTTTAATAATCATCGAGTCTCAGTGTTCACTTCTGAAGGTCAGTTTGTGTCTTCATTTGGCAGTCTAGGTAGCCAACAAGAAGAGTTTGTCTATCCCACAGGAGTAGCAGTAGATAACAGTGGAGTGGTATATGTATGTGACAACTGTTGTATTAAGATGTTTTAACATTAAACTAATTAGACTATCTTTCATACAGGAGGAATTACTATGTACTGTTACTGTTGTCCTGTTTCATGTGGATTATAATAATTATGCTCTAGCTATATAATATTTGTGTATAATATTATGTGTACCACTAAAGGTCACATAATGTTGCTATAGATGGTATCATGCAGCCTGAATATTTGTCGAGAAAATTTTTTTTATCCTTTATCACTACTTCCAGAGACTAGACTACAAATTATGTGAACTCATTTACTTCATGATTGAGTGAGGATAATGTAGTCAGAGAACAGTAGAGTAAGAACTAGTTGAACATTGGGGGGGCCAGTCCATGGCCAAAGGTGGCAAGAGGCAGTGCCATAGGCACTTGGGGCATTCCCCCTCAGAAACACTCTAAAAAAAATGAAGCTAGCTCTGACATCAATTCTGAGGCTAAAGTGTTTCGAAAAATGAATATAATACAACTGGCAGTCTAAAAGAAGTGATCAAAGAGCCAAATCTAAGTTGTGTTGCCAAGGAACAAACTTTCCATACTTTAGGGCAAAAATTGATACCTCACCTAATTTCCCCTGGGGGTAGTTAAATTGTTACCAAGTGTGTGATATTTTGCTGTAGCTAATAAGGATGCACACTTCTACCTCAGTAACATGGTGTAATTTTTACATGGGTACTGAATGTACATGTCATGTCTTGTAGGTGATGTAATGTGGACATGTTAAACTTGTTAGAATGAAACTACATGCTGCTTTATAAGTGTTTTTTTTTTTTTTTTTTTTTTTTTTTTACCCTATGGCAAAAAGATAGCTATAGAATTAGCATAGAAGCAAGAGGAAAAATTGTCTGAAGAAGGTCATACTCAAAGACACAATATTGCTGCTAGAATTGGTTTTATGTATGCAAAGTTCTTAATAGAACAAGTTATTAGGTTCAGTAGTAGCTAAATAAAATATTCCTGGAGGGAAAATAAAAACAATTTATCATGAAGACAGACTGATTGTTAGGAAAAGCAAATCAAATCAATTCAAAACAACTCCTGGAATCAAGACTGAAGTAAATAAGAGTATGTAATATCTAATTCTACAATCCAGTGGGGATGTATACACTAGGTTTTTGCAAATAGGCTTAATGGGAACGCTTACATTGATTTGCCTGGGAACTACATAGGTGTAGGAATGAAATTTTGATTGGGGGGGGCACTCGTATGGAAAGGAATGGCTAAGTGTGTGTATCGGCAGAAATTTTGAGTGACCACACCCACTAGCCACACATTTTTAATACATAAGAACCAAAAATGCTTATTTTCACCTATAAACTTCTCAATAATATGTACCTAGCTCTAGCTAATACTGAGCAGCTGCTACATGCATCAAGAGAGACACCATAGGCCACAAATGTTGATACTAGATATAGGGAGTCAATAAGGACTTATGTAAACTATATGGTATTCATCAGCTAACTATAAGTGGTTGCTTGAATAGGACCTTGATTCCTTCAAGCAACCTGCAATCTATTTTGTCAGATTGGGGGGGCACTGGAATAAATATTGAGGGGGCACATGCCCCCAGTGCCCCCCCAGTTCCTACACCTATGCTTCAGTGAATCTGAATTAGGTCATAATACAACAACTTACTACTAATAACAATAAAATGCCTTGAATACTACATGGACACAATGATATGGTTATTATAGCTAGTGCTAGGGCTAGAGCTAGTGGCTAGGGCTAGCCCTATGCCCTAGCTCTATACCCTAGCCCAAGGAACAGGCTTCACGTGCTTACACCATTAAACCAGTGACCTTTAGACCCCACAAGAACTACACTGGAGAGCTCCCTTTTTACTCTAATTTTGAAAATTGAGGTTATTGCAAGTACTGTGTGTGTGGGGCTACAATGAAATTCTTGTTAGCCGGCCACTGATAGACTTTAAAAGAGAACTAGAAAAACTCAGAAATCACTCTACTGGAAAAAAGTTACACAAGGATGCTGTCGAGTTCTTGCTTTTGTTTCTGTTAAAGATAATCCTGCACTAGCAAATGTAAACATGAATTAGTACAGTAATAGTTATAAATATTAATAATAATTGTGATTGGTGATAAAAATTATAATGGGATGGCATTGAGTGCTGCCTTGCATGTAGGAATATGAACACAGTGTGATAGACTTGTACATGAACATATTATTATTCTATTGAAAGAGAGAGAGGGTGATGGAAGAACCCTTAAACCCATTCTCCTGGTATCCTTATGTTATTATCAAGACCTTTTGGAGTGCAGTGTCTTGAAGATATACTGTAATTATAACACAAACAATAAAATATTAACTCAACTCTAATACGACACAGACTGGCTCTTATTATATTACATAAACTATAATAGTCTGTTCCCAGGGGCCCTGGGCCCAGCTGGGCATGTACAAAACACTAATAATGTACGTAATAAGCAATAATATTATAAGTAATAGTTATTGCACGGCGCCGAGGATATTATGGCCAGTAAACGGTTCCGAGTATATAGCCTGCAGTTGAAAGTGAAATTATAACTCATAATGCACCGTTTGCCTCTGGGGAGTGCATTATGCATAGGTTCCAACCTACCAGGGGGAAAAAAAAATCAGTGGCACGCCACACCCACCAATCAATCTAGACCACACCCATCAAATTAAGTCATGAATTATGATGATAGAGTCAAAGAAAGCATAGTAGCCATCTTGCATTTGGTGAGGACTTCTTCTCCAACATCTGGGAGATTTTAGTCTAGTATAATTTAATTCTATTAGTGAAGTTATTTCTTCCCTAGATATAATCAAAAGGTGGACGACCAGTACTCCTATAGAATGAAGAAGGTTTATTTATTAGGTATACATAATACTGTCATTATACAACTTACTGATTATTACTATGGCCACTACTGCTCCTGGGAGTCATGTTTACAGATGATTGCTGATTTATAACTGGGAACTGAGGAGTAAGGCTATTAGTAGACTGCTGAGCTGTCAAGGCACCTGTAAGGGTGCTCAGTGCCTGCACTAAATCTGTATTAGAGCCAGCCATGATATAACTAGATCTAGCTATAAGCATGCAGCATGTGGTCTGATCATATGATCTGATCATGTGATTTGCACATGAATAGCAAAATATTATTATTAGTCCTACTTTATAAAGTATGTGCCTACTTTATAAAGTATGAGCCTACTTATATGCCTACTTTATAAAGTAGAGGTATAGTATTATGAGCCTACTTTATGTAAAGTAGACACATACTGAGTCAGAGCTGCCAAGTCTCACTCATTTGGTGTGAGTCTCACTCATTTCTACCCCTTCTCACACTCTCACACTAAAGCATTCAAATTTGATTGAAATCTCACACATTGGCATTTTGTAGCTAAAAGGTAATTAGCTAATTTGTACATGCTCAGTAAAAATCCTCAGAGGTACTGGAGCATGCAAGCAGCTGGAAGAATGGAATTAAGTGACTCTCCAGCACCAAAGCGTAGCAGACTTTCTGGTGCAGCAACTTACAATACCAGGTTCAATCCTTGGTGTGACCAGTTTCCATTTATTACTCAGGGCAAGCAAGATCCTCTATACAGCTTTCACTGTAAGGTGTGTAATAAAGATTATCGGTGTAGCCACCAAGGAATAGCTGATATCAAGAGGCATGAAAGTTCAAAAACCCACCAGTGCATTGTTAAATCTGCTGCAAGCACTAGCTCTCTCTCAAATATGGGACTTGTTCCAGTAGGATCAGATATTGATCAACAAGCTAAGAGGGCTGAGGTAAAACTAGCTGTTCTTTTAGCTCAGCACAATATACCACTTGCAATAATGGACCATTTGTCACCAATGATGCGAGATATTTTTCCAGACTCCAAAATTGCAAAAGCATTTTCATCTGCTAGAACAAAAACTTCATGTATAGTAAATCTTGCTTTATGTCCTCACTTTGAGCAGGCATTAGTGACCTACATGAAAACCCAACCCTTTGCCTTAGCTACTGATGGATCTAATGATAATGGCATTCAGAAAATGAATCCATTAACAGTCAGAGTTTTTGACTTGGATAGTGGTTGTGTAGGCACCAGGTTTTTGGATATGTGTCTTTCAACTTCTGGTACAGCTGAAGGAATCTTTAATGTATTAAATACTGCACTTGAGTCACGAGGAATTAGTTGGAATAATTGTGTTAGTTTAGGGCTAGATAACACCTCAGTTAAAATTATTGGCAAGCATAATAGTATCATGTCTCGGGCTCTTCAGAAAGAGCAGAGCATCTACTTAATGGGATGTCCTTGTCATATTATTCATAATACAGCCCAGAAGGGAAGCAAAGCCTTTTGTGAAGGTACCCATTTTGACGTTGATGATTTTTTAGTAGACCTTTATTATTACTTCAACAAAAGTACGAAACGTAAAAACGACCTTGCCGAATTTTCTTCTTTTTGCGATGTAGTCTACAGGAAACTCATCCATCATATCACTGTTTGCTGGCTCAGCTTACAAGTAGCTGTAGATAGAGCTTTGCAACAATATGAAGCACTTTATAGTTATTTTTTGTCAAAGGATGAAAGTACACCCAGATTTCAAAGGCTTCAAACCATATTCTCTGACCCAGCTACTGAAGTGTATCTCCTCTTTTATAGCAGTGTGCTGCACAGTTTTGTAAGACTAAACCTCTTTCTTCAGCGTGAAGAACCGCTGTTCATGAGCAGATTAATAAATTTGTTAAAATGTTGATGTCAAAATTTATACCTGTGAGCAACCTTGCTGGTGAGCTTTCAGAAGTAGATTATAAAAATAGAAGTTTGCAGCAACCTGATGAGGAACTTCAAATTGGATTTGTGACTTTGCAAAAATTAAATTCACTTTTTGAAGATGGTTCTATTGACACTGCCAAGAAGCATAGCTTCTATAATGGAGTTAGGTCTTTCTTTGAAGAAACAGTAGAATACAGTGTCAGGGACGGTGTCCTGACCTTCTCTCATTCATGTACGGACTTGTATATTATTACCCTCATTTAATTTACACATCTTTATTATGGTTATTGTTGTAGTTATTTAACTTAGCTACGTCATTTTATGAATATCATTATTTTATTATTTATGTGACCAATCAGATTACGTGTATATGTATCATATTTAAAAAAGATACTGAAGTTAAGTTGTGTCATATCTTTGAGTAGAGTTAGCAGTTCTATGAAGTTGTATTATTAATTGTATTATTAATTCTACATAAGTAGTAGACTTGTCTTTCTCCTCGGTTAGGACATCAACTCTTACATCTGGTGGCAGCGGTAAACCTTGTTGAGGCGGTGGAGCTTAGTGTGATATTCACCACTTGACAGAAGGCAGCAATAGCAACTGAGAGCGCCAACGGAATGGCAACCAATAAGAAAAAACCAACAAAGAAAAAAAATAATAAGCTAGAAACTTACGGGATGCATGAAACATCCGAATTCGACCAGTGGTCACAGTCGGATGATGAAAGAAACGCTAACATCGAAGAAATGCCGAAAGAGAGAACTGAAATGGAGGTAGCTATGGAAACTCTCGCGAAAACATTGGCCAAATCCTTACAATTGACAGCAAAGGAAGACAAGAAGAAGAAAAAAATGAAAGCGATGGAAGATGAGTGTGACATGACAGTATACATCGAGGAATTTGAATACCTCATGGAAAAGACTGAAGTAGAGGAGGATGAGTGGGCTAATTATTTGAGGCCCCTCCTGAACTCCAAGGCTAGATCTGCAATCGCAGTGTTAGATATTGAGGAGAGGGATGACTATGAACTCTTGAAGGAAACCATCTTGGACCAGGAGGATGCAGCTAGGACATCAGCAGCGCACTCATGGTGGAACCTGAAGTTAGAAAAGGGACAGAGTGTCCAGGAGTTTGTGGCAACTATACGAAGAGCAGCAGCCAAAGTCCCAGGAGCTACAGCAAAGGAGGTCCGGGATGCCTTCAGCATCGAGAAGCTCCTCCAGTCATTTCCCAAACATGTGGCAGCTCAAGTAAGAACTCAACAGCCAGCCACCCTGAGGGAAGCAGGCAAAAGGGTTGCAGAATACTTCCAATACAGAGATCAAAATCCTCACTATGACTATCAATATACCAAGGGAAGTAAGGGAAGCAAAGGAAGCTATGGATTTCAGAGGAGAGAAGAGAGCAAGAAATCCACATCCAATGTTGAAAGTGATAAGCAAGAAGAGAAGAATACTGAGACCACATCCACACAAGCAAGTGGACAAAAGAAAGGGCAGAAGATCAATCCAAAGACAAAGGAGAAGCTAAAGTGCTACAGATGTGGGACATATGCAGTGGCAGTGTCCCTCGGGGGTTAACTTTGTGGGACCCACCTGTGCCACACAAACAAACATTTGGAAGAAATGTGGAAATATCAATGGCTTTAAGTCTGATTCAATTATACTTGACTCAGGAGCAGCCCGAACGGTGGTGGCCAAGTCAGTAGTTCCAGAGAGGTGCTTCAATGGAGGGAGTACCCGTGTCAGAGGTGTTGGACCCTGTTCCAGGAAAGGAGATTTGCCCTATCCAACTGCAGACATCAAGGTATCACTAGGTAGCAACCAATACTACGTGGATGCTGTAGTGATGCCCGATAGGGAGCTACAAGGACAGGCACTACTAGGCAGGGACATAGTCGAACTGTGGAGACCCATGGAGAACTTCATTCCTAAAGGGGGATATTGGAGGGCTTCAGATGAGGGTAAAGAAGAAAAGAAGGAAGACAAGGTGGAAGGTATTGTAGCAGTGGAAACAAGAGCTGCCAAGAGGAGGAGGGAACAACAGGATAAAGAGGATGACAAGGCTACTCTGGATTCGGGAGTGATACTTGGGTCTTGGGATGCTCCTAGGACAGACAGAGACACCCCCAGTTCAGAGTTGGAGGATAACACGAATGGGAAAGAAAGCCCCATTCAGGATCCACCAGTTCAGGAGGGACTGCCTACATTACTCTTACAATTTGTTTCCCCACCACAGGTCACTAGGTCGAAGAGAAAGAGACCTAGAAGGACCAGGAGAAGGAGTAGACAAACTTCTCAACAACAGGAGAGGTCACAAGACAGTGATCTCATAAGTCCTGATGAGTCACAGGACAAGTCAGGAGATAAATCAGATGATCAATCACAAGATGGATCAAGAGAGTCAAAGGACAAGGTCATTAATCAGAACAGGGAGGAACAGGCCTTGAAGTTGGCAACCTCAATGGATCCTGAACATCTGGCAGAGATGCAACAACAAGACCCAGATTTGGAGAAGATCAGAGACATGGCTAAGGATGTGAGCAACTCTCAGTACATAGTTGAGAATGGGGTGATCTTTAAGGTAGTAGACAGTGGATTGGGAGAAGAGGTGAAGCTAGTGGTGGTACCCACAGCATTGAGGAAGGCAGTGTGGTCCCTAGCACATACCCACCCAATGGCTGGACACCTGGGGAAAAAGAAGACAGTCTCTAAGATTGCTCAGCATTTTGCTTGGCTAGGCCTCGGGAGAGATGCAACACAATGGGGAAAGGAGTGCACACAATGCCAGAAGGGAAACAGAGGGAAGAGAGCCAAGGCACCCCTGCAACCCCTACCAGTAATGGACAGGCCATGGGCTAGGGTTGCTGTGGATGTGGTGGGGCCCCTTCCAAGAACACCTAGGGGAAAGAAATACTTATTGACCTTGATAGATCATGGGTCCAGGTATCCTGAGGTGATACCAATGTCCAGGGTGGACGCAAAAAGCACCTGTGAGGCTCTCATGGAGGTTTGGTGCAGATTTGGAGTACCCCAAGAACTGATATGCGACAATGGTCCGAACTTTGTGGCTAAGCTCAGTTCTCAGTTTTTGGAGATATTGGGGGTGACACAGATCAGATGCACACCTTATCATCCTCAAACAAATGGATGCCTGGAGAGGTTTCATGCAACATTGAAAGCCATGTTGGGGAAGATGGAACACTGTAACAAGAACTGGGATCTGTTAGTTAAATACGTCTTGTTTGCATACAGGGAGGCAGTTCATACAAGCACGGGTTTTGCCCCATTCACCTTAATGTTTGGAAGGGAAGTCAGGGGACCCATTGCTATCTTGAGGGAGTGTTGGACAGACAGCTGTCCCAGACCAAAAAAAGTGGAAGAGTTCCTGTTTGACATCAAGGATAGGTTAAGGAAGGCATACCAGGCCATGCAGACTAACGATAGCAGGGCAAAAGCCTACAACAAGTATCAATATGACCGTAAAGCTTTAGACGACTCGTTGGAAATAGGGGAGCAGGTCATGGTGCTAATACCAAAAGGGGTTGGTATAGCAGATACATGGGAAGGCCCATATACAATCATAGCAAAACCTTCACCCGTAACCTACACACTGGACAAGCGGGATGTTGGAAGAAAGTCCAAAGATTTTCATCGAAATGGGCTTAAGAGGTTTGTCCCAACCTCAGAGGTAGGACAGGTGGTCCTAGCAGATACTGACGATGGTCAGGACAAAGATTTGGAATTTGTATTTCCATGGAAACCAACGGGAAAGGAAGGAGAAGACGTGCAGGTAGACAGCAGAGTCACCTCACAACAAGTAGTGCAGTTGCAAGAAGTGATACAGAAACACTCGAAAGCCTTTAGTGACACACCAGGGAACTCTGATCTGGTACTACACAAGATAGATACAGGAGCTGCACCACCAGTTGCAGCCCAGCCATACACTGAAGTGGAAGGACAAGATTACAGAGGAGATACAAGGTCTGTTGGAACTAGGGATCATTCAACATTCATCTAGTGCTTGGTCAGCTCCAATTGTTCCAGTTCCTAAGCCAGGAGGGAAAGTTAGAATGTGCGTAGATTACAGGGGTCTAAATGCTTGCACCAAGGACGACATCTACCCGATACCAAGGATTGAGCAACTGGTGCAAACAGTAGCAAAAGCTGAGTGGATATCGACAATAGACCTAGCAAAAGGGTATTATCAGCTTAAAGTGGCAGAGGAGGACATAGCAAAGACAGCTTTTGTTTGCCACCTAGGCAAGTTTCATTTTGTAAGGATGCCATTTGGACTGAAGGGAGCACCTTCTACATTCCAAAGGGGGATGGACTTGCTGTTACAAGGCCTAGACTTTGCCACAGCTTATATTGACGATATAGTAGTATGCAGTGAGAGATGGGACCAGCACCTGGAACATCTTGACACCGTCTTGGAGAAGCTGGAGAAAGCAGGGTTAAAAGCCAGAATGTCCAAATGTTTCTTTGGTAGGAAAGAGGTCTCTTTCTTGGGGCACCAAGTGGGAAAGGGTCAAATAGCACCTTTGAAGGCCAAAGTAGAAGCCATTGAGGTATTTGCTCAACCAAGAAAGAAGAAAGAAGTGAGGGCATTTCTAGGGATGGCAGGATTCTACAGGAGATTTCTGCCAGGCTTTGCAGAGAGGACAGCATGCTTAACAGATCTCCTAGCTAAAAACAAACCAGATGTTGTAAGATGGACACCACAATGCCAGGAATCATTCACCTGGATAAAACAAAAGTTGGTGGAGGCACCAATATTGGCAGCACCCACAGATGAAGGCACATATGTTCTGAAAACAGATGCATCATCACGAGGAGTAGGAGCTGTACTGTGCCAACAACAAGAGGGAGATGAGAAGGTACTAACATACTTTTCAAAAAAACTGCTTGAGAGACAGTCTAAGTATTCAGCTTCAGAACTGGAGGCCCTAGCTGTAGTACTTGCTGTTAAACACTTTGCAGTGTATCTTCTGGGAGGAACCTTCATATTAGAGACAGATCATAGGGCTCTGACGTTCCTCAAATCATTGACAGGCTCACCTAGACTAACCAGATGGGCTCTATCTCTGCAGCCATTCCAGTTCCAGGTCAGATACAGAAAAGGAGTTGACATGGGCCAAGCTGATGGTTTGAGCAGACAGTCGTGGGGACAACCAGTGAACCAAGGGCCTCCGGAGGGGGGGGAGATGTCAGGGACGGCGTCCTGACCTTCTCTCATTCATGTACGGACTTGTATATTATTACCCTCATTTAATTTACACATCTTTATTATGGTTATTGTTGTAGTTATTTAACTTAGCTACGTCATTTTATGAATATCATTATTTTATTATTTATGTGACCAATCAGATTACGTGTATATGTATCATATTTTAAAAAGATACTGAAGTTAAGTTGTGTCATATCTTTGAGTAGAGTTAGCAGTTCTATGAAGTTGTATTATTAATTCTATTATTAATTCTACATAAGTAGTAGACTTGTCTTTCTCCTCGGTTAGGACATCAACTCTTACAACAGTTTCAAGTCACTTCCCCTCAATGATCAACTTTTCTACTTTCACCAACTTCAGTGGGCGTACTACAAGCAACTTTATGCAAGTAGAATATTTTGTCAATAGGTTTAATCATCTTTACCCTACAGTTCTCAAAATCAACATGCAAAATTGGAAGAAGAGTTTGTTGACTATCAGTTATTGAAGGATGAAGATATACCACAGTATGTATGGGATGAGGCTACAGTAGTTGTAAACGAGGAAGATGGACATAAACTTTATCAAATGGACATAATATGGAATTATCTTTCTTCTATGAAGTCTTTTGATGGTTATCAGAGGTTTAAGAGGTTGGCACAGGTTGCAAAGCTAATTTTGATTATTCCACACTCCAATGCCAATGAAGAGAGGGTCTTTTCTATGGTACGAAAAAACAAGACTCCATTTCATCCAAGTCTTGGCCTAGACAATACTCTCCCAAGTTTAATAACTATAAAACTAGCAACTAAAGAGCCTTGTCATAAGTATGAACCTGAATCTTCCATTGTTACTAAAGCTGGCAAGGTAACATGGGAATACAACAAGGAACACCGAAAGTAACCAGTTGTGTTATCATTGTTATTACTGTAGCATCTGTAGCATTATTACATTTTTTGATGGCAAAATAATGACATAAGCAATGGGAGTGCACTCTGAGCCAGACCCTATACTTTCCTTTTGATGAAAGCATAGGGTTTGTCTTGAGGAGTGGTTCAGTAGCTAACTTAGAATGTTGACCAACACATCTCAGTCTTAGCACTTTTGAAACCTTGGCAGCTCTGCTGAGTGCGTGTTAATTTTTTTTTAGTTTTGACACAAACGGCGCCCCCACAGACACGCCTATAATAAAGGGATTGACTAAGTTCACCCTGTTTGGAACGGATGACGTCATAATTCTAAAACGCATTATTTATTAACTATTGCGCAGCAGGCTTCGAATAATAAGCATAACGCCTGGACGTTATGCTTATTGATACAAACTGTTAAGTCTGTAACAGATAATAATATTGTAGAGGGAAAAAATCAATGCACATATCAGCAAGTTCTACTGTTGGTATGGCAGCCATGCTTACCCCAGGTAGTAGTTGGAGGTAGCCATTCTGAATGCCTTGGAATGAGGTAAGACTGGCTCTAACTGACAGAAATAACATGCACAGACACATGCAAAGGACAGTCACTACACTGAGTAGTAGAGTATTTCTCTTAAGAACCTATGCAAAAGCCCTAGTCAGAGATTTGCAAGGTTCACATTGTGTGGGCTGATCTGCTGCCTTGGTTCTCCTTTGTTTGTCAGAGTCACACCTGTAGTAATGTAAACAAAAATTGACCCCAACAAGGTATTCAGTAATAACAGGGTTGCTTTTTTAATCCTTGATGGGGACCAAATTGTGGTACCAAGATCAATTTTGGAACCATAAACAACAGTTAATAAATAGCTACTAAAATGCTTAATAATGGTAAGAAAAGTTATCCATTGTATACTCAGTCAATGCAATTCCCATACAGGAATTAAGATTCACCTGATCAAACCAGTATTTTTTAGCTAGTGATAAGTTCTAACGCCACATTTTTGGATGTTGGGGTCACCTGATCATCCATTTTTGGTGCCAACTTAGCCCCCCTGTAATACATGCTGTGTTTTTTTTTTCTGATACAGCATTTTCCTTTCTTCCAAACTTTAACTTGTCTTTCACTCTCCACAATCATCATCTTGCAGACACCCGTCACATTTACCACATCTTGACCGCTTCCTACCAACTGGTTATAAAGAGATCTGTTAGAATATATGATATTACAGGAAGAATGTTTGTACCCTTTAGTGGCACATCAATACACTCTCTTTGCTCATGTTCTGACACACTGTGGCAATATATTATATAATATAATAATAATAATAATAATAATAATAATTAATATAGCACGAGTAGTTGTTACAATGTTCTGTACCACTGGAAGGAAGAGTCTGTAACTATTTTGTTTGCCTGTGACAACTGGCAAGTCTCCTATTATTGTTCAAGATGAGTTAACCCTTTCGCTACACTAATTTTCGATTTTTTTTGGATTTGGCATTGGTCGTCACTAGGTGCCGGCGCCCCAGGCAGCAAAAGGTCGCGCAGGTTAGCGTGACGTCATGCTGGCGGCTAGCAGATCAAGGCAGAAAGAATGAGCTCCTTGGAGACTCTTGCTGGCCTGCTTATGGCCTCTCTCACACTGACGATCCTCTACGGCACTGCCCCATGCACTATGCCACTCTCCTTTTCTTTTCATTTTTTTTTTTTTTTTTTTTTAAAGTCCATATAAAGCGAACATCAAAGGAAGATCAAAGGCAGCTCCTCCCTGTGGTCAAACATCTGAGAACTGACGGACCACAACCCATTGTTCTGACTTCCGATGCCGACAGTCAAAGGTTGGCGGCAGGAGGACGTCCTGGTGCCGACGGGGTCCGAGTAACGGACGGTTGAAAAGTGTGTAAAATTACACTCTTTTGGGAACGAAAGGGCTAGTCACTCCAAGGTCAAGAGTTCACTGCTGAATGAAATTGACCCATATCTCTACGAAAATCCCAGCCCACATCTTCATTTCTTGCACAATTTCAGACAATGCCACAAGCTTCAGACCACACACCCTTATGTGACATCACAACGCACCTTATACCGTGACATCACAACACACCCTTATGTGAGACCATCAACAACAGGTCGTTTTTGACCTCATGTTGCTTTAGTCAACTAAAACTATAAGTTAGTACCGGCTATTAGTCACAAAACTGATCTCAATTAGTCAAAAACTAACTAAAAGTTGTCATACTAAAGCTTACATTGACCATAACATTAATCACTAAGGTTGACCAAATCTTTGTAATACTCCTTGTAACAAGACTTGCTGCTGGTTTCACTAACAGTTACATTATTAAAAAAATAATATCATCTTTGAATCATAGATGTTTTGGAGCATGGGGGCACACCCTGAATGGGAATGAGGTTAGGGGTGGGCAAGGACTCCGTGCTATAGAATACCATTGGGTAGGAGACTATCTAGCATGATTTGTTACAGGAAAACACTGTAGGCTTTCCAAAATAGCTTAGCTTACCTAAATTAACAATTTTAGCAATACAGATGTACCTAGTTCACCAGTGTGTGTATGAAGAAGCTCGTGATGACATTCTTGATTCTGATCATAGGTATGACTCTATGTGATGAAGAGATGAAAAGGCTATGCTCTGCAGTCTCTGTAATTCTAAAGAAGCTATACCAAAGAAGAATGTAAAGTTAAGAATATTCAATGGAATAACACATTTCAGAAATTGCTTTACTTTAGATGCTGAAAGGTTATATAACTAAATTTGGCATATAGGCTAGCATGTTCCTTATTGATCTGCATGTTTAACCATGGGTGGGTGGAGGGGGCATTTCTCCCGTGCTTCCTATGCCTATGTGAATTCACGCAGTCTTCTCAAAAGTATTATAACATAATAATGTTTATTAATATAGCTAATCTTCACTAGCTACTGAAGTTAGTTTTGATTTGAATTTTTTTGAGTCTAGAAACTTTTGGGGTAGGTGCAAATTCCTTTATCTCCTCATGTAATCCATACCTACATAATGATAATTGAGAGAGCTTATAAAATAAAAGAGGAAAGGAAGGAAGGTGGGGAGGAGGGGGGGAGGTGCCCCCACACTCTACCTATAGAGTCTACAGGCCAGCTAGATACACATCTGGTTCCACGCCCCTCTAAACACACCCAGGGTCTTCACACACCCCTTCTACCGGACAACAAGGGGGTTCCCCCTCCTCCTTCTGCGAGGTCTACAGGATCTAGACACACCTCCAAATCTCTCACACACACTCTCTAGGTCAAGTGGGGGTTCAGCTGGACACACCTCCACTCCCACACCCGGCCCTCTGGACACATTCAGGGTCTCCACACACACCCTTCTAGCGGGCCACAAGGGGGTTCCCCCTCCTCCTTCTGAGAGGTCTACAGGATCTAGACACACCTCCAAATCTCTCTCACACACACCCCTTAACTCCCTAGGTCAAGTGGGGGTTCAGCTGGACACACCTCCACTCCCACACCCGGCCCTCTGGACACATTCAGGGTCTCCACACACACCCTTCTAGCGGGCCACAAGGGGGTTCCCCCTCCTCCTTCTGAGAGGTTTACAGGATCTAGACACACCTCCAAATCTCTCACACACACACACCCCTTAACTCCCTAGGTCAAGTGGGGGTTCAGCTGGACACACCTCCACTCCCACACCCGGCCCTCTGGACACATTCAGGGTCTCCACACACACCCTTCTAGCGGGCCACAAGGGGGTTCCCCCTCCTCCTGAGAGGTTTACAGGATCTAGACACACCTCCAAATCTCTCACACACACTCTCTAGGTCAAGTGGGGGTTCAGCTGGACACACCTCCACTCCCACACCCCTCTGGAGGGTCTACACACACCCTTCTAGCGGGCCACAAGGGGGTTCCCCCTCCTCCTTCTGAGAGGTCTACAGGATCTAGACACACCTCCAAATCTCTCACACACACCCCTTAACTCCCTAGGTCAAGTGGGGGTTCAGCTGGACACACCTCCACTCCCACACCCCTCTGGACACACCCCAAGTCTACACACACCAATGTCGAGGTCGAGGGAGTCTCAGGAGGGGTGTTCCCCCACAACACTCTTTCCTAGCTTCTACAGGCAAGATAGTGATTCTGTGGGCTGGACACACACCCTAGGCTCACACTTCTCAGCTCAGATATTAGGTTAGCTTAGCTACGGAACTTACAGCTGCTATCAATGTCACTGTCCACTCCTTCGCTTAAAAGCCTGGAGCCCCAGAATTCCAATCCATATTGCTAGGTCCTCGATACTAACCCTTTCGCTACACTAATTTTCGATTTTTTTTGGGTTTGGCATTGGTCGTCACTAGGTGCCGGCGCCCCAGGCAGCAAAAGGTCGCGCAGGTTAGCGTGACGTCATGCTGGCGGCTAGCAGATCAAGGCAGAAAGAATGAGCTCCTTGGAGACTCTTGCTGGCCTGCTTATGGCCTCTCTCACACCGACGATCCTCTACGGCACTGCCCCATGCACTATGCCACTCTCCTTTTCTTTTCATTTTTTTTTTTTTTTTTTTTAAAGTCCATATAAAGCGAACATCAAAGGAAGATCAAAGGCAGCTCCTCCCTGTGGTCAAACATCTGAGAACTGACGGACCACAACCCATTGTTCTGACTTCCGATGCCGACAGTCAAAGGTTGGCGGCAGGAGGACGTCCTGGTGCCGACGGGGTCCGAGTAACGGACGGTTGAAAAGTGTGTAAAATTACACTCTTTTGGGAGCGAAAGGGTTAATGAAGTACTTAGATTGTGCTTACTCACCTTTCGTAGATGATCAGCCCAAGCTCCCACTCTGTTGCAGAACCGTGTATATAGAGTCTCTGTCATGTCCTAAAGTGTCATACTTTCTTTGTCTGCTTATTCTGTCTTACTGTGACCCTGCTGTGAAGTGCCAGCACACTATAAGCACAAGTGACACATCCTTCATACCGCCTTTTTAGCCCCTTTGTCCACTCTGTCATGCATTCTGAATAAATAATAACTTTCTTTCACATTCTCTCATACACTCTGCATCACGCTACTGTACAAAACTTGGTTGTAATCTTACCTTGGTACACTTTGCTCGAATCTCCAGCACGTTTTCACCAGTAATTTGCGCGCATTTAGAATTATTACATCATCCGTTCCAAACAGGGTGAACTTAGTCAATCCCATAATGAAAACAGGGTGCGTCTGCATTTTATTGAAATGGCTGAAAAAAAGGCACTTAAGAATTTAGAGGACCAGCTCAATTGTGCCATCTGTCTAGATACCTATACTGAACCTAAAGTACTCCAGTGTCACCATGTCTATTGTAGGAAGTGCCTCGTGCGTCTGGTTGTCCGAGACCAGCAGGGACAACTCATCTTAACTTGTCCTAAATGTCGCCATGACACACACATTCCGGCTGATGATGGGATAGGAGACCTTCAGTCAGCGTTCGAAGTCAACCACTTCTTGGAGATTATAGACGAGTACAAGAAAAGTAAAGATGCAGTTTCCAGTCTAGAAGGGGCAGAGAGTGATGTTACATCATCTACTTCCTCAAAGAAACTCACTCCTTACTGTTCTGAGCATGAAGACAGGAAACTAGAACTTTACTGTGAAAAATGTGAGGAGCTCATATGCTTTGAATGTGCATTTAAAGGCGGCAAGCATCACAACCATGACAGTGAAAAGATAAACTTGTTGGTTGAGAAGTACAAAAGCGAAATCACATCATCACTAAAGCCAATGGAGGAGGAACTCACCATTGTCAACAAAGCACTGGCACAGTTAGATACATGTTCTGGGGAGATATCCGACCAGCGAGCAGCCATTGAAGCCAACATACACGACAAAATTCAACAACTCCATGTGTTCCTTGATGTTAGGAAGACTGAACTTATTGGCCAGTTACACAGAATCACTCAAAGGAAGTTAAAAGGCCTTGCCACCCAGAGGGACCAAATAGAGACCACACAGGTCCAAATAAGCAGCTGTCTCGACTTCGTGAAAGAGCGACTAAACACAGGGAGTAATGGAGAAGTCCTTAAGATGAAGACCAGAATAGTGAAACAAGTGAAGGAACTGACTTCTGCATTCCAACCAGACACGTTGAAGCCTAATACAGAAGCTGATATTACATTCTCAATCTCACCTGATGTCACAGCAGCATGTCAGAACTATGGTGAAGTATATACAGCAAGAGACCCTGATCCATCAAAATGTCATACCACAGGCAAGGGTCTGGAGGAAGCAGTTGTGGGGAAGAAGTCCACGGCTCTCATTCAAGCTTTCGACTGCATGGGTACACCATGTACAGAGTTAATCAAGTCATTACAGTGTGAGGTCATTTCAGATATAACTGTTACCAAAGTTCAAGGCATTGTAAAGAGAAGAGGACAGAACCAGTACGAGATCAACTACCAGCCCACAATCAAGGGGAGGAACCAGCTACACATCAAAATGAACAACCAACACATCAAGGGAAGTCCATTTCCTGTGTCAGTGAAAATGCCAGTTGAGCAACTCGGCATTCCAATTCAAATAATACATGATGTGAATTATCCAACTGGAGTGACAGTCAACAAGAAGGGGGAGGTGATTGTATCAGAGTTAGTAAGCAATTGTGTTTCTGTTTTTAGTCCTACTGGAGAGAAGCTTAAGTCATTTGGAACTTCAAGCTCAGGTCATGAACAATTTTCTTATCCATGTGGTTTAGCAGTAGACGGTGAGGAGAACATTCTAGTGGTGGATTTTGAGAATCATCGAATTCAGAAGTTTACAGCAAATGGCCAGTTCCTAACAGCAGTGGGTACTAAAGGTAATGGACCTCTACAGTTTGATCATCCCATGTACATTGCATACAATGCTAGTAAAAAACAGCTGTATGTGACTGATACTGGAAATAGCCGTGTACAAGTTCTGCACTCTGATCTCACCTTTTCCAGCACTTTTGGGAAGAAAGGCAGTGGCAAAGGACAGTTTAACAAACCACATGGTATAGCCTGCAACAGCACTGGAAAGATTTATGTAGCTGATTATGGAAACAATCGCATTCAAGTCTTCACTGCTGATGGGACATTCCTATTGATGTTCGGGAGGCATGGTTCTGGTAGAGGTGAACTTAATAGCCCTTGTGGTATAACAGTTGATGTGAATGATATAGTGTATGTTAGTGAATATAATAATCATCGAATCTCAGTGTTCACTTCTGAAGGTCAGTTTGTGTCTTCATTTGGCAGTCAAGGTAGCCAACAAGGAGAGTTTGACCAACCCACAGGAGTAGCAGTAGATAATAGTGGAGTGATATATGTGTGTGATCCCAACAACTGTTGTATTAAAATGTTTTAACATCAACCTTATCTAAATTAGACTATCTTTCATACAGGAATTACTATGTACTGTTCCTGTTGTCCTGTTCCTTTTCTATTCATGTATAATATTATGTGTACCAATAAATGTCATTTTCTGAAGAATAATGTGGTATCATGTTGTTTGAAATATTTTTCATCCTTTATCATTACTTCCAGGGACCATGTGAACTTTGAACTAATTAGCTACCTGAGGATTGAGTGAAGATAATGTAGTCAGAGAATAATCTTACATTATAATAACATAGAAAATGATGAAATAATCGGCTGAGGAAGATTTATGATGATTATCACTATTATTATATTATTTGTAGCACCCTAGGTAGCTAGCAGTGCCACCAAAGTATATCTCAAAGAATTTAATACACTATTCATAAGACTGACAATAGATAATAACTATAATAACTATAAATGAGTAAAAGTGCACAAGCAATAATTATGCCAGTATATATGACATCATAATAATAATAATACTAATGGTTTCCTGTTCATAGTTTATATACCACATTATTAATTTGAAGTTAGATGTAACAGAAGGGGAAATGGTGACTGTTCCTGACAGTGTCTATAAGAAGGGCTGTGTCCAGACTGCACAGCATGGTGCACAGGTACTGGAATGTGAATGTGTGATATGAGAATGAGGCTGAAGTACTACTATGGGAAATAGCCTATATAGTGTAAATGGAAATGGGTAGGTATATTGAATCTCTCCCATCAGGTATCAGAGCAAAAAGGGTATCCAGTGATCTGAAGGAGTAAAGGGAATACAAAGGGCATGAAATTCAGACGAGTTCCCCCACCTCTATCGCCAAGTTCAAGCTGAAGTTCCAAAATCAATCATCTGTATGCTAATAAGTTAGTGGGTGTGTCCATGTGTAGTAGGTGTGGTCACAATAGAAACCACTCCCCCTCAATGCTCATCATATTGAAGTCTGCAATTATCACTATATTTTTGTTACATTACTCACTACCATGCATTGACTTAAAATTGTTTAATTATAGAAATAATTATGACCTCACATAACAGTGAATCTGAATTAGGTCATAATACAACAACTACTACTAATAACAATGAAATGCCTTGAATACTACATGGACAGAATGATAGTTTAGATAGGGCTATTATAGCTAGTGGCATTCTATCTGGTTACATTATGATGCAATGTGAGACTATATCTTTATTTCTGATTGAACTCTGTTGTTAGGTGGAACATCCATGCACAGAGATGGTGTCCTATAAATTTTGATGGAAAATCCCGTGAAATGTTGTTTGGCTTGAGCAGTTAACACAACATGTTAATTAACATGAGCCACACACTCTTTAGGTAAATGGGGAATCTCTAAAGCCCTAGAATGTCCAGAAACTATTAATTATTACAACTTAATTTCTGCAGAAGTCAAGAGAAGCTGCTACAGTAATATAGAAGGAACAGGCTTCACCCGTGCTTACACCATTGAACCAGTGACCTTTAGACCCCATGAGAATTACACTGGAGAGCTCCCTTTATACTCTAAAATTGAAAATCGAGGTTATTGCAAGTAGCTACTGTGTGTTGTGGGCCTATACAATGAAATCCTTGTTAGCCGGCAGACTTTAAAAGAGAACTAGAAAAACTCAGAAATCACTTTCATTCCTTTACTGGAAAAAAATTACACAAGGATGCTGTAGAAGAAGCTCTTGCTTTTTTTCTGTTAAAGCTAATCCTGCACTAGCAAACAGAACATAAACATGAATTAGTTGATAATACTATAATTATTGTGATTGATGATAACACTGCACTCCAAAAGGATACCAGGAGAATGGGTTTAAGTGTTCTTCCATCACCCTCTCTCTCTCTCTCTTTCAATAGAATAACATGTACTAGTCTATCACACTGTGTTTATATTCCTACATACAAGGCAGCACTCCATGCCATCCCATTATTTTTAACTTGAAGATATACTGAAATTATAACACTTGCTCAAGACCATACATCATCTGTGTTTATCGTAAGCATTCATGTAGATATCCTTATCTAGACATGAGAGATGTTGGTAGGAAGGTTATAATATAGAGATCGATCGATCGAGCAATTGCATGTGACGTCATAAGTCACATGACAGTAGCCATCGGGGCCATGTTGGTGTACTACAACTGGTAGATACAATGGTTCTCTGTGTAGTTCTTGGCTGCCACAATCGTTCTGGTCGGGATAAGGGCGTTTCTTTCTTTAGAATTTCAGCGGTTATCACGCACAGAGGTCCTCAGGATTTGGAATTGAGCAAGAAGAGAAGAAATGGGTTTGTTGCAGCTATTTCTAGGGAGAATATTACCGAGACTATAATTTGAGTAACGATCGCATTATTATATTCAAGGCACTTTTTGTCAGGCAAGCCTGCTGGTTTGTATGATGTAAACAACCCAGACTGGCTACCAACACTCTACTTGGGCCATGATAAGAGCAAGAGTAAGACACCTTATGAGCTTGAGTATGAAAGAATGGCTAGTAGGAAGAAAGGGATTGCTGCTAGAGAAAAGGCTGTATCCCTTGAAGCTGCTATCAGAGAAGAGGCTACCACTAGAGAAGAGGCTGTTGCTGTATACAGTGCTGCAGAGGCTTTACTATTACTCACAGACGTGTCTACTCCAGAGTTGGATAGTACAACTAAGGTGGCAGATGCTATATCACAAACTGATTTCTCACCAACATCATTCCTGGGGACATTGTAATAGCAGATCGAGGGTTTGACATTACAGAATTTGTTGGAGCAATGCAGGCATCTCTCAACATTCCTGCATTTACCAAAGGCAAGAGTCAGCTCTTTTGGAGGTAGGGGAAAGAAGAACAATTGCCAAAGTACATATTCACGTGGAACGTGTTATTGGAAATGTAAGACAGAAATATCTATTTTACAGTGTACACCACTGGTGTGCATAGCATTACAATGTTGGGGGGGAGAAACTAATCTGATGTTAGTACATGTATCAGTATTTTATTATTATATGCACCCAGGCTATAAGAAATGCTGACTGAAGACTTGAACAGTGTTTCAAATTAGCTACCCCTAACTATAAAATTATGCTATATATTGTATTTTATTTTTTGTTTGGCTGGTAGACAGCATAAACTGTCAAGGATATAAATCTGAACCCTACATACTTGCACCAAACTAAATGGGTCTGGGGATAAATGTACTTATCAGAATTTTTATCTGTTCAGAGATGGCTAGTTTAATTGGATAATAACATTAGCTATAATAAGTCAATTCAACGAGGTCCCATGGATGCATTTTAATAAGTCAATTTCATTCGACGGGGTCCCATGGATGCAAAGCTATCAATAATAGACTCATAATGTAGCTCTATTGTGATATCGTTTTCCACAGAAAGGATTATTAAGTTCTCAAGTCTCTCTTGAGCCATTGTTGATCGAAGGTTGTTCTCAACAATGGTGAGTTTACTAAAGCTCCTCTCGCAAGATGCTGTTGTCACTGGAAGTGTGACAAACAAACGGTAAAGTTGGTAAAGTTCTCCATACACTCTGTGAAGGCCAGTCTTATGTAAAACTTGCAGTACATCCAGCACTGTTTTGCAGTTTTGAAGACAGTCTCTCCTAGATACCTTAAAAAGAGAGTACTCAGTCTTGAGTGCTGATCCATTCATTCCATAAAAGTCTGCTAGTTTCTGTAAGCTGCTTTCAGATTCTTGCTCCTCATCCAACTTGAGCAATTTTTCAGGCTGAAGATAGCTGAAAGAAACTAAGAGGTTTTGTGTTTCTTGTGAGAATCGCCGTTCTATTTGTTCTGTCATAGAGTCCAGCACTTGATAGTAAAATTCCACTCGATACTTGCTTTCAACTGTTTCATGGTGATACTCAGTATGCCACATCATGTCAAGACGTTGACAGACTCTCTTCCTCCGTGTGGCTAGCATTATGGAAGTATCAGCACCTGACATTTCAGCAAGAGAAGTAGCTGTCTCAAAGCATTCATGAAACTTTTCTTCATTTCTGTATCTCCTTAAAACACTGAGTGTGGCCTGTATGGAAGAAACTGCTGCTCCGAGATCAATTTGTTTTGATTGTAGATACTGACTGACAACATTAGTATGCTCAAGGAGCTGCTTCAACACAACCATAGCCAGAAGAAACTCAAAGCTTTGAAGTTGATGCAACAAGCCTCTAGCATCAGCTGCAGCCTTTGCCTGTGATGTTTCATCATCAATAGCATGAAGAAGTTTGAAAATTACTTGCAAATTTGCCTCTACTGCCCTAATGGCTTCAAATCTACATGCCCATCTAGTATCACAAAGCTGTTTGATGTTAAGTCTTCCATCAGTATCATTTTCAGCCACTGCTTCAAACTCACGTTGCATGGTTTGAAACAAGCTATGTCGACAGGTACTTAGGCGAATGAAACAATACAAAAATTCAAGTGTTCCAAAAAAATTCCTAGCCATTTTGTTGCTCTTCATTGCATCCACTAACACTAAGCTGAGGCAGTGTGCATAACAATGCACATAGAGAGCTTTGGGTGACTCGTGTTTGACTCTAGCTTGAAGACCTTGATACTGTCCACTCATGTTGCTGGCCCCATCATAGCATTGGCCTCTTACTTGTGACAGATTTAGATCATGACTTGTCAAGGTACCCTTCAGCAGCTTGAATAATGTTTCAGAGTCAGTTCTTGAAACAGCACTTAAACCAATTAGACGTTCTTGGATAGTATCCACAAATCTAATCATGACAGATGCCTGTTCCTTTCCAGATACATCTGTAGTTTCATCCATCATGACTGTGAAAATCTTAGCAAGTTTGACATCTTCTACAATTTTCTTGAGTACAAGGTTTCCCATAGCATGAATAAGGTCATTTTGTGCTCTATTAGAAAGATATGTGCAGTTTCTTGCTCCATTTTCCATGTACTCAGCAAAGACCGGATCCCATCGACTTAACAAATCCACTATCTCCAAGAAGTTTCCCCTATTAAGTGAATCCTTCTTCTCATTGTGACCTCTGAATGGCATTCCACATTTTGCCAGAGTTTTTGCTATATCTGTTAATCGTGCAAGGTAGCATCTATTAGTCTTGATTTCCTGTTGCCTTCTTGTGAATTCTTCCTCTCGGCTTTTGTCCAACAAAACATCTACATGTCTGTCTATCTGTAGGAAATGCTCACGAGCACATTCTGCATATTTGTGCTGAGTACTTTTGTAATGTTTTTTTATTTTTTCTAGTCCCTTCTTCCAGTTAGAAACACCAATAGTTATCCAGTTTGGCTCATTTCGTTCTCTAAGTTCACTCTCAAACAGCCGACAAGCAAAACAGTACATTCTATCACTTTTTTCAGAGTACTCCAGCCAACCTTTAGCTTCTCTTATGTCATACCAGGCTGGGTTGAATGATAAATTACCATTGCTGAATTTCCGCTTGGGAAAATTGCAATTACATGGTTGGGTGGGACCTTTGACCACTATCTCCTTTTTGAGAGCTACATTTCCGAGTGGCGGGACTGGAAGATCATCAGGTAAGCTATTAGAAGAACCTAAATGCTCATACGATGAACTGTTCGTCGTTGAAGTAGCAATAGAAGAGCTACTACTAGTGGCACTCTTAGTTCTGGAGTCCGCTGTGGCTGTGAGTAGACTTGGGCCAGGAGCGTTGCTTGATTGTTTGTCTTGACTGGTGAAGTATCTTCTTATGTCCATTTTAATACTAATCTACACCAACACTTGGCTTAGTTAGGATCTTAGTTAGCTAAAGTATGCACGCCAGCTAGGAGTTTAGCAGCTAGCTCTGCTAGTGAGATCATGTGATCTCTGGTAGGCCACATACCCATTAAATTTGACATGTTGAGGGGGCGTGCGCCCCCCTACGCCCCCCATTAGTACCGCCAGTGGTGTACACTACCAATTGATTTTGTAAACAAGCGAGGATAGCCTTATGATTGATGGTATCATTTGCGTCTGTGAGGATAGCCTTATGATTGATGGTATCATTTGCGTCTGTTGTGCTCTATGTAATATATGTGAGTCTGTTGTCCCTTTGAATAACTTTCTTACACATCACTATGATATTAAAATGATTGTTAATTATAAATAATAATTTAAACTGCTATGTCGATAGGTAGCTGGTTTGTAACACAAGATATGACAGCAAATATGCAGCATCCACAGGAGGAATATCATGACTTTTTCTCCCCAGTTTGCTAGAGTAAGGTCCACACGATCAATCAATCGGATTTTGTCTTCCTTTGCCTCCGTAGAGAGAGTCTGAACATATGATTCCGACACGGCTACTATTAGAACTGTACACCAGCTGTACACCAACATGGCGCTGTGCTGAATTTTGATCACGTGATGAAATCGCTCTCTTTGTGTTGTGCAGTTCACTTCATTTCACACTAATATTCATGAGCTGACACGCCCATAATAATGAAAACAGGGTGTGTCTGCATCTGTTTATTAAGAAATGGCTGAAAAAAAGGCACTTAAGAATTTGGAGGACCAGCTCAATTGTGCCATCTGTCTAGATACCTATACTGAACCTAAAGTTCTCCAGTGTCACCATGTCTATTGTAGGAAGTGCCTCGTGCGTCTGGTTGTCCGAGACCAGCAGGGACAACTCATCTTAACCTGTCCTAAATGTCGCCATGACACATCCATTCCGAGCGGTGGGGTGGGAGGTCTTCAGTCAGCGTTCGAACTCAATCACTTCTTGGAAATTATAGACGAGTACAAGAAAAGTAAAGATGCAGTTTCCAGTCTAGAAGGGGCAGAGGGTTATGTAGCATCATCTACTCCCTCAAAGAAACTCACTCCTCACTGTTCTGAGCATGAAGACAGGAAATTAGAACTTTACTGTGAGAAATGTGAGGAGCTCATTTGCTTTGAATGTGCATTTAAAGGTGGCAAGCATCACAACCATGACAGTGAAAAGATAAACTTGTTAGTTGAGAAGTACAAAGGTGAAATCATGTCATCACTAAAGCCAATGGAGGAGGAACTCACCATTATCAACAAAGCACTGGCACAGTTAGATACACGTTCTGGTGATATATCTGACCAAAGAGCAGCCATTGAAACCAACATACATGACAAAATTCAACAACTCCATGAGTTCCTTGATGTTAGGAAGACTGAACTAATTGGCCAGTTACACCAAATCACTCAAAGTAAGTTAAAAGGCCTTGCCACCCAGAGGGACCAGATAGAGACCACACAGGTGCAAATGAGCAGCTGTCTCGACTTTGTGAGAGAGAGACTAAACACAGGCAGTAATGGAGAAGTCCTAAAGATGAAGACCAGAATAGTGAAGCAAGTGAAGGAACTAACTTCTGCATTCCAACCAGACACACTGAAGCCCATTACAAAAGCTGATATTACATTCTCAGTCTCACCTGATGTCACAGCAGTGTGTCAGAACTATGGTAAAGTATATGCAGCAAGAGACCCTGATCCGTCAAAATGCCATGCCACAGGCAAGGGTCTGGAAGAAGCAGTTGTTGGGGAGAAGTCCACAGCTCTCATTCAAGCTTTTGACTACATAGGTACACCATGTACAGAGCTAATCAAGTCACTACAGTGTGAGGTCATTTCGGATATAACCAGTGCCAAAGCTCAAGGCAGTATAGAAAGAAGAGGACAGAACCAGTACGAGATCAAATACCAGCCCACAATCAAGGGGAGGAACCAACTACACATCAAAATAAACAGCCAACACATGAAAGGAAGTCCATTTCCTGTGTCAGTGAAATTACCAATTGATCAACTCGGCATTCCAATTCAAATAATACATGATGTGAATCGTCCAATGGGAGTGACATTCAACCAGAAGGGGGAAGTTATTGTATCAGAGTTTTATATCAATGTTTTTAGTCCTACTGGAGAGAAGTTCAAGTCATTTGGCACTTCAGGCTCTGATCATGGACAATTTTCTAATCCAGGTGGTGTGGCAGTAGACAGTGAGGAGAACATTCTAGTGGTGGATTCTCGGAATCATCGAATTCATAAGTTTACAGCAAATGGCCATTTCCTGACAGCAGTGGGTACTAAAGGTAATAGACCTCTACAGTTTGATTATCCCGCATACATTGCATACAATGCTAGTAACAATAAGCTGTATGTGACTGATAGTGAAAATAACCGTATACAAGTTCTGAACTTTGACCTCACCTTTTCCAGCACTTTTGGGAAGAAAGGCAGTGGCAAAGGACAATTTGATTGTCCATGTGGTATAGCCTGCAACAGCACTGGAAAGGTTTATATAAGTGAATTTGGAAACAATCGCATTCAAGTCTTCACGGCTGATGGGACATTCCTATTGATGTTTGGGAGGCATGGTTCAGCTAGAGGTGAACTTAATGGCCCTTGTGGTATAACACTTGATGTGAATGATATAGTGTATGTTAGTGAGTTTAAAAATCATCGAGTCTCAGTGTTCACTTCTGAAGGTCAGTTTGTGTCTTCATTTGGCAGTCAAGGTAGACAACAAGGAGAGTTAGACCATCCCACAGGAGTAGCAGTAGATAACGGAGGAGTGGTATATGTATGTGACCTCAAGAACAGTTGTATTAAGATGTTTTAGCATCATACCTTATCTCATTGTTTATGTATACCACTAAGATGTTGGAATAACATTGTTACTGTTTACTATAGATGGTTGGTATCATGTAGCTTGTCAGGTAGAAAATATTTTTTTATCTTTTGTCACTATACTTCCAGGGACCAGACTACAAATATTATTGTGTGAACTTTGAACTTGTTATTTGAATTTACTTGAGGATTGAATAATGTAATCAGCGAATAATCACAACATAGAAATAATTAACTGAATATTTCCATTATAATAATTATATGTACAAAGGTTTTGAAGTTGGATGTAACAGAAGTGTCATTTTACAATAACTACTACTGATAACAACAAATCACTACTACATGGAGAGTTTAGATATACATGGCTATTATAGTGGCATTCTATCTGGTTACATTATGATGCAATGTGATGCAATGTCTTTATTTCTGATTGAACTCTGTTGTTAGGTGGAACATCCATGCACAGAAATGGTGTCCTATAAATTCTGATGGAAAATCCCATGAAATGTTGTTTGGCTTGTGCAGTTAACATGTAAATTTACATGAGCCACACACACACTAGGTAAATGGGGAACCTCAAAAGCCCTAGAAAGCCCAGAAACTATTACAACTTAATTTCTGCAGAAGTCAAGAGAAGCTGCTACAGTACATAGGTGGCAGAACCATGGGGGCAGTGGGAGCACTTGCCCCCATTCTAAAATCAATGACATAACTGTACAAAACAACATGACCATACAATAGGCACTATTAACAAGCCAACTGTACATTCTTATTAATTCATGCTTGAAACACTAAATTAGTGCTGCTCTATTTTGATCACACCACTGCCACCAGTGAACACCTGTTTTCAGTTTTCAGTTTTATGACAAGTTGAAACATATCCCTGTTCAACTATGTCCAAAACAATATCATGCTATTACATACATACAAATAAACTCCCAGACACCTTTATATCATCAAACTCTCATGGACAAAATTTTCTATTTTTATGTCATCATTGGAACAGGATGGTAGGAGTGTGATTATCGGAGAGTGTGACACTCTTGACCACAGATCTAGTTGACCTGCCCCCATACTCAAAATCATCTTCCTCCACCTATGAGTAATAATATAGAAGGAACAGTCTTCACCCATGCTTATACCATGGAACCAGTGACCTTTAGATCCCACAAGAACTACACTGGAGAACTCCCTGGTTACATGACCTGGAGACCAACAGGAAGAATCCTAATGAAGAATGACTTCAATTCACACACTTACATGAAGGTGAAAAAGTAATGAGCAGCTAATGGTATGAAATCAGGTTTTGTACAGGATGTCCAGATGGACTGGTTATATATACAGAACATGGGTGTAGTCACACCAATTTGGGTCTATGTTAAATGTCCCTCATCCATAATGTACTTGTTTTATGTAACAGGGGTGTAGGAAGGTATTTCAAGGTGGGGCAGCCCATCACACCAGTGTAAAATTCCCTGGAGCTAGGGGGCCTGGGGGAATGTCCTCAGGAAAATTTTGAAATATGGCTCTCAGTCTGTAGTACTCTCTGGGTGTCCAAAATGTCTGATTTGTAGAGAGATGAGCTATACTCTATTAAGTTTTCCCTAGATATCATACCAACCTGCTACATCAAAATGCAAAAATATAATTAAAGAGGATAATCAGTTTTCTTCCAAATATTTACTGTCATATTTACTGTCATGGGCCTTAGGATACATCAACCCACCTACAGTAACTATCTATTTGTTCTTTATTTGATATTTCATCAACCATTATAGAAAAGAATGGGGCCTTCTCAATTTGAGAAAATAACATCACACAAAACATGTAATGCATAACTTATTTTGGATATCAGGTGAAGTATATTTATTATTTTTTTTTTGTTTTGTTTTTTAAGTGATATTTTAACAATTTTCTGCCTAGTTCATTAATAGCTGAAGGAAATTAGAGTCAGATTCATCCCCACTCCCCCTAAATGCAAGACCTTTTCTGGACAAATATTTCACACTTGACATAAGAATCAATTCTCTAGCTTTTCATGTGCACGCTTCGAAGACAGCATTTCAGACTTGTAGTAGGTAAGATAACTACTTTTAATACCAATTCCTCTTGTGTCTTAGATTTTTGATGATTATCAAATTTTCTAAAAACTAGAAAAACCTTTAAAGCACTGTCAGATTTGAAGACCTTCTGTGAGCTTTCATGCAAACATAGCATAAAACACTGTCATTGTCTTCATTATAATAAAGCCATGACCATCTAGAGGATCTTTTCACAATAACAAATTGGAATCTAGCTATAAATGATTCTAGAATTATAGTTGGCTAGCCACTAGCTACACTTACAGTATTCCCAAAGTTCCTTGGAAAATTGGCTGGTAAGGTTTGGAGACCACATTACTAGTATCTGGAGAAGCTTGCCACAATAACTTAATAAGTACTGTCAAACATTTGCAGAGGTGACTATTACTTAGTCTGGAGAAAAAGTGGGCATGGCCGCCCCAGATGCCCCCTTCCTATGCCTATGTGTAACTATTAGCTAATACAATGCACAAAGAGGGATTTATTATGTAGGTGAAGCCATCCACACTGCCAATTTTACTTGTAGCTAATGAGGTTAATAGTGGAAAAGTTGTCAGGTATTTTCATGGATAAAGTACAGTAATAGATGAGCCATTATTGCAGTTCACTCATATTCATTTTAGCTAAAAATTGCTATGTAGCTAATTAAGGGAGTTATAGAGTACCCTCTGTGAGATGCCTTGGGCCTTGGCTTTCTGGCTACTAGATCATCTCCTGTATATTATAACTTGATGTGACTGGGGAATGTGGGCATGCCCAGTGATCAATGAATATGATCCACTAATAGTCACATGGTAATATAAGACAGGCTAGTTAATAGCTGCCTACTACATCATGTTATTCTCTGATAAATATGCATATGATAATTATTATTATATTATTATATAGGGTGATGAACCACTTCAATCCCTGACCAGCAGAGGAAACTTTAGTAATGGCTATGTGAAGGGAAGCAAGGCAGAATCTCATATTCAACCCAGGACAGCTGATATGGTGGTAATAATAATACTATTATTACGATGTGTAAAATTTCTCTAGGAAACAAATTAGAAATGGTGGGGTTATATTATTGGGATGTGGTACTATTTGGACAGGATACACCCATTTATGTATTACTATGCCCATTATTTTTAAAGACTGCACCCAATTTGATACAACACATTTGCATAGATATTTGTATGGCTCAAGTAAAAAATATCTTTGCCTGTGGTTATAAGGTCCATGCTATTCCTACCTGGTGTTCCCATCAGGCATGATAGCATAAGCTGATCATTTCTGTATATTATAGCTAGCTATAAACCTTTTACTTTGTAGCTAATAATATTTTTTGCTAATGTCATAGTATAAAAGTGTTCTCATTGCAAATTCTCATTTTAGGCTCCTAGACTCGTTGTTTTATATTCTATGGGATAGCTAGTTGGTCAGGTATCCACCATAACCCATTGTATCTCTGTGTTCTATAATAGGTTGGCTATACTACAAGTACATCCTAATACTCAAAGGAGAATTGAGAAAGGGGACCCAGCTGAATTCTCAATCCTAACTCACCCTCGTCAATATGGGTGAGCCCAGCAATAGGGATGGAGGAAGGTTCCACAGAGCAGGTTAGTGCAAGGACAGAGTGAAGACCTTGGAAACTCTTTTTCTGAATGAAAACACTCTCTTCCATTCCCATGAAATGAGGACACCTCTGTATTAAAGATACTTGGAAATAATTAGCAGTGGTCTCTCTATGAAATGAGGCCACTTCTCCAATCCAAGACATTCTCATTTGTTCGTCTAGAATAGAGAGTTCCATTATATAATGACATTGAGAATAATCCCTTGTTCAGAGGTAATGGCTAGGCAGTGATAGGGAACACTGTAAATGGTTCAAATTAAATCAGAGAATGTGGGCATCTCTCTCAGATTATTTCTGAGCAATTCCCTGACTGTGACCTGTGAGTGTGTAACTTGTACTGTCCATTGTTTCCAGATATTATGACCCGTCTCCTAAGGGGATTGCTCGTCAAGGTTACATTGCCAAGTGGGGTGGGGTCCAGCCCTAACTGGAAGATGGGTTCAACAAGAGCACAACTGGTGCAGTTATGGACCAACTATAGATGCTTCAAGAGACCTACGAAATATGCATCCATATACTGCAAGGTGGGTGTGGAACAATTTTTGTAAACATAATATATGAAGACCCTTTACCTGTTATGTTTCAGGAGTTTAATGAAGAGAGACCCCTGCTTTGATGACCACACCCATGACATAAAGATCCATGGTTGGTCGTCCCAACCTAACTCTGACAAACTTTAGTAATAAAATTGCTAGATATTTTGCAAGATATTCAAAGAGATTAAAGGCAAACCTTATTAGCATAGAGCTAATTAGCATATTTCTTCACCTGTTCTCTGTGTTGTGGTATCATAATAATTATTACTTTTTTGTAATGTTCTCCCTCTGTTTATTTGAAACTAAACATCAATGATCATTTCACAATAGGCATTATAATAGACAACAATAACAACAACTTAATAATAATAATAATAATAATAATAATAATAAATATAATTATATTATTATTATTATCGTTGTTGTTGTTGTTCTTGTTGTTGTTGTTGTTATTGTTATTATTATTATTATTGCTGTTGTTGTTACTATATTGTTACTAGTTGAGTTACTTATTGCATAGCAGCTAGAAATCCAGCATAAATACGTGATCTTACTTCCATTAATAACATTAACATTAACACTTCCATACCCATTCTCATTGTTCCTAAAAAATCAAATAACACTTCCATACAGGTCCACATTAATAGTTCCATAGTTCATGTGTGAGTGTGTATTAGGGCCAGGGATTTGTTTTGTTTGTGTACACCTTAAGAATTTACAAGAAGATTGAGATGAGAAATTGGATCAATCTATTCTAAATTACAAATTGTCTTAGCTTGTAGAGCGTCTAGCTACCTTCATCTTATTCTCCCTCTATCTCTTCATTAAAATTTTATCTAAGATGGTGAGATTAATTTTGTTAATGCATTATCCAAAAAGGTGGTTCATGTGAACCCTCCCGGCTATGGGCCTGCAATTATACGAGAATGCCTGGATTAAGTCACAGGAGGAAGGAGTCACCTTAGGATCCCATAAGTATCATGCTGCTGATCAAGAGTTGGGGGTGGGGTATACGTTGCGTCATCCTAGAGGGGAGTGTGTCCAAAGTATAATGGCTGAAAAAACACTTAAGAATTTGGAGGACCAGCTCAATTGTGCCATCTGTCTAGATACCTATACTGAACCTAAAGTACTCCAGTGTCACCATGTCTATTGTAGGAAGTGTCTCGTGCGTCTGGTTGTCCGAAACGAGCAGGGACAACTCATCTTAACCTGTCCTAAATGTCGCCATGACACACCTATTCCCGCCGATGGGGTGGGGGGCCTTCAGTCAGCGTTCGAAGTCAACCACCTTTTAGAGATTATAGACAAGTACAAGAAAAACAAGGATGCAGTTTCCAGTATAAAAGGGGCAGAGGATGATGTGGCATCATCTACTTCCTCAAAGAAACTCACTCCTTACTGCTCTGAGCATGAAGGCAAGGAATTGGAACTTTACTGTGAGAAATGTGAGGAACTCATTTGCTATAAATGTGTATATAAAGGTGGCAAGCATCACAACCATGACAGTGAACAGATAGAGGTGTTAGTTGAGAAGTACAAAGGAGAAATCACGTCATTACTAAAGCCAATGGAGGAAGAACTCACCATTGTCAACAAAGCACTGGCACAGTTAGATACATGTTCTGGGGAGATATACGACCAGAGAGCAGCCATCGAAGCCAACATACACGACAAAATTCAACAACTCCATGAGTTCCTTGATGTTAGGAAGACTGAACTTATTGGCCAACTACACAGAATCACTCAAAGGAAGTTAAAAGGCCTTGCTACCCAGAGGGACCAGATAGAGACCACACAGGTGCAAATGAGCAGCTGTCTCAACTTTGTGAGAGAGAGACTAAACACAGGCAGTAATGGAGAAGTCCTAAAGATGAAGACCAGAATAGTGAAGCAAGTGAAGGAACTGACTTCTGCATTCCAACTAGACACACTGAAGCCCATTACAAAAGCTGATATTACATTCTCAGTCTCACCTGATGTCATAGCAGGGTGTCAGAACTATGGCAAGGTATATGCAGCAAGAGACCCTGATCCATCAAAATGCCATGCCACAGGCAAGGGTCTGGAAGAAGCAGCTGTTGGAAAGAAGTCCAAGGCTCTTATTCAAGCTTTCGACTACATGGGTACACCATGTACAGAGCTAATCAAGTCACTACAGTGTGAGGTCATTTCAGATATAACCGGTACCAAAGCTCAAGTCAGTGTAAAGAGAAGAGGACAGAACCAGTACAAGATCAAATACCAGCCCACAATCAAGGGGAGGAACCAACTACACATCAAAATAAACAGCCAACACATCAAAGGAAGTCCATTTCCTGTGTCAGTGAAATTACCAATTGATCAACTCGGCATTCCAATTCAAATAATATGTGATGTGAATCGTCCAATGGGAGTGACAGTCAACCAGAAGGGTGAAGTTATTGTATCAGAGTTTTATATCAATTGTGTTTCTGTTTTTAGTCCTACTGGAGAGAAGTTCAAGTCATTTGGCACTTCAGGCTCTGATCATGGACAATTTTCTAATTCAGGTGGTGTGGCAGTAGACGGCGAGGAGAACATTCTAGTGTTGGATTATGAGAATCATCGAATTCAGAAGTTTACAGCAAATGGCCATTTCCTGACAGCAGTGGGTACTAAAGGTAATAGACCTCTACAGTTTGATCATCCCGCATACATTGCATACAATGCTAGTAACAATAAGCTGTATGTGACTGATCCTGGAAATAATCGTGTACAAGTTCTGAATTCCAACCTCACCTTTTCCAGCACTTTTGGGAAGAAAGGCAGTGGCAAAGGAGAGTTTAACGATCCATGTGGTATAGCCTGCAACAGTACTGGAAAGGTTTATATAAGTGAACATGGAAACAATCGCATTCAAGTCTTCACGGCTGATGGGACATTCCTATCGATGTTTGGTAGGCATGGTTCAGCTAGAGGTGAGCTTAATGGCCCTTGTGGTATAACACTTGATGTGAATGATATAGTGTATGTTAGTGAGTTTAAAAATCATCGAGTCTCAGTGTTCACTTCTGAAGGTCAGTTTGTGTCTTCATTTGGCAGTCAAGGTAGCCAACAAGGAGAGTTAGACTATCCCACAGGAATAGCAGTAGATAACAGTGGAGTGATATATGTATGTGATGTCAAGAACTGTTGTATTAAAATATTTTAACATCAACCTTATCTCAAGAATTACTATGTACTGTTCCTGTTGTCCTGTTTCATGTGGATTATAATAATTATGCTCTATTTATGTATAATATGTGTACCACTAAACATGTTATAGATGGTATCATGCAGCCTGAATATTTGTCAAGAAAAAAAATTTTTTTATTCTTTATCACTACTTCCAGGGAACAGACTAACTACAAATTATGTGAACTTATTTCAGGATTAAGTGAAGATAATGTAGTCAGAGAACAGTAGAGTAAGAACTAGTTGAACATTGGGGAGGCCAGTCCATGGCCAAAGATGGCAATTAGTGGCAGTGCCATAGGCACTCGCTCATTAAGGGCATCCCCCCCCTCAGAAACACTCTGAAAAAAAATGAAGCTAGCTCTAAGGATGCACACTTCTATACTTATCCACAGTAACATGGTGTAATTTTTACATGGGTACTGCATGTACATGTCTTGTAGGTGATGTAATATGGACATAATTATGTTAAACTTGTTTGAATGAAACTGCTGCTTTATAAGTGTTTTTTTTTTTATTGTTGTTGTTGTTCTGTTTTGTTTTGTTTTTTGTGTTTTTTAAATGACCCTATGGCAAAAAAGTATAGAATTAGCATAGAAGTAAGAGGAAAAATTGTCTGAAGAAGGTCATACAATATTGCTGCTAAATTGGTGCAAAGTTCTTAAAAGAACAAGTTGTTAGGTTCACATAGCTTCCAACTTCTCCAAGTGTCTGACCGGGACAAGCCACACCCATCAATTAAATCGTGCCAGCTATTATAATTCTATTAGCTAATGATTTTACAGTAGCTGGAAATTCCTGGGACTTAATTACAATTACATGTACTGTGGCTTGAGCTATGTGATAGCCATGTAGTGCAAACACTGCAAAGTCAGCTCAATAGTTCAATTGGTCTCTTGCAGCTTGCCAGGCACTGTGTAAACTAATAATTAATAGCCCGGACATTGAATAGCAGAGCCTCCAACCACACGGATTTATCCGTATTTTTACGGATTTATACCTATAAATACGGACTACGGAAATTGATTCAATTTATACGGAAGTATAGCTAGTTAACAGAACAGCTGTGAAATAACATTGTCCAGAGGTTTAAAGAGTTGTCTAAACAGTTCATATTCCAACAGGTGATAAAAACAGTAAGTATATTTATTGTCAGTTAAACTGGTGCATTGTTATTAAAAGCTATAGCTTGTTCCAGTGTCTCCTATCAAGCACTATGATAGCTAAGACTCTCAATTTTAGCTCACAGTCTAGTCTATTTTTTTATCATTATTAATCACAAGATACCTGCACACGTAGGTGTGTGTCTTATAACAATAATAATAATTAAGAATGATGCAGGTCATTAAACTAGCTAGCTCTACGGAATTTACTACAAAAATACGGAAAGTGAGCAATTTTTGTACTGAAGTTATTCACTTCAAGTTGGAGGCTCTGGAATAGGCAAGTTGTAGTACCGGGCGGGACACTCTAGAATACCGGGACTGTCCCGGACATTCTGGGACAGTTGGAAGCTATGGGTTCAGTAGTAGCTAAACATATTCCTGGAGGGAAAATAAACACAATTTATCATGAAGACAGACTGATTGTTGGGAAAAGCAAATCAAATTAATTCAAATCAACTCCTGGAATCAAGACTGAAGTAAAAGAAGAGCATAAAATATCTAATTCTACAATCCAGAGGAGGCTAAGAGAGGCTGGGCTTTTTGCTCCTAAGCCTAGGAATAATCCTTACTTGTATCAGACAAATTTTGCAAAGATTCACTGATATTGGACTTTGAAAAGTGTTAGGATAATGGTATGGGGATGTATACACTAGGTTTTTGCAAATGTTGAAGATAGGCTTAATGGGAATGCTTACATTGATTTGCCTGGGAACTATATGATTCCCTAGTGTCCATCGATGTATTGTCAATATATACATGATCTTTCAACAGGATAATGTGTCCTGCCATATTATGTACATCGCTCTAATGCATAGTGCACTGGCAAGTAAAACTCTAGATCTGTTGGTATACCTTGAATAGAGCATCAACTTATTTTTTGGAAGGGTCAGGCCCCCCAACAGAAATACTGGGGGGCACCACCGGTTTCTCTGGCCTCCATGGTTCCTACTCCAGTGATTAGTCTACTTCTGTTTGTGTTCTTGGTTTAGCTTTGCAAAGGTGATGAAATGGAATGTATATCTTCATTGTCTGAGTGCATATAGCTTGTATGTATTATTATTGGTGGGGCCACCCTTCCTACTTTCCTGGAGAATAAATAACAATGTAGCTAGCTGAGGAATATTTATGATAATAATTATAACTATACAAAGGATGTGACAGAAGAGGAAATGGTGACTGCATTCCTGACAGTGTCTATAAGAAGGGCTGTGTCCAGACTACACAGCATGGCGTACAAGTACTGGAATGTGAATGGGTAGTATGGGAATGAGACTGTTATTTGAAGTACTAGTCTTGTGTAAGATTATATTATAATGGTATAGCATTTGATTTTACTCCATCTCTCCCATCAGGTATCAGAGCAGATAGCAGCAATATTGTGTCTTTGAGTATGACCTTCTTCAGACAATTTTTCCTCTTGCTTCTATGCTAATTCTATAGTGCCATAGGGTCAAAAAACAAACAAACAAACAAACAAACAAACAAACAAACCACTTATAAAGCAGCATGCAGTTTCATTCTAACAAGTTTAACATGTCCACATTACATCACCTACAAGACATGTACATGCAGTACCCATCACCATGTTACTGTGGAGGTATATAGAAGTGTGCATCCTTATAAATACTATCACACACTTGGTAACAATTTAACTACCCCCCAGGGGAATTAGGTGAGGTATCAGTTTTTGTCCTAAAATATGGATAGTTTGTTCCTTAGATTTGGCTCTTTGATCACTTCTTTTTGACTGCCAGTTGTTATATTATTCATTTTTTAAAACACTAAATTAGCCTCAGAATTGATCTCAGAGCTAGCTTCACTTTTTTCAGAGTGTTTCTGAAGGGGATGCCCCTAATTGAGCAAGTGCTTATAATGGCATTGCCACTTGCCATCTTTGGCCATGGACTGCCCCCCCCCCCCCCCCTCCCTACTAATTTATCACCTTTCTTTCTTTCTCAGCACTTTCACAATAAACATAAACATGAAAAAAAATTTTTCTTTATATAGCTAATAGTTGGTGAAGTAGTAGATACCTACAAAGTCTCATAGGTTCCTCTCCCCCCCCCCACAATTCCTTTTTTTTTTCTGGATCTGCCCTGCTGTATGAAACCCATGATGCATGTTCCACACATGTCACATGTGTTAGGGTTGTGAATTTGGAGCTAGCTAATAATTATAGCGTGAGTGGAGTCAAATTATAACTACATCTCATGACGTTAATTTGTAGAGTAATAGTTGACAATTACTATGAATGTTGATTTGTCATAGAGAATTGATGATAATGAAGATTTTGATAACAACATAAGGATACCAGGAGAATGGGTTTAAGGGTTCTCTCCCTTTCAATAGAATACTGTAATTAATAGGTAGTCTATCACACTGTGTTCATGTTCCTACATGCAAGGCGGCACTCCATGCTATCCCATTATTTTTCTTGAAGATACTGTATATTATAACACAAACAATACTTGCTCAAGACCATACATCATTCTGTGTTTATCCATCATACTGTAAGCATTCATGTAGATATCCTTATCTAGACATGAGAGATGTTGGTAGGAAGGTTAGTAGTGATGATGAATATCAGAATTGTCATTTCTCACTAATATTCATGAGCTGACACGCCCATAATAATAATAAAACAGGGTGTGTCTGCATCGAGAAAATGGCTGAAAAAAAGGCACTAAAGAATTTGGAGGACCAGCTCAATTGTGCTATCTGTCTAGACACCTATACTGAACCTAAAGTTCTCCAGTGTCACCATGTCTATTGTAGAAAGTGTCTCGTGTGCCTGGTTGTCCGAGACCAGCAGGAACAACTCATCTTAACCTGCCCTAAATGTCGCCAGGACAGGCCCGTTCCGTCTGATGGGGTGGGAGGCCTTCAGTCAGCGTTCGAAGTCAACCACCTTTTGGAGATTATAGACGAGTACAAGAAAAGCAAAGATGCAGTTTCCAGTTTAGAAGGGGCAGAGGGTGATGTAGCATTATCTACTCCCTCAAAGAAACTCATTCCTTACTGCTCTGAGCATGAAGGCATGAAACCAGAACTTTACTGTGAGAAATGTAAGGAACTCATTTGCTATAAATGTGCATTTAAAGGTGGCAAGCATCACAACCACGACAGTGAACAGATAGAGGTGTTAGTCAAGAAGTACAAAGGAGAAATCACATCATCACTAAAGCCAATGGAGGAGGAACTCACCATTGTCAACAAAGCACTGGCACAGTTAGATACATGTTCTGGGGAGATATCTGACCAACGAGCAGCCATTGAAGCCAACATACACGACAAAATTCAGCGACTCCATCAGTTCCTTGATGTTAGGAAGACTGAACTTATTGGCCAGCTACATAGAATCTCTCAAGGGAAGTTAAAAGGCCTTGCCACCCAGAGGGACCAGATAGAGACCACATAGGTGCAAATGAGCAGCTGTCTCGACTTTGTGAGAGAGAGACTAAACACAGGCAGTAATGGAGAAGTCCTAAAGATGACCAGAATAGTGAAGCAAGTGAAGGAACTAACTTCTGCATTCCAATCAGACACACTGAAACTTAATACAAAAGCTGATATTACATTCTCAGTCTCACCTGATGTCACAGTGATTTGTCATAACTATGGAAAAGTATATGCAGCAAGAGACCCTGATCCATCAAAATGCCATGCCACAGGCAAGGGTCTGGAGGAAGCAGATATTGGGAAGAAGTCCATGGCTCACATTCAAGCTTTCGACTACATGGGTACACCATGTACAGAGTTAATCAAGTGACTACAGTGTGATGTCATTTCGGATATAACCGGTACCAAAGCTCAAGGCAGTGTAGAGAGAAGAGGACAGAACCAGTACGAGATCAACTACCAGCCCACAATCAAGGGGAGGAACCAGCTACACATCAAAATAAACAGCCAACACATCAAAGGGAGTCCATTTCCTGTGTCAGTGAAAATACCAGTTGTGCAACTCGGCATTCCAATTCAAATAATACATGATGTGTTTGAACCATTAGGAGTTACAGTCAACCAGAAGGGGGAGGTGATTGTATCAAACTTTCTAAACGTTTCTGTTTTTAGTCCTACTGGAGAGAAGCTCAAGTCAATTGGAACTTTAGGCTCTGGTCATGGACAATTTTCTAATCCACGTGGTGTGGCAGTAGACGGTGAGGAGAACATTCTAGTGGTGGATTGTGATAATCATCGAATTCAGAAGTTTACAGCAAATGGCCAGTTCTTGACAGCAGTGGGTACTAAAGGTAATGGACCTCTACAGTTTTATCACCCTATGTACATTGCATACAATGCTAGTAACAATATGCTGAAAATAATCGTGTACAAGTTCTGAACTCTGACCTCACCAATTATAACACTTTTGGGAAGAAAGGCAGTGGCAAAGGACAGTTTAACAAACCATGTGGTATAGCCTGCAACAGCACTGGAAAAATTTATGTAGCTGATTATGAAAACAATCGTATTCAAGTCTTCACAGCTGGTGGAGGATTCCTATTGACCTTCGGGAGGCATGGTTTAGGTAGAGGTGAGCTTAATGACCCTTTTGGTATAGCAGTTTTGAATGATATAGTGTATGTTAGTGAGTTGCATTATCATCGAGTCTCAGTGTTCACTTCTGAAGGTCAGTTTGTGTCTTCATTTGGCAGTCTAGGTTGCCAACAAGGAGAGTTTGTCCATTCCTCAGGAGTAGCAGTAGATAACAGTGGAGTGGTATATGTATGTGATGGCAACTGTTGTATTAAGATGTTTTAACATTAAACTAATTAGACTATCTTTCATACATACTGTTGTCCTGTTTATGTGGATTATAATAATTATGCTCTAGCTATATAATATTTGTGTATAATATTATGTGTACCACTAAAGGTCACATAATGTTGTTATAGATGGTATCATGCAGCCTGAATATTTGTCGAGAAAATTTTTTTTATCCTTTATCACTACTTCCAGAGACCAGACTACAAATTATGTGAACTCATTTACTTCATGATTGAGTGAGGATAATGTAGTCAGAGAACAGTAGAGTAAGAACTAGTTGAACATTGGGGGGGCCAGTCCATGGCCAAAGATGGCAAGAGGCAGTGCCATAGGCACTTGCACAATTAGGGGCATCCCCCCTCAGAAACACTCTGAAAAAAATGAAGCTAGCTCTGACATCAATTCTGAGGCTAATTTAGTGTATAGAAAAATGAATATAATACAACTGGCAGTCAAAAAGAAGTGATCAAAGAGCCAAATCTAAGTTGTGTCACCAAGGAACAAACTTCCCATACTTTAGGGCAAAAATTGATACCTCACCTAATTTCCCCTGGGGTTAGTTAAATTGTTACCAAGTGTGTGATAGTATTTTGTTGTATTAAGGATGCACACTTCTATATACCTCCACAGTAACATGGTGATGGGTACTGCATGTACATGTCTTGTAGGTGATGTAATGTGGACATGTTAAACTTGTTAGAATGAAACTACATGCTGCTTTATAAGTGTTTTTTTTTTTTGTTTTTTTTTTGTTTTTTTACCCTATGGCAAAAAGTTAGCTATAGAAGCAAGAGGAAAAATTGTCTGAAGAAGGTCATACTCAAATACACAATATTGCTGCTAGAATTGGTTGTATGTGTGCAAAGTTCTTAATAGAACAAGTTATTAGGTTCAGTAGTAGCTAAATAAAATATTCCTGGAGGGAAAATAAAAACAATTTATCATGAAGAAAGACTGATTGTTAGGAAAAGCAAATCAAATCAATTCAAAACAACTCCTGGAATCAAGACTGAAGTAAAAGAAGAGTATGAAATATCTAATTCTACAATCCAGAGGAGGCTAGAGAAGCTGGGCTTTTTGGTCCTAAACCTACAGGAAGAGTCCTTAATTGTCTTAGACAAGCTTGGTTAAATTTTGCAAAGATTCACTGATATTGGACTTTGAAAAGTGTTAGGATAATGGTATGGGGATGTATACACTAGGTTTTTACAAATGTTGAAGATAGGCTAAATGGGAATGCTTACATTGATTTGCTTGGGAACTATATGATTTCTAGTGTCCATCTATTTATTGTCAATCAGGGGTGTAGACAAGGGGGGGACTTGGGGGGCTTAAGCCCCGCTAGAATTTTCAGAAAATGAGATTAACTAGATAGCTAATAATTATAATATCTAATAAGCTCAGGCTCTGGCCTTTATATTTTTTATAAACTGCATATGATGTGCATTGTAGTGGTTTAGTAAACAGTATTTAACCATGACAGTAGTGGTTAACAGGTAAGCATGGTAACATTGCTCAGAGAACTTGCTTTACTCTTAGCGTAGTTGCTAGTACCATGTCTGTGAATCTCTAAGATAGTAGTTTAGCACTCCTTTAAAGCCAGATTAATTATCCAATGAATATAAGGCCAGCTATCAGCCTAGCCAGCAGTCAGCCTGAACTGGTGAGCTAAGTAGTGTATTCTAAAATATAGCTTTACTAGCTTGAAAGTGATTTTGAAGATCATGATGTTTCAGTACAGAATCCACTACTATCTTCAAATGAAATAGAGCCTAGCCTATCCTTATAAAAATATTATTTGAATATTACTCTAATTTGCTCTCTTACACCTCTTGGATTTTGAAAAAAAAAATTTGCCTCTGCACTTCGTGCAGGAGGGGGCATATCCCCCTTCCACACCCTCCCCCTTGAGCTGAATTGCAGTTCTTTTGCCTTTACCTTATTAGCCCCCCCCAGTCCTAAAAAGTTGTCTACACCCCTGTCCATACATGATCTTTCAACAGGATAATGTGTCCTGCCATATTATATACAGCGCTGCTGTGATGCATAGTGCACTGGCAAGTAAAACTCTAGATCTGTTGGTATACTTTGAATAGAGCATCAACTCATTTTTTGGAAGGGTCAGGCCCCCCAACATAAATACTGGGGGAACACCACTGGTTTCTCTGGCCTCCATGGTTCCTACTCCAGTGATTAGTATACTTCTGTTTGTGCTCTTGGTTTAGTTTTGCAAAGGTGATGAAATGGAATGTATATCTTCATTGTCTGAGTGCATAGCCTGTATGTATTATTATTGGTGGGGCCACCCTTTCTACTTTCCTGGAGAATAAACAACAATGTAGCTGAGGAATATTTATGATATATATAACTATACAAAGGTTTAGAGTTGGATGTGACAGAAGAGGAAATGGTGACTGAATTCCTGACAGCGTCTGCTGTGTCCAGACTACACAGCATGGCGTACAAGTACTGGAATGTGAATGGGTAGTATGGGAATGAGACTGTTATTTGAAGTACTAGTCTTGTGTAAATGGGTACGATTAATGTGACAACGAAAGCACCAGAAGATAAGCACCAGTATAACTGTAGCCAACCCTGAACTCTTCAAACAGATGGAAACGATATGAAAATGAATTGCTAGTCTTCTAAATTCAAAGTGAACCCTTAACTGCTGTAAGCAGTGCAATGTTTCTTCTTTGTATTGTATATATGCCACAGGAAGTAGTAAGACTGGCCAAGATGGTGGGGTACGTTAGTATTGGGACAGTAAAATACCTCTACCAAGAAGATGGATGCTTCCACTTCCTTAAGTGAAATCCTCGTCTCCAGGTAATTGATGTGCAACAACTACTACTGATAGCAATGAAATGCCTTGAATACTACATGGACAGAATGATAGTTTAGATATGGTTATTATAGCTAGTGGCATTCTATCTGGTTACATTATGATGCAATGTGATGACTATATCTTTATTTCTGATTGAACTCTGTTGTTAGGCGAACATCCATGTACAGAGATGGTGTCCTATAAATTTTGATGGAAAATCCCGTGAAATGTTGTTTGGCTTGTGCAGTTAACACAACATGTTAATTAACATGAGCCACACACTCTTTAGGTAAATGGGGAATCTCTAAAGCCCTAGAATGTCCAGAAACTATTAATTATTACAACTTAATTTCTGCAGAAGTCAAGAGAAGCTGCTACAGTAATATAGAAGGAACAGGCTTCACCCGTGCTTACACCATTGAACCAGTGACCTTTACACCCCATGAGAATTACACTGGAGAGCTCCCTTTATACTCTAAAATTGAAAATTGAGGTTATTGCAAGTAGCTACTGTGTGTTGTGGGCCTATACAATGAAATCCTTGTTAGCCGGCAGACTTTAAAAGAGAACTAGAAAAACTCAGAAATCACTTTCATTCCTTTACTGGAAAAAAATTACACAAGGATGCTGTAGAAGAAGCTCTTGTTTTAGTTTCTGTTAAAGATAGCTAATCCGACACTAACTGAGATGAATAATAATAGCTATATTATAGTTATAACATAAACATGAAAAAAAATTTTTTTATAAAAAAGCTACAGCTAGCTAATTAGAGTTGGTAAACTAGTGGCTACGTACCTACAAAGTCTCATGGGTCCCCCTCCCCCCTTTCTGGATATGCCCCTACTGTATGAAACCCATACATGTTCCACACATGGCAGATGTGCACACAGAGTCATAATAGTAGCTATATCTCGTTTAGTAATAGTTGCTGAATATTGATATTGTTTAGAGAAATGATGATAACAATGCACCCCAAAAGGTCTTGATAAGGATACCAGGAGAATGGGTTTAAGGGTTCTTCCATCACCTTCTCTGTTTAGCATTTTCTCACTTAGATGTAACAGGATGCAGCTAACTTGAGCTATTTTCCATGTCAAATTTTTATTGCATGAACTCATTCTAATTATACATAATAGGGCAATGACCATTAACCAAATGATAATACTGTGATGACCATTACCAAATAATGATAAGTATAGACACACACACACACACACACACACACACACACACACACACACACACACACACACACACACACACACACACTTTCAATAGAATAGTATGTTCATGCACAAGTCTATCACACTGTGTTCATATTCCTACATGCAAGGCTATACTCCATGCCATTCTTCCTATTTATCTTGAAGATACTAGCTATAATATTACAATAGCTAGCTACTTGCTCAAGACCATACATCATTCTGTGTTTATTGTAAGCATTCATGTATATGTTCTTATCTAGGCATGAGAGGAAGGTTAGTGTAATAGTGATGCACTTCATTTCTTATTAATATTCATGAGCTGACACGCCCATAATAATAATGATAACAGGGTGTGTCCGACATTGCTTTTTGAGAAATGGCTGAAAAAAAGGCACTTAAGAGTTTGGAGGACCAGCTCAATTGTGCCATCTGTCTAAATACCTATACTGAACCTAAAGTACTCCAGTGTCACCATGTCTACGATAGGAAGTGTCTCGCGCATCTGGTTGTCCGAGACGAGCAGGGACAACTCATCTTAACCTGTCCTAAATGTCGCCATGACACACCTATTCCCGCCGATGGGGTGGGGGGCCTTCAGTCAGCGTTCGAAGTCAACCACCTTTTAGAGATTATAGACGAGTACAAGAAAAACAAGGATGCAGTTTCTAGTATAAAAGGGGCAGAGGGTGATGTGGCATCATCAAAGAAACTCACTCCTTACTGCTCTGAGCATGAAGGCAAGGAATTGGAACTTTACTGTGAGAAATGTGAGGAACTCATTTGCTATAAATGTGTATATAAAGGCGGCAAGCATCACAACCATGACAGTGAACAGATAGAGGTGTTAGTTGAGAAGTACAAAGGAGAAATCACATCATCACTAAAGCCAATAGAGGAAGAACTCACCATTGTCAACAAAGCACTGGCACAATTAGATACACGTTCTGGGGAGATATCCGACCAGCAAGCAGCCATCGAAGCCAACATACACAACAAAATTCAGCGACTCCATGAGTTCCTTGATGTTAGGAAGACTGAACTTATTGGCCAGCTACACAGAATCGCTCAAAAAAAGCTAAAAGGCCTTGCCACCCAGAGGGACCAGATAGAGACCACACAGGTCCAAATAAGCAGCTGTCTCGACTTTGTGAGAGAGAGACTAAACACAGGCAGTAATGGAGAAGTCCTGAAGATGAAGACCAGAATAGTGAAGCAAGTGAAGGAACTGACTTCTGCATTCCAATCAGACACACTGAAGCCTAATACAGAAGCTGATATTACATTCTCAGTCTCAACTGATGTCACAGCAGTGTGTCAGAACTATGGCGAAGTATATGCAGCAAGAGACCCTGATCCATCCAAGTGCCATGCCACAGGCAAGGGTCTGGAAGAAGCAGTTGTTGGGAAGAAGTCCACGGCTCTCTTTCAAGCTTTCGACTACATGGGTACACCATGTACAGAGCTAATCAAGTCACTACAGTGTGAGGTCATTTCGGATATAACCAGTGCCAAAGCTCAAGGCAGTGTAGAAAGAAGAGGACAGAACCGGTATGAGATCAACTACTGGCCAACAATGAAGGGGAGGAACCAGCTACACATCAAAATAAACAGCCAACACATGAAAGGAAGTCCATTTCCTGTGTCAGTGAAAATACCAGTTGTGCAACTCGGCATTCCAATTCAAATAATACATGATGTGTATTACCCATTAGGAGTTACAGTCAACCAGAAGGGGGAGGTGATTGTATCAGACTTTCTAGACAATTGTGTTTCTGTTTTTAGTCCTACTGGAGAGAAGCTCAAGTCATTTGGAACTTTAGGCTCTGGTCATGGACAATTTTCTAATCCAGGTGGTGTGGCAGTAGACAGTGAGGAGAACATTCTAGTGGTGGATTGTGGGAATTATCGAATTCAGAAGTTTACAGTAAATGGCCAGTTCTTGACAGCAGTGGGTACTAAAGGTAATGGACCTCTACAGTTTGATCACCCTATGTACATTGCATACAATGCTAGTAACAATAAGCTGTATATGACTGATGCTGAAAATAATTGTGTACAAGTTCTGAACTCTGACCTCACCAATTATAACACTTTTGGGAAGAAAGGCAGTGGCAAAGGACAGTTTAACAGTCCACATGGTATAGCCTGCAACAGCACTGGAAAAATTTATGTAGCTGATTATGAAAACAATCGTATTCAAGTCTTCACAGCTGGTGGAGGATTCCTATTGACCTTCGGGAGGCATGGTTCTGGTAGAGGTGAGCTTAATGGCCCTTTTGGTATAGCAGTTTTGAATGATATAGTGTATGTTAGTGAGTTGCATTATCATCGAGTCTCAGTGTTCACTTCTGAAGGTCAGTTTGTGTCTTCATTTGGCAGTCAAGGTAGCCAACAAGGAGAGTTAGGCTATCCCACAGGAGTAGCAGTAGATAACAGTGGAGTGGTATATGTATGTGATAGCAACGGTTGTATTAAGATGTTTGAACATTAAACTAATTAGACTATCTTTCATACAGGAATTACTATGTACTGTTCCTGTTGTCCTGTTTCATGTGGATTATAATAATTATGCTCTAGCTATATAATATTTTGTGTATAATATTATGTGTACCACTAAAGGTCACATAATGTTGCTATAGATGGTATCATGCAGCCTGAATATTTGTCGAGAAAATTTTTTTTATCCTTTATCACCACTTCCAGAGACCAGACTACAAATTATGTGAACTCATTTACTTCATGATTGAGTGAGGATAATGTAGTCAGAGAACAGTAGAGTAAGAACTAGTTGAACATTGGGGGGGCCAGTCCATGGCCAAAGATGGCAAGAGGCAGTGCCATAGGCACTTGCACAATTAGGGGCATCCCCCCTCAGAAACACTCTGAAAAAAATGAAGCTAGCTCTGACATCAATTCTGAGGCTAATTTAGTGTTTTGAAAAATGAATATAATACAACTGGCAGTCTAAAAGAAGTGATCAAAGAGCCAAATTTAAGTAAGTTGTGTCGCCAAGGAACAAACTTTCCATACTTCAGGGCAAAAATTGATACCTCACCTAATTTCCCCTGGGGGTAGTTAAATTGTTACCAAGTGTGTGATATTTTGTTGTAACTAATAAGGATGCACACTTCTACCTCAGTAACATGGTGTAATTTTTACACGGGTACTGCATGTACATGTCTTGTAGGTGATGTAATGTGGACATGTTAAACTTGTTAGAATGAAACTACATGCTGCTTTATAAGTGTTTTTTTTTTTTGTTTTTTGTTTTTTTACCCTATGGCAAAAAGATAGCTATAGAATTAGCATAGAAGCAAGAGGAAAAATTGTCTGAAAAAGGTCATACTCAAAGACACAATATTGCTGCTAGAATTGGTTGTATGTGTGCAAAGTTCTTAATAGAACAAGTTATTAGGTTCAGTAGTAGCTAAATAAAATATTCCTGGAGGGAAAATAAAAACAATTTATCATGAAGACAGACTGATTGCTAGGAAAAGCAAATCAAATCAATTCAAAACAACTCCTGGAATCAAGACTGAAGTAAAAGAAGAGCATAAAATATCTAATTCTACAATCCAGAGGAGGCTAAGAGAGGCTGGGCTTTTTGCTCCTAAGCCTAGGAAGAATCCTTACTTGTATCAGACAAATTTTGCAAAGATTCACTGATATTGGACTTTGAAAAGTGTTAGGATAACGGTATGGGGATGTATACACTAGGTTTTTGCAAATGTTGGAGATAGGCTAAATGGGAATGCTTACAATGATTTGTCTGGGAACTATATGATTCCCTAGTGTCTATTTATATACATGATCTTTCAACAGGATAATGTGTCCTGCCATATTATGTACAGCTGTGATGCATAGTGCACTGGCAAGTAAAACTCTAGATCTGTTGGTATACCTTGAATAGAGCATCAACTCATTTTTTGGAAGGGTCAGGCCCCCAACAGAAATATTTGGGGGGCACCACTGGTTTCTCTGGCCTCCATGGTTCATACTCCAGTGATTAGTCTACTTCTGTTTGTGTTCTATGTTTAGCTTTGCAAAGGTGATGGAATGGAATGTATATCTTCATTGTCTGGGTGCATATAGCTTGTATGTATTATTATTGGTGGGGCCACCCTTCCTACTTTCCTGGAGAATAAATAACAATGTAGCTAGCTGAGGAATATTTATGATAATAATTATAACTATACAAAGGATGTGACAGAAGAGGAAATGGTGACTGCATTCCTGACAGTGTCTATAAGAAGGGCTGTGTCCAGACTACACAGCATGGCGTACAAGTATTGGAATGTGAATGGGTAGTATGGGAATGAGACTGTTATTTGAAGTACTAGTCTTGTGTAAATGTGTAAGATTATATTATAATGGTATAGCATTTGATTCTACTCCATCTCTCCCATCAGTTATCAGAACAGATAGCAGCAATATTGTGTCTTTGAGTATGACCTTCTTCAGACAATTTTTCCTCTTGCTTCTATGCTAATTCTATAGTGCCATAGGGTCAAAAAAAAAAAAACACTTATAAAGCAGCATGCAGTTTCATTCTAACAAGTTTAACATGTCCACATTACATCACCTACAAGACATGTACATACATGCAGTACCCATCACCATGTTACTGTGGAGGTATATAGAAGTGTGCATCCTTATAAATACTATCACACACTTGGTAACAATTTAACTACCCCCCAGGGGAATTAGGTGAGGTATCAGTTTTTGTCCTAAAATATGGATAGTTTGTTCCTTAGATTTGGCTCTTTTATCACTTCTTTTTGACTGCCAGTTGTATTATATTCATTTTTAGAAACACTAAATTAGCCTC